>BPVZ01000078.1:3963-28742 GCA_020521535.1 Rubroshorea leprosula
TTTATAAATTAAACATGTAAAGTAAATCCTTTGCAATCCTTCTGATTTGGGGATGAAAAATAGAGGACGGGAGGTGACTCCATTACCTCTCCATCTCCTTTCCCTTCTAGTAATGAAGAAATCCAAATAAGGGGAGGGAGAACATCTTCCCCTTACTCTCCTTTCCCTTAAAATCTCCCAATCCAAATACACTATAAGATTTGAATTTATTGGTAAGCAACTATCATCTTATAAAATACATTCAAGGTTAAAATTTTATTAACAATACATAAAAAAATTAATTTTTTTGAATACAAAGAATTAATATTGAAAATGGTTTTGGAAAAAGCTCGGAAGCCATCAGGCTTCACAAGTTTTTGATGCTTGGAAGCCCGCCGGCTTCTCAAGCAAGGTGGAGTTGGACTTTCATACTCCTCTGTCTGTTGACCACCTTGAGTGATTTATCGGTTCCTTTTGTGACCCCTTTTGGTGGTTTTTTTTCTTTTTCTTTACTATTTTTCTGGTTTTCTTGTTTGTTTGCTCAGATTTGGTGGCCAATAAAACAGTAAAATAAGTATTAGGCGTTGGTTGCTGGTTGCTTTGATCTCTTTATCACGGCATCTTAGAGAGTGAGCTTATCTTCAAGCAGGGGCGGAGGCAGAAATTTTTTTCGGGGGGGCAAAATACTAAAATTTTCAAAGTTCAGGAGAGACTAGATAATTTTTCATATACTAATTTGCAAGATTTTCAAATTTCAAAGGGCGAGCGCCCCAGCACCCTCGGCTTCGCCACGGTCTTCAAGAGTAGATTGAAGGACATCTAGTTTGTTTGACCAAAGAAATTTATAAATTATGTTCCTTAGAAATTGTTTCGTGTGAATTTTCACTATCTTTCTTTATTTGTCTTTGTTAAACTTGATTTATTTTTAACTATAATTTCCAGTTGTGTTTTATGTTTTAACATTTATTTTTATCTTTTAGATAAAATTTTCTTATATAAATTTCATATGACGTTGATTTTAATATATGAGTGCGGCAGAGTTCAAAAAAATAAATATGATTTTGGAAAAAAAATTAAACTCGACACACGTAAAAAGCTGATCGTTAGACATTCTAATAGTAATACCGAAAAAAGAAAAAGTCATAACAATTCATTTTTTAAAATATTAATTGCCGCATTTTGTAAAGCCTTTACATAATATCAATTTAATAATACCTCCAGTCAGATTTGGGGTGCATCAATTATTATCTTCTAAGACAAATGTAAAGTTTTAGTTTTATTTACAGTACATGAGTGTATTAAGTCGATACAGGGATACACCCTCAAGAGTTTGGAAGAAAAAAGGTTAGGTTAAAACCCATTTTTGGTCTCTGAACTATTGTATGGACCTCTAATTTGGTCCCTGAACTAAAAAAATCCCTGATTTGGTCCTTATTGTTTACTAATTTTACCCCGATTTGGTCATTTCATTAAAAATTGTGTGACGTGGCCTATTACTTCATGGTTACCAAATGACATGTTATATAGTAATCCACGTGGAAAATAATATAGCAAAAAAGTGATGATGTGGAAAAAATAATAATATAAAAAAATATTATGAAAAATAAAACTTAAAATTTTTTTTCTTTTTTCTTTTTTCTTTTTTCTTTCTCCTTCTCCTTTCCCCTTTTCTTTCTCTTTCCCCTTTCCCTTCTCTTTCCCCTCGAAACCCAGCAGGCGCTGGGTTCCTTCGAACCCACCCAGGTGCTGGGTTCGCAAGGAACCGAACCCAGCACGCTTGCCTGGGTTGGGTTCCAAGGAACCCAGGCGCTAGGTTCCCTCAAACCCACGCCTGGGTTCTTCGAACCCAGTTGGTTGGCCATTGGGTTCTTCGAACCCAACTGGTTCGCCATTGGGTTCTTTGGAACCCAGCGACGAACCAGCTGGGTTCCATGGAACCCAACCCCGGGTTTGACGGAACCCAGGCATTGGGTTCCCTTGAACCCATGCTTGGGTTCTTCGAACCAGCTGAGTTCCATGGAACCCAACCCTAGGTTCCGTCGAACCCAGGCGTGGGTTCAACGGAACTCAGGAGGTAAAAAATATATATATTTTTTCTATGGGTTTGGTGTTTGATGATGATGTGTTTGATGATGATGAAGAAAGCAAGGCAAGGAAGATGAAGGAAAAAAAAAGGGTGCTGTTGGGTTCGATTCAACCCAGGTGCTAGGTTTGTTTGCTGGAGGAAGAAGATGATGGCAAATTCGTAATTTTGGTGGACCCCACTTTTGTTGGGTTGAGTAAGAACATGACATATCACGTTGCCATGTTATTATTTATTCATTTATACAATTGAAGTGTCTCAAATGTTTGACATGTCATTAAATTTTCGTGAGATAACGGTGATATTTTAACCGAAGGACCACATCGGGGTAAAAATGGTAAACAGTAGGAACCAAATCAAGGATTTTTTTAGTTCAGGGACTAAATTGGAGATCCGTACAATAGTTCAGGAACCAAAATAGGATTTTAACAAAAAAGTTAAACTTAACACGTGTAAAATTGATTAGGGAATTTTTTTTTATCTTGATTATATAAGTAGAAAAAATCATCTCTCATCTCTTATTCTACCTCATTCGTATATCATGTGATTCAAATTTAAAATTTTTTATTTTCAGCAAAAAAAGATAAATACTGAGTTATTTAGATTATTGATTGATGAGAAAATATTTTTATAGTAAATGCTAAAAGAAAAATAATAACAATTGATTTTTTAAAATATTAACTATTGCATTTTGTAAAGCCTTCACATGATGTTAATTTACTGCTATATTTTTTTTTTGAACAAATTCGTAAGGGGTCGAATTTGAGCCGTTGCCTTGGGAGTAGAAAAATACACTTATACGTAATCTGATGTCACTGGACCCGAAAATCCAAGTGCAATTTACTACTATCTTTAGTTAGATTTAATTAATTTAATTTAATTTTTACATGAAATTTAACATGATGATTTTCTATAATAAATGAATAATAATTTAAAATTTTTTTATTTAAATAAAAATATTCAACCAATATTGTATATAAAAAATTTTTAAATTTTTATTTATTTACCATATAAAATAATCTAATAAAATGGTACTTAAACCAAAATTAAACTGAAAAAGCTAAACTAGACGGGGAGTGACTTTCTAAAATCAGATCAACGATCCATAGTGGATTCAGTCAAAAGGTGGGTTGATGATAAATAGCCAAACGTTGCAATGTTAATGAACACCATCGATCTCATGCTCCTTCACACACCTTATCCAAGCCGTCATAGTAATCACCGAATTAGGAAAAGAAAAGAAAAGAAAAAACCTCATTAAAGACTGTTTGGTATAACGGTTAAAATTTAACGGATGGTAGATAGTGGATAGTAGGTAGTGAATAGTGGATAATGATAGTGGGTAGCGAGTGGCGGTTAATGGATAGTGGATGACGGATAGCAAAAAATAGATAGCAAATGGTAAATAGGAGATTCGATAAACATAATTATTTGGCTATACAATACTTAATGGTTAGTATTTAACATGAAATGATTAATAAGGATATGTTTAAAAATAAATAAGTGTATTTTTTAAATATTTTTATTTATTATTATTTAAATTATTAATTTTATAAAAATAATAATAAGAAAATAAATAAATAAAATTAATTATAATAATGTAATTATAACCTTATTTTTATTTTTGAAAAAAAAAATTATATTATTTTTAAATAAAAAATTAATCATTTTATCTAATTAACAAATTTTGTTTTTTAAGATGATATATTTTTTAATTATAAATTAATGTAAAAAAATATTATAATCACTTAATATTATTAAAGGTAAAAGATAAAATTGAAATTTGTTAGATAAATATTAATTAAAAAATATGACAAAAAATTAAAAAATTAAAATAGATAAATTGATCAATAAAATTAAAAAATTCTAATCTACTAATGATTTGATACAAAAAAACTACATAATTTAATTTTTTCAATCCACTAACGATTTGTACTTTAACCACTATCCGCTAGTTTCAAGTAGCTAAATAAAAATTTTACCAAATATTTTATTTATAATAATTTTAAAATATATAAATTTACCAAACAATTATATTTAACCATTTAGATAAAACCAATGATAGTTACCCAATACCACTATACCAAATGGGGTTAAACCTAGAATTCCTCTTACGGAATCAAATCTTCAGATCCACGTGGCAAAAGCCTTTTGTTTTATTCCTTTCTTCACCACTTTGATTCTCTGTACTTGGTTCACTCAGTTTCCCTGTTCTGAATCCGCCGATGGCCAGGACTCCTTCGCCAACCCCGTCAGTGGCGACGGTAATCAAAGCTTACGCCGCGCCGCTCCTCCTCCTCTCCCTCGCAATCCTCTTTCAGCTCGTCGTCCTCCCTCGCTCCTTCCCTCCGTCTCATTACGACGGTTAGTCTCTTATCGATGTGAATTTATCGGTAAAACCGATCTGACGGTGGATTTATTTGGTTTAAATTTGTCTCCATGTCTTGATTTGTTCCTTTTCTTTTTTCTTCTGATGACGAATTGTAGTTTTGCGTGTTAAGAGATATAGTTCTATCGAGGAAGTGAAAGAAGCATATGAGAATCTTTCATCCAAGTGGTACTTTTTATTTTCCCCTTCTTTGTTTTAAAACTGTTAATTGCGGAATTTTTTTTTTGTTTGTTTTAATTTGATTCTTTTCTGTTGTCATGTTTCTATTTCGCTGTGTTTAGGGAATGTATTTATGTTACAGCTTACAAGAATAATTCAATGATTGATGAATTTGAGTGTTCAAAAGAAGTTAAAATATAAATACTAACGCACTGTTGGTTATTAAATTATCACCAAAACAAGTGTCATCAATTGAGGCATGTAATGATTGTTAGTGAGAGATTATTCCCCTCTGAGTTTGTTAATTTAGCTTACCCTCAAGGATGCAACAAGGGGATTTCTGCAACATGTACTGTCTTTGGTTATATTTTTTTTTTTTGGTAAAAACTGTCTTTGGTTATATGCTAGACTTGTTTCTTAGATGATTAGATCAAAACAAGTAAAGGGAAGGGAAATGTCAGGGACACAAATCTTACACATGAAGTTGTAATGGGAATTTGAGTTTTTGGTTTTTTGTGAGATTCAAAATGAGGCTCTCTTTGTAATGGAAAAAACAACTGCTAGTTAACGCAGTTAAAATTTTAGGTTTTGTAATACTCAACCATATATATAACAATCTCACACTTTTTTTGAAAGCCAATTTTTGAGGAATAATGGACATTGAGCTTCAACTATTGTTCCTTTTGGGTTTGGGGCTTTGTAACATATCTAGGGTATGTGAACTATTGTAATTGTTGAATGTCAATACTTTCTGAGTCAAGAATTCTTTGTGTATCAATGAATACGCAGCCAAATTACATATGTTTTTAGGTATCAAAAATTTGTTTTCTGGGGTGGTAATGTTGTATGAATAGGCCATATATCATACCTGGATTTTCAATTGTACTCCAGAGAATTACATTATGCAGATGGGAAGCAATCCGGCTACCACACTCTTATATATGAATCTATTACATTGATAGATTTTGTATTATCTTCTTTACTGGTTTTCAGCATTCACCACTCTGATTCTATGTCTGAATTTTCCTTTTGCAGGGATAGAGGGGTGGAAGTCCCTGATACTAATGATTTCATAAGGGTTAGTTGATTCTTCATATGTATCTGCAACAGCTGTGGCTGATATCCCCAGGCTTTATTTGTAATCGATGTCCAAATCAGATAATGGAATTTCCTTGAAGCTCTATAAGGAGCTCTAGGAAGTAGGAACTCTGAACAGTGTTAAAATTATAACTTCCTTAAAAGTTAAATTGATGCTCTTGGTGTTGGAAGTATCAATGATCCAAAACTACATCAGACAGTATCTTTTGGGGAAACATTTTTATAATAAAAGAATATTTAAGGACAACACTAAATCATTGAAGTTTGAATATACTTATTGGCAGTCTTCAAAATAGTTTTTGTTATCCTCTTTCTTTTCATTCTACTTCCACTCAAACTTATACTTGCTTTCATTGGTGCTTTTTGTTGCATTTAAGAAAAGTTTTTCCAATTGCTTGATGAGCAATAGAAGATATTGGATCTTAGTTAATTCTTCAAACTTTTTCATCCTGTGTAATTTGCAATTTGTTATGAAACTTTGGCATCCTTCTTGTCAGTAAGTATAATCCCCCTAGGTCCTTGAACATTTTCATATTAGTTTTTCCATTGTTATACTGCTTCCTTTGAAAATAATAGTAGTTTTTTCAATTTATTCATGGATTAAGAATTTGTAAAAAATTTATTGTTTTTGCCTATATTACCCTTAAGAAAGAGATAAGAATAGAGGGAAGATTTTGGGGATAAGGTGGATAATTACCCTTGAGGGATGATAATAGGGTTAAAGTGGGGAAAATATTTCTACCTTAAAAACTGAAAAACAACAAATAATTTGGGACAAATTTTCAGTAAAAAAAAGACTTATTTTTGGGATGGAGGGATTAGTATTAAGTCACATATAGTAACCAACAGACTTGGTAGATCATATTTTTGCGAATTGTTAGGTGAGAGTAAATCTTAACACGGTTACTGATTAATATTATGTTTTTCTGTGCCTTACAGATCCAATATGCTTATGAACTATTGACAAATCCTCTATGGAAAAGGGATTATGATTTATTCGGATTTGATGAGCAACTTGTAAGTATTTAACTGTGGACTACTTTGTGTAGTTGGTATCCTCTTCCATCTTAGAGAGGGAGGCTGGGAGAGAGTGATGGAGGTTTTGCATTGTTTCATTTAATCACTTTTACTTTGCCTGCAGCACATTATGCACAGGGTCAGGGAACAGTATGCTGTGGAGAGGTTTTCTAACGTAAAACTCCCTTTACTACATGCTGATGTTTCTGGTAGAAAATCTTCGAACCTATCCCCTCTCTCTTAATGTATAACACACACACACATGCATGCATGCAAATAGTTAGTTGACCCAGGGAAGGTTAAATAAAGACGTTGCTTCTTGCAGATCCTGGAATTGAAGCTTTTAATGTCATCACATCCAAGGATTTCCAGTCAGTGTTTCAACATTCCAATCCGTGGCTACTTCAGGTGCAATATTATATGCTTTTGTTTCTTGAGAAGTCCTTTTACTGTTTCCATATTATTGCAAAAGTATTGTTAATTGACATGCCAATGAGTCCCTGGAAGGGACTGGGGCATTTCATTCTCAAGTATGCCTATCCTCATATTATTGCAAATCAAAATGAAAAAATAAAAGGAGTTCATGATAATTTGATTATCATGAGAAATCCTAAATCATTGTGGATATATAACCAATCACTATTTAATTCATTTTCAATGCATGCCCAAGGGTTCATGGTAGACAGGTAAACCATTTGATGGTGGTTGTTCTAGTAGAATTTATTTTTGGTTTGGTTGCTGAATATTTTTTGCCTTAATATTTATCAGCTGTGCAAATTTTCAGTGCCTTTCATATGTTTGGATTCTCAATCTTGTTTCTTATAGTACCTACTGTTCTCTGTATGATTGATTATTTGTAGAATTCCTTTCTTCAAAAGTAACAATTCTTTCCGCCTCTGTGAATCTGGTTTCAGGTATATTCATCTGGAAGCCAGCAGTGTGCTCAATTTTTTCATTCCTGGAAGAGAATAGGTACATGCATCTCCTGGTTAGAGTTTGAGATCTGAAAATGAATTTTGCTTTTGTCATTTCTGCTGTTATGTGCTGACAAACTTTACCTGTTATGTTATTCTTTAAATTTTACATGCCTATTTGTAGTTTATAATGTTGAAGATGTAATGGAACTGTAATTTCATATTGTACTTCAAGTTAAATATTAAACTGTTAAAATATCCTTTGCACAATAGCCTCTGTTGTTGTCATTTCTTGGACACCTAATATCATTTACTAGAGAGCTTGGCTTTTAGAAAAGAGGCTTTCTTGCTCCACCTAGTTGTATGCGGCTTTAATTTTATATCACCTTGAACCTCCAGGCATTGACCTTCGAAAATTTTTTTCATCCTCAGTGAGAATGGGAATCTCGAGTTTCCTAAGATCCTTTATACTGAAACCAAAAATTTCAGTTACTATTTGTATGCTTATCAGTCATCTTAGTTAGAATTAATTGTAGCAAATGGTGCTGTAGGATGGAAATTGCACTATTTTTATCCCTGTCATGCAAGTTTCAGCAATATTACCTAAGGTTCTCTTGTTCAGTTACCTACTTTTTTTCTCCTGGGGACTATGTTGGCCAGGTGGGGCTTCCCTCTTTGGAAATAGCCTGAAACACCTTTTCCTTCTAAAATGAATCTAAAGCATTACTTGTTTTAAATCTGGGATAGCTTCATTAACCTCTCTTACGATAACCCTGTAGCAAGGTGTCTTTTGGTCTGGGTAGATGGCTTTTATTACCTCCAAGGCTTGATTTTTCATATTTATTTTTATTTTACTTTCAAAAGCTTGGTCATTCTAATATTTAGTGATTCCTTCTCCCTATGTTTAGCTGCTTTGTTGAATGGGCTTGCAAATAATGGCATGGTGGAACTTGGTGAGGTCCAACTTGCAGCCTACCTGGCTGAGAAGAAACCAACAGGACGGTTGTTTTTCCGGAATGGTAAGGTCTTACATCCTCTTAAGCTGCTTTGTTGGGTGAAAGCCTGGTGAAAGCTTGCTGTAAGACTTGTATTACTTGATATAATAGGTAAAGTAGTGAAGATCAAAAACAATGGGCTGATTACTTTGATCTTTTTCAGTAGCTTCTGCTTTACATGACATCAGAGTTGAAACAGTTGTACTTGATTTTAAAATGGGATAAAACCTGAAGTTCATAATCTTTTGGCTAGATTTATTTTATTAGGACTACAGAATCTATTTTATGTTCAAGTTGATTAGATCTAACAAAAGAAACATTTCTACAGTATTGTTGTGTCTAGGCAGTATGTATGAACCCTTAATAGATACCATGATGTTTTTGGTCAAAATTATTCATCAGGACTAGTTATGAAAGTAGCATTTTAAACTTTGAGATATAAATGGCCTAATGGAAGCAGCAATGTGTTTTATTATCTGCAATGTTTAATATTACTACTATGTTCATCTCCTGCTGTGGACAAGTGTTGTATTATTGACACTGGTATGTCTAAGCTTCTTTTGTTTTTCTGTTTTTGCTGGCAAAAGCTTCTTTACAAGAGCTTTTTCCAAATCAATAGATAGCGCAATAAAAGAATAAAATCCTGTGCTCTTGGGCTAAATTTTGTCTACCATTATTCTATTGTCCAAGCATGGAATGCTTGTAGATATGGTGAAACTTCAATGCCATACTCTATTGTATTGTTTCCAAGGATTACTGAAAAACTACTCCAATGCTGTCCACACATTTATATGATAATCAAAGTATCGAACTTGACATGCTTCCTAGCCTCTTGCTGCAAATGTTTGTATGAACAATCAATTAATTTGGAGACACTATAAAGCATCTAAGCAGTTGAGAGCTTTGTCTGTCATGAAGAAATTAAAATTTTTTTACTGATTTTGTGACTGACAACACTGTATGCTGTTTAATTGTTTTCTTTTAACTTAAATATCTGTTAGTATTCTACTTTTTCCTCGTTTGATGGAATAACAATTTGTACAGGTCTTCCTTCACTAGTTGCTCTTCCATCAGGGTGCAAAACTTCAGACTGCCTGGTTAGGTAATCTTCCAGTTTTTAAGTTAATGGTTGAGAACAAACAGAAACTGTACTTGGTGAAAGTTCAGAAACCTTGTTACACATGCTTTTTATGTTGTTAAATGCAGTATCAATATATGTACCTTGTCTACTCAATTAAATCATGTTTCTTTCTTTTTGGGTATTGTAATTGGATGATTCTTTACTTGCTGGGCTTTTATAATGTACCTCCCTGTTAATTGTTTCCTTTGTGTTAGGTTTGAAGGAGAGCTTTCTGTTGATGCAGTTATAGATTGGTTTGCAACGACAGTACTTAATTTGCCACGCATCTTTTACTACTCAAAAGAGTCTTTGGTAATCCATAGAATCCCTTTGAAGTCCTTGTGCTTGTTTCTTCATAATTATGCTTCTATCTTACTTATAACTGTACTTTTGATGGTTTTAAGTTTCGTTGTCATAAGAGTTTAACTGCAATAGAGATATTGTTATTGATATCTTGAAAAAAGTAATTTATCTAAAATTTGAATCCTCATTTTTTAAACTGTTATGGTGTTCCTCTCTGTTGGGATATGCACAATGTTTTTATACTTGAATGCGTATTTTGTTCTCTTAATTCTTTTCCAGCCTACTGGATTACCTGATAGTAATAGTTTCATAAACATATTGGTTATTACTCCTATTTCCTGTCTCTATTTTACTAATTTGGTAATGAACTGCATAAACACTCATGTTTCAGTTCAATAATGGTGGATTTATTATTATTATTATTATTATTATTATTATTATTATTATTTTCGACACTAATGACTTTTTGGGGATGCCAATCTAACGCTTTCACATTTTAGAAAACAATAACTATGCTTTAGATGAAGATTATACAATCAATATTATTTATTTGTTGCATTTCTGGTGTGTATTATAATTATTTTTTTTGGCTCGAGAACCTTTCTGAATTTATTGTCTGGATAAAACTTTTTGTATTGCTTGTGTTGTATTGATTGTTTATTTGTGGGGAGAAACTGTTTGTCAATTCATGCATCAGGAGAATGACATTTTTTTTTTTTTGTTAATGTGTCATTTTCCAAAGAATGCATCAATGCATAATTTCAGGTCTTTTGGTTTAGTCATCTTGCCTCTGTTATGTATTCTTCTGCTTTTGTGTCTATCATGTTTCTAATGTTGGAGGATATGACATTTTGTTTAAACACCAGGGGCCAAGGTTTCTAGCTAGAAGTGGTTCACATAAGGTAGTTTTTCCTTTCTTCTACTTCTAGTATTTCACTATTTTGAATATTTTTTATAATATTCTATAATGTTGTTTATTATCAGTATATTCCTACTGGTCGGAGCTGTTTTCACCATTTTATGATTAAAATTTTTTGTGCTCTGATCTTTATTGTTAGACTGTACTTTTAATTTGTTCCTTTTCTTTTTCTGATGCTTAGATGGTCTGTATGGTTGATACTTTTTCACTTTTAGTAGTTTAGTCTTTGATTCAGTTAAAGCAGTTTGGAACTAAGCTTCTTTTATTTTTACCAGTAAAAGTGTTCCTGTGCCAATTTATATGCAACATGTTAATTACCAGTATTATCATTCTTACCCCATGTTTCATCAGACTGTACTAAATATGTTCAACCTTCTCACATTGATAATCTTACTTTGATGTGATGTCCTGTAATTGATCTATTCATGCTTCTGACTCATAGGTAAAAGTGATTTTCTTCTCAAAAACAGGGGAGCGTGCAACTCCAATAATGCGTCAAGCTGCTAAGGACTATTGGAATTATATCTCGCTTGCAAGTGTACTATGGCGAGAAGAGGAATTTTCTATTTGGTGGAATACGTAAGGGAGTGGTCCATTCTCTTATTGCATTCACTAATATTTAGTGTCATTAATTCTTGTGTTACTGCATCTGCATTGACTGATCTTTAATAACTCATAACAGGTTTGGAGTGGAATCTGCACCAGCTATTGTATTCCTGAAAGATCCTGGTGTCAAACCTGTTGTATACCATGGCATGTTGCTGTTTCTTGGTTCTTTTTCATATTAGCTCCTGTTTGCATAGAAATTTGACATGAAACCTTTAATTCATGTGTTATGCTCAGTATTGGTGTAATGTTGCAGGTTTATTCAACAATTCATGGTTTCTGAATGTCTTGGAACAGAATAAACAACAAGGTATTCCTAAGCATTCTTCTTCCTATTTATTAAATTGATTTGGTGTGAGTGGAACTGGCAGATAAAGGTACCCATTCTCTGAGTTAATACCACATTGAAAATGCCATACCAATTTCTCTTCAGTTGGTGAGAATCAGAAAATGTGATACTAGTAGTGCCTGTTACTATGTGTAGAATGCCTTTTATTTTGTTTGATGGTGAATGATATGAAATCCAATTACATGTTTCCAGAGCTTCCTCAGTTAAGGAGTTTGTCTTCAAAGGAGCTAGGTTGTGATGCCCGAGGCTATTCTCGTGCTGGAAATGATATCATGATCTGGTATTGTGCGGTCCTAGCAGGACGAAAAAGTTTGGAGCTTGACAAAATGAGAGAAGTAAGCATCTTCACTTGGGTTATGTTGGGTTGGATGGAATGGCTATTTTTGGTCAAAACATAAAAATAAGGTAAACTGTATGGAGAGCATTACACACAAGGAATAGCTATTCCATACTTTCACTAATTTTCTTCTATTAAGTGTGAGTTAGTAGGGATAGCTAAGACTTGGGCAGTTGTTATTAGCTATAACTATCTTATTTCATGTTATTGGAAATAAATTGATGTAAGTAGGGAGTAGCTGTTCCTTACATTTAATGCCTTCTTTCAAATTCACCATAACTTAATGGTTTGACTGAGGAATAGCCATTCCTCCAACCTAACAAGACTTTAGGTTATGTTGCATGGGTTAAAATCTGCTTCATTTTCTGTTCATGTTTCATTTCACAAACTTTTACTGTTAAAACTTATAAGAATTAAACTTTGTTTCTAGCCAAAAAGAAGAGAAATAAACTTTGTAGATTGAATCATATCTTATATTTCTGCAAGCATTTTAAGCCATTTGGGATAATCATTTTATATATTCTTTTATATGCCTTTTTGTTGTAACCTTGGAGGAAATTGGAACAGTTTTGATTGGTTAATTTTAGGATTAGCAATTTAGAACCCCTTCATTCTTCAAGGTCAAACAGTATTTTCTTTAGGATTATTTCTTTAGTACCTATTCATTTGGGATGATCACCAGATTTACTCTAAAACCCTAACATGACACCTTATAGGACTCTTCTCAAAAGAAATAATCAATCCTGATTGAAATGGGAGCTAATAACCTAAATAGTATAATTCCCTCTTGATCCTAGAATTACTTGAAAATTGCAAGTTTGTTAACAATGTGTTGAAATTTCATGCTAAACCCTAAAAATTACATTTACATAATAATCCAAAATATATAATTGGAAAAGCAAAGGCTTAATTTTTGACAGTAATTTTAATCTGAAAAATGAATATTTAAGCTTAGAAAATCATGAAGAAATAATCAATCATATTATGCTTGGATCTAGGGGCTAGTGAGAGGGGGGAGGGTGATGGATAAGATTATAAGATATTCTGTATCCTGACCTACATGCCTGTTTACATGTTCAAAGTAATGTCATGATATTATTGCTCTCACAAGAAACAATATTGTTGCTTTCTTGAGTAACACAGATGAGACCTATTAAAAAAGTAACAAAAATGGGTGTTGCTGAGTGCCCTTGTTCTCTTTTTTCCAGAAAATGGGTGTGAATTTAATAATTTCATAGACCATGCGCAGGGTCCAAGATTTATTATCGAAGTCTCATGACTCACATGCTACTAATGGAGATCTATATTCAGAGACAGCAGCAATTGCATTGAGAAAAAAGCGATTGACATTTGTTTGGCTAGATGGAGAAACTCAAAAGGTGATTCCTTGTTTCATCTTTCTATCTTTTTCACACATGCTTTCAATATATTAAATTAATTTGGTTAGGTGGGTGCAAAATATCAGTTATTTTGTGGGTGTGAGAATACTGAGACTAAGTAGAAGATCAGCATCTCTGCAACTACCAACACTTGAGCACTAGCAACTAGAAAGAGAGAAGAACCTTACTTCTCAAATTCCAGCCGCTAGGGCCATTAAGAGCCTTAACGAAATATCAGTTATTTGAAGTTTAATAGCATTTCTTATTTTTCTTGGGATAGAAATAGGGGGCAGGTATCCAAGTTTGTGCCTAGCATCTCATTTCTAGTTTGTGCCTAGCTTTGTGAGATTCACATACAAAAGGGACATTTTCTTTTCTCTTTGTTTCTCCTTGTATTGTCTCTTCTTGATTTGTTGTCTGGTACTGCATAAGCAAAAGGCTTCTTAGATTCACATAATCATCCTATTGTTTCAAAATTATAACTTTTATGGTTTTTTCCCTTTTTTTCAAGGGTCTGTTTTAGATGTATAATCTTATAATACATGCACATCTATGGTTGGTAGGTGGCAATTTCACCAATCATAAGTTGGCAAGGCCTGCACCTTTGCCTTTTCTTATTCTTATCTCATTCTCCCTTTCTTCAGTCACCTAAAATGTGTTGGTTCTTCAAAAACAAGATGTATTTAAGCAATTCCTCAGGAGTGAATCAATATTTGTATCTTCTGTGCAAATCTTTATTTATGTGCATCATAGTGGATATGAAGCCTCTAATATCTGAGATTTCTCCAGAACTACTGTTTCTTCTACCTTAATACGGAAACTGGCTATGAAACATGTGGACCAAGGAGGGTTCCAACTGATGTCCCCAAGTTATTCATTGTGCGTTATCAAAGGAATACCACTAAAGATAATATGAAGGTGGAGAAGAAGCCAAAAAACATATGGGACTTCCAACTAGAGGACATTGATCCTGTATCGCAGCTCTCTGTAACATACAATGGTTCAGCTGAAACTTCTGAGGTATAGCTTTTCTGTAACATACAATAATTTACCCGATCCCCATGCTCTGGGGTGATTTGCAGAGCAAATTGCCTTAGTGGGGATCACCTTCTAGGTCTTAGCTGTTCAAGCCTGGGAGCCTACATTTCCCATCCTTCAATTATGTAATATATACACCATAATTTTCATATATATACCATAATATATATCCCCCAAATTCAGTAGTTGGTTATGCTATTGCTTTAACAATGTTGTGGATTTTTACTCAGACGAGCAAGTATAAAGAATCTTTTCTTGAATTTGGTATCCTTAAACTAAATTTGTGCTTTTCTGCAGCTCATCAAGTGGATATCAAACATAATTGAGGATGGTGACTCCCGGAATCTCCCCTTCTATGTATGTCATATGCCTGTTTGTTCTCTTTTTCAAAGTTTTCAAATAATATTTTGGAACCTTTAATTTTCTTTCTAATGATCTTTTTACAGCATTGTTTAATTTGAACTAGGAGATTTTTGGACACTGCACCATATACAAACTCTTCTCATTAGATTAAATATGAATTAATCTTTTTTGATCTGTTAAATTTTTTTTCAAAGGATAACTTCTACAGAGAATAATGATGAATATATATCATATTCTGTGGTCTGTCATCTGTGTCATATTAGGAGTACCTTGAAATGCATAGGATAACTGTACTTATATTATCAAATAAATAATGGTTTTTCTCTGCTGGTGATGTCTCCTTTAAAAATTTCAGCTTACTACTCTAGTTGTGTGCTCTGTTTCCATTGCAGAGAGTAAAAAGTCCAGAGCTTGTTCCTGAGGATGCAGAACCCATCTGGTCAAGAGGTCAACAAGGAATTCTCTCCAGAACAATTGGAATGAAACAGAAGACCCTTGGCATCATCAGTCAAATTAACGATTACTTAGGAGATCCAAGGATTGGGCCAGCATTGTTTCTGGGGGCATTAATGTCTTTTGGTGGCATCTGGTTGATGAGGAATCAACCAAAACGTCCATTGCGGTCCAGTCAACCGAGTCAAGCAAATAAAGAGGTACGTGGTTGCCCAATATAATTTTCAGCTTGCCAAGATGTCAGTGCCAATCTGCACGGTGGATCTCTCTCTTTTTCTTTAAAGCTGTCTTCACTCTCCAGGAAACCTTACTATAATATATTCATCCTGTATCTTCAAGGCAAAACCCAAAATAAGGTCACGAAGTATGAACTTTTACCAAATTTAGATTTGAGGATTGAACTTTACTCTCTGAATTAAGGACATGTTCTTTGAATTAGTTGGAAATAAGGACATGATCTTTGCATTAGTTGGAAATAAGGATAATGTGGATGGAAAATTAGCACATCACATCATATAGATTGGCTTCTTTTCACTCAAATTATTAGTCAATTGACAATTTAAGGATTACATGACCTGAAATAAGGTTTTAATTGCATTTTATGTGATGTCACTTGCCAACTTTCAGCCAATTTATCCTTATTTCCAACCAATGCAAAGACTGCGTCCTTATTTAATAAGAACCATCAAAGTTCATATCTTGGTAATATACTTCATGTCCTTAAATTTGGGTTTTGCCTATTTTAAAGTAGGTGCACAAATCCAAAGCTTTAATCTATTCGTAACCTCTTCATTCCAGTTTTCTTCTGCTCTTATACACTTTTAGGTTTCAATCGTGTTATTAGACTCTTTGCATATCAAAAGCATTGTCAAATAAGTAACTGTTTTGATCTCACTTTTGACAATGTCCTGCAATATCTGTTTTCTAGGATAAAAGTAGACCAAGAGCGAGAAACCGAACGAGAGATGTATCAGGAAGGAATCTGCCCCCTTCAATAACTGATTTGGAGCCAGAAGATGCTTACCAGATGCCACTATCTGACTCCGACTCAGACTCTTGAGCAGCTTCAGGTAATGTGGGGATGGAAAGTAATACTCTACTCCACTATTTGACTCCGACTTTGACTCTGAGTAGCTTCATGTAAGGTGGGGATGAAAATTAGTACTCTACTCGTGACAAAAGATTGCTTGTATACATGATTGTCGAGTAAAGTTTGGTTATTTATACATCGGGGGTTTGTAATGCTCTTGGTTTCTTTTCATTTCATTTCCTTTTCTTTATATATATATATATTTATTGTGAATGCTGTTAGTTTCTTGATTTCAAATGATTTACAATGGAATTGGACTGATATGAGGAGAAAGTGATATTCCTTTTAACGCTTCTAAGTTGAAAAGGATAAACTCTTCTTTGAGATTTGAAATGCTATTCTTTAGTGAGAGTAATGTCTTATATTCCCGTTGGACAAGAGGGCAATCTTTTGACCGTCAGGAATATTTGATACCTGTGGCTATTATATTATTTGTGTAGCCTTAATAAAAAACCCATGTGGCAATAACCAAGTCTGATATGTTTGGTTAGATAAAATGATTATTTCCTGTAAAATCATAAAAATATGGTAAATTGTATGCCATTACATATATTATACTATTCTTTTGATTACCATTTCTCTCTCTCTCTCTCAAAACTATTCCTTCTTTTAATCAGTGTTAACTAAAAGAGAATAGCTAATCTACAAAAAAAATCTTTGGAGTTTGATGAGGTTTTGGGATTTGGGAAGAATTTCAGGAGCATTAGGTAATCGTCAACTTTTATAATATATTTGAGTTGAAAAAAATAGAGGGGAAAAAAGAGGAAAAAGGAGAAAAACTTTTTCTGTTTAGTTAAAAAAAATTAAAGGAGGGGGGAGGGAAATTTTTTATGGAAAATTTTTTTAACTTTATTTTTATTTTTTAATTTATGAATGGAGAAAAATGAGAGGATATAATTCTCCTTCCCTCCGCTTAACCCAAACATAAGGTTAGTTTCTCCACGTTTCTTCTTCAATTTTTGGTTTACAACTAGGTTGTCATAAAGGAGGATTCATCTTTGCAAAGATGATTATTGGAAACTTTCAAGGATATTTTATTTAAAATCATGTTATCTAAAATCTTATTTGGTTTAGTGGTTTGGGAGGATGAATATTTGAGGGACTAATATGATTTTTGGTTTCTATCTCATGTGCCATGCTAGAATTTGAACTTTGTATTATACTTGATTTATTTCTAAAAAGTTATTATTAACCTTACTTTTGTAGTTTAATTTCTTATTAATCAAAATAATATATTTTAGGATTTGTTTGGGATTGCTATGTGGTATTGTAGTTGTAGCAGTGATTGTGCTGAACTATGTTGTATTATATTTATAGCTGAAAGTTATCTTAATATTTATTTATTTATTTCTTAAAAGTACTATGAATGACATATAGTAAATTTTTTCAAGATAATTTAGGTTTTATATGATTGATGTTCTTTTGGGTTTCGCAAGGGAGCAACCCATAAGGAGGAAATGGGTTTTTAATTTTTTTTTATAGAATCTTCAAATAATAAGATGTTAAGTTTAAATAAAATATTATAAATTGTGGTGTACTAATTTTATATATAAAACTGTTATAAATCTGTTGTGATTTTTTATAACTTTTGAAAAAAGTAGCAAAAAAAGTTATCCAAAAAATTACCAAATATACGTATATTTAAAAGTATGATATGATTACAAGAAAAAACTTTCAATCACAATCCTAAATGCGCCCTTACTCCTATGGTAATAACTTGTCAAAACTAATAATTTGTTAGTCTGAGTATAAAGAATTTGATTATTACTAAGTAAAATATTGAGTTCGAATCTTATAAATGAAGTAATAAACATTGGAGGAGTTGCTCTCTTATAACACACTTTGATTGTAGATTAATTAAGATTTAATATGATTTTTTAATATAAGAAGGATAGTAAAAGTAAAAAAAAAAAAGGCTTGTCAAATGATTGCCTATGACTGTTGGGCACCTCACTAGAGAATTTAGGAGGTGGAGGATATTACTCAAGTTTTGTCCTAGAGTCTTAGGCTCTGGTGATTTGGGAGTAGTTACTAATATTAACTTCCCATTCTTTGCTTGGTTTTTTCTTGCTACGCCTACTTTAAGGGTAGCTCTTATGGTTTTTATCAAAGTAATAAACTTTAGTTTCTGAAATTTTGTTAATATCTAAAATATGCATACATATATATATATATATATATTGTTTATTTATTTATTTATACTTAAAAGTAACAACCTAATTGAATCATCAATGCCTCACATAGCGAGACGAGGAGCCTTTTTTTTTAAATAATTGTGTGTAATTACTTTGACTATGGTTAATGGGCCGGGTTAGTTTGTGCACAACTGAGCTGATGCAAAAATTTCATTCGGGCTTAAACTCGAATCTATCCCTAAATCTTTGATACAAAACTGTCAACATCAATGAAATCCTTTTTATTCTGTTGGATAGCTAAAAAATCTCTATGTGAACTTTACCGAACAAAGTATATCATTTTCATTAAGACAACATCTCAGCAAGAGATTCCTTTAAAAAAGAAAAAAAAGCAAGATATTGCTCGTTTCATATAACCGAAAAAAAAAAGAAAAAAGAAAGAAAGCAAGCAAGGTATTCCTTGTTTCATCTACAAAGAAAAAAAAGGGGAGATATTCCTTGTTGACTTAGTAAAGAGTGAGAACACGAAGAATAGACAAACGATTATGTCTGTCGAATTAGAGACGGAGAATTAAGACCAACGAAGAATTGGATCAAGTGGTAAGCGGTTTGTTCCGGTTTAAGTAAGATCTTGAATTCGAAATCTTGTAAACGCAGCAGCCTTTCGTTTGGAGACTCAGCCACCATCTCCAGGTGCGTGATGCGGGTCAATCTAGATTAATCGAGGTAAAGCTCCGGATACCGGACGGGAAACCAAAAAAAGAGACGAAAAATTAAGACACGGAAAATTAAGTCACGATAAGCAAAACTCTACCTAGTCAAATAACCGTACGGCTAGGGTTGAGTTGTATTCACAAAACTACGTTCCTAAAACAGGTAAGACATAATATATATCCCCACTCACCAACGCGTGTTGTGTCATGCGAAATTAATTTAAACATGGTACCTTTATTACTAAATGCATATTGTTTCTCATTGTATATCACAATTTTAAAAAAATAAATACTGTAGAGTGCACGGGATAATAAGTTCGAAAATAAAACAACCCGGCCCAAATCTTTTGTCCCATGTTCTCTGTTCCTTATCAAATTCTATCGCCCCTATCTTGGATGGTCCCAAATCGCTTTATAAAATAATCAAATTACATCATGATTTGTCCTGCTTTCTCACCATTCATAATTGTTAGAAAAAATAGTATCAAAATAAAACGAAAGAGAAAAAGAAAAAGAAAAGAGTAATTCATGAATGTGTACTTACATTAAACTTAAAATTCATACTTTATAATATGTTTAGATTAAAAGGAATAAAGGTAAGCAGAGGAAAGAAAAAAGAAGTTATTTGTTTTATTTTTTAAAAAATTTATTTACTTATCCAAATTAGAAAGAGAGAAAAATGAGGAATGCAATCCTTCCATTTCTCTTTCCTATATTTCTTCTAATCCAAACATATTGTTAAAGTTCAAAAACAAATACCATATATAATTTGATAGTTAGGTCCTTTAAGTATAAAATATGTTCAAAGTGTCTGCAACACTTTCAAACTATCGGACAACAATCATATCTTTAAGTTCTCGTGCAGTAACAAATGGACTATATGTTAGAATTGTTTAGAAGCACGTTGTCCTTAAAATCGATTACCAGTTAACTTAAAATCAATTTTTTATTTTTCTAACTAAACTGAAATTGTTGTCCTTAAAATCGATTGCCACTTAACTCATTTGAAAGTGTGATAGACGAAGACATTTGTCGTTAATCTTGTTAACGGTTACTCCACCGTTTAGTTTTAGTTGGTTTAATTTTTATTCTCTAACAAAATAGGATATAATAATTATTGTAATTGATAGAATTTTTTATTTATCTCTGATTAATCACTAATACTCAATTACACATTTTTTGGTAGAAATAAATAATTAAGCATTTTTATTGTAATATAGATTGTACTTATTTTCTTAAAATAAGAAAAAAAAAATAAAAATAAACATATTAAATAACATCTTTAAAAAAAGTAGACAATTAATCTTCAGCTTCCCAAATTAGAAAGAGAATCATGCTTTGCAATTCATATTTCAAAATAGAAATAGTTGAATAGAGGAGGTTCTTATTACTAGCGGGTCACCCTCCATCCTATTGTTTTAATTATGTAATCTAAATTGCATAATAATTTTTTAAATTAAAAATTAAATCAATTAAAGTTGAACGAGACATAACATTAGTTTCCATACTTGCCATCAAAATTGCTCTAAATCACTTTTTTTCCCCAGAACTGTTCATTCTATAGAACAAGTTCTTAAATTTTTTAATACATTAAATAATTGAATTATACTATAAGGGATTGGCCTTCCATTCTCTTAATCTCTCTTAATCCCTGCCCACAAACCTCAAGGATTCCTAATAGAACGCGTTGTCGATAAATTGATTTCCTTTTAGGCATAGGTTTATCCCAATGTAAAGAGAAAGGGGAAAAAAAAAGAAAAGAAACAAATCTAATGTTCGAGAGCTCAAAAAATCAAGATGCCTTGGCATTTAGGATATCCATCACAATCATTAGTTGAGTGAGTCCAGGGGTAAGGTCCACTCATAGATAGCTGTGATGGACGTTTTGAGCGCTAGGACATCCTGACTTTCATATTTCTGTCTAATGGTCAACCACAAATGTAAAATGTGAGCTATGAATAGAGAACGTAAGGGAGGGTGGTATTATTATCATACCCTGAATTATTAATCTTATATATATTTTTATTTTAATTAATTATTATACCCTTTAATTAATTAATTAATTAATTTTGATAGGAAATGGAGAAATTATATTAAATAGTAAGAAAGTATAGAAGAAACTCCATTGTAGGGCCTATAGCTTAAAGACAAAATCAGAAGCATAACCTACAACACTAGTAACAGATTTAAACTATACCCATGATGAATATAAATAATTAAGTAAAAAGATCCATCTGTAACTAGAGATTGCAATTGCAATTGCAATTGCAATTGTTGTATGGGCTAAATAAGGCTACTAATGTATTAAGGAGAGTCACTATGAGCATCAGAAGCTACTAGACAACCTCACCTATTTAACTAGCTTCATGGGGAGAGCAAGGGATTTCGACAACAAATTGTCCCCAACTTGCAAGTTGCTGCCCTATATATTCCTAAAAATTAACCAACAGAAAGAAGGGCATGGTCCTCCTTATGCAAGCACAAGGCACCCCAGTCTTCTCCAAGTGCTCCCAACAATGTTTCCCATCTTTTCCAATCCTCTTCAAGCCCTTTCTATTGAAACTTGTTAAGGGAACTAGAACCCCTTTACCATCCTTAATACTATTCTTCCCTTGTAGAACACAATCGGCCTCACCAACAGTATCCTGTTCCTTTTTGTTGATCCTCCATACTAGAGCCCCTTTGTTGGCTTGAATATCATGCTTCCTGTGTAGGCCGTAATTGGCGGCACCAACAACACCATTTTCCCTCTATATTCAACTGCTTGATCAAAAATTGGAATGAACTAGCTTTGCTAAATTCGACCCTCGCCAAGATCCCATCCGAGGAGATGCACCAAAGCGAGGTTCCTACTCATTGAATAAGAGAAACCCAGTCCACCGGCAAGATCAATTCCCTCGTTGTTCTAGTCGCAGCCTTTAGAAATCAACCACATATATAGATCTGAATATGTCACTGCTTTGTGGTCCTTTGGGTTGAAGTTTCCAAAGCAAGATAGTCGACGAAGGTGAAGGAGAGAGCAAGAGGAGGAAGGTAAGGGTAAGAAGAAAGTAAGAAAGAAGGAACTCCATTGTCGAAGAGCAACCTTAGGGAGGAACTCGCCATTGCTACCTTCAACCCTAAGCATAACATGGGAGAAAAATTAAACTCAAGCTGCTTCCCTTTTAATTTATTAAGAACTAACAAATAAAAATTTTGGAGAAAAAGTGTAACGTAAGATTATAATAAACAATTATATTAAAAGGATATGACATTAACTATTTAAAGTATGATAATAACCCTGCATTAAGGAAAGAAGGGGACATGATTATTTTCACTCAAATATTTAATAAAGTTACATAAAGAATATTATAAATATGTTTAGTGTTAGGAGTAATTATTAATTAATAGTTTATATAATAATTAATATTTATTTTTTTATAGTTTAAAATTAGCGCATATATTAATATTTCTTAATACCTTAACCTATAACAATTTGATAAAATCAATCAAATAAAACAAGTTTATAATATGTTTTTATGGCCTTAATTAATATTTGTGTGACTATAACCATAGTTGCGACAAGGCATGTACCTAGTTAGAAGGTGTTTGCCAAAGCTTTTCTTTAAATATATTTTTCTTTCAAACTTGAAATTTTTTGAGTAAAATGCACTTTTCAATATTTAAATTGTTTATATGTAATTTTTTTTAAAAAAAAAGAGAAATCCTTTTTTTTTTTAATAAGTGACACTTTTCAAAATTTACATTCTTCAAACTTTATTTATAAATGTTTATATATTAAGAATAATGTATTCTTTCAATAAGTTCTAAAAAAAACTTTCCAATGGGCATAGTTATTGTCACATAACCTTTATTTATTTATTTATTTATATATAGTAAGATGATGGTTTTTTTGCTTGGGAGTGCAAGCCGTATTCTAACGCATTACATCCATGTTAATTGTTTGGTGAGCAAATCATAGTTTATATATGATCACAACAACCATTGACATTCTCAAACTCACAACTAGTTCCTTTTTCCATTCATTAAAACCAAACTATGGCAGCTTTGATTTTCCTAATATCCAATGGAAAGCTCTTGTTTGTGCCATTGCCATGACTGTGATGTCATTTGCCATTTTGTTTCAAAATAACATCTTATTCCTTGCCAGCCTTATCATAGAGCACCATAAAGTTATCCATCCTTCAGTGATTGATTTATCTTTGAATAATGAGAATTGTTGCTAGAAAGCCCCTAAGGTTTCCTTAGCCGTGACTAAAGCTATTCCCCACCATTGCAAGCATAAATTCAAAACTTCAGAAGCAAAAGTGCAATGTAAAAATAGATGTTTTATGTCTTCTTGCCCATAACAAAAACAACATTTTAGTTGTTCATTGTCATTCAAAATGCCTCTTCGAGATAATTTCTTTTCATGACAATCTTATCTTGTAATGTTTACCATGTAAAAGCACTACCCTTAGTGGGAAGTGAAAAGATCTAGAGCTTGTTGTGGGCCATCCATCAACACCTCTATTGTTGTCCTTCAGCATTAGATACCCTAATTTCGTTGTATAGGATCCTTTGTTATCATGAATCCAAGTCCATTGATCTATCTTCCCTTGTTGTAAATTGATGGCCTTAATTGCTATCATCAATTTTAATAGCTAATTTTGGCTATATAGAATGCCTGGGAATATAGTTGGATGGCATGAGATGATGGCACTTGAAGGGTGCAATGGTGGGCCTATGCAAACAAGGGATGTTGGCTTAGGCCAAAAGTATAAGTTGGAGGCAAACATTAAGAGGTTTGAACAAGATGTGAAGTGGGTAGCCCTTAAACTCACTATTAGGGATTAGGGATGGCAATTTCCCCCGATCCTCGCAGGGCCTCGCAGATATCCCCGCCACAGGGATGGGGCGGGGATGAGGGGTATTTTCCCCCCGCGAAATTACGCGGGGAGTTTTCCCCACCCCGCGGGGATCCTCATCCCTGTGAAAAATTTACAAATATATAAATTAATTTTATTTTAAATTTTATTCAACCTATTATCAACCCAAACCCAAACCCAATCCAATAAAAATTAAATTTAACCCAACCCAACCTAACCCATAAAAATTAAAATTCACCCAATTTTACACAACCCAACCCAACCCAACCCATTTTTAACCCTAATCCTATTACCTTATCATCTCATCAATCATCACTCACTTTAACCTTCCCCTTGTTGCCGTCAGTCCTGTGCGCCAACATTTTGAAAAGAGTTTTGCTTCCAAGATCATGAAATGAAGAAAAAAGTAAAGGAAATTTGAGGAATTAAATGATGAAATACGTTTTCTTTGAGCTTGTGAATGATTTTGAGG
>BPVZ01000078.1:47492-61104 GCA_020521535.1 Rubroshorea leprosula
AAAAAAATATTTTATTAAGAATTCTATATAAGAATTAAACATATAAAAAATAAATTTACATAAAATAATATTAAATATTATGATATGATATTTAAATAAAAATTTTTGTCCTTAAAAAATATTTTATAATTTAAAATAATTTAAAGTATAATACAGTATACCTTTTTGTATTGTGTCAGGTCACCCCATTCCGCACCCTCCGACGGAGTCTAACACTAGTCTAATTAAAATTTTAAAAAAAAAAGCTTAATTTTTTTGTGAATTGCATATTTTTAATTTGATTTTTTCTTCTTAACTTTTAGTTTTTGAAAATTACATTAAAATTTGATTAATCCGGAGTCAACTTATTTTTTTATTTATAAAACTCAAATTCAAATTTTTATTCTGAAAAAAATTGAATTACCAAAAAAATAATTGGTTTTAATTCAATTTTTATTATATGGAGTTTCATATATAATTATCCCCCCAATGGTACTTTCCATTTATATTTGAACCCGGGTAATTGTTTGCCAAACCATCCATCTTGTTTCGATTTTCTTTCCTCAAGACATGAAGATTGATATCGAAGTTATCTCCAAGGAAGCCATCAGTCCATCTTCTCCGACCGCAGTTCACCTCCGCCGGTACCAACTATCGTTTCTTGATCAATTCAACTCGCCAGTTTTCATGCCTCTTGTTATGTTTTACTCGAGAGAGAACTGCACCAGCAATGTAGAACAGTGTGAGAAGATGAAGAAATCATTATCCCAAGCTTTAACCAATTTCTACCCATTAGCAGGACGGATCAAGGGTAATGACTACATTGACTGCAATGATTAAGGTGTCCACTTTGTTGAAGCGAAGGGTAATTGCTGCCTTTCTGATATTTTGAACTGTCGAGATCCAAGTGCTAACAATTACTTCTTTCCACTTGAGCTCGATGATGCAACTGCTGCTGAGTTACCAACCATGGTGCAACTTACTTTCTTCGAGTGCGGTGGCCTAGCAGTCTCTCTTGGCATGTCACATAAGGTTTGCGATGCCTTATATATCATGCATCATGTTTATAAACTGTTGGGCCGCCATTGCGCGTGGTGAAGATGAGATAATAACTCCTCAGTTCAATTCTGCTGCCCTATTTCCTCTTAAAAAGTCATCTTTGTTTCAGCCTAGAGCTCAGAGTGTTAAGGAGAATATCATGACGAAGAGGATTGTGTTCAATGCGTCTGTATTGGCAACTCTAAAAGAGAAATACACCGTAGATGGGATGCGGCCCACTCGGGTTGAGGCCTAATCGGCGTTCATGTGGAGCCGATTCATGGCTTCCACGCAAACAGAAACTGATCGGGTGAGCGAGATCTACACCATAGGTCAAACAGTGAACTTACGTTCTCAGATGGATCCGCCACTGTCAAACCGCTATTTTGGTAACATCTATGTGTCAACGTTCACGGTGCCGTGGAGAGCTAGTGAAGGTGGATTTCATGGCATTGTGAAGCAGATTAGAGATGCAACAAGGAAAGTGAACTCAGAGTTGGTGAAGAAGCTCGTGCAAAGAACGGTAGATGAGTGCTTGTATTTGCTCACAAACCCGGCTGTGGATTCTGTGAATAGTGAGGTGGTGCATTTACACTTTACCAGTTTGTGTAGGTTCCCTATGTACGAAGTTCACTTCGGGTGGGGAAAACTTGTGTGGGTTGGATCAACTCGTTGGGTTTTTAAGAATTTGATTTGTTTCTTTGACACCAGAAGTGGTGATGGAATAGAAGCTTGGATCAACTTGAAGGAGGTAGACATGGCCAAGTTTCAATCGGACGAGGATTTCCTTTCATATGCTTCTCTATCCTCAAATGTCTAAGTTTCAGGTGTTCTGAATGTTTGATTGGTGCACACCCGGTTCTAACACCCGGGTGTGCACCCCACATAAAAACAAAAATTTGGATCGAGTGATGGGCAATTTTTTTTTTTTATATGATGTGTGTACACCCGGTGTTAGATCCAAGTGTGCACACATATAATATCCTAATTAGTAATTAATAAGTTGTTTTGCTTTTCTTTTCTTTTTTTTTTTTTCTTTTAATTTGTCTAGATATTTTAAACATCAAATATTACTTGGTATTAAAAGTACAAGAAATACTCTTTAACTTTTAACACGTTTTCAAGTTACAAAGAAGAGCCGCCTAGACAGGGGGTTAAAACAAACAATTTCCGATCACTGCCCCATATTGTTGAGAACACAATCACTAGATTGGGGACCTAAACCTTTTAGGTTCTTAGATGATTGGCTGAATCAACTAGGATTAAAGGAGCAAATGCGTGTTGTCTGGAGTTCCAGTCGAGTGCGGGGCTGGAAAGGGTATGAAAGAGAAGCTCAGGGAGATGAAGGCGTTTTTAAAGGACTAGAGGAGGATTTTGGTATCCAAGCTGGACGAGGAAATTGAAAAGGTAAAAATTCAGATTGAGGAGCTAGATTTAAAAGGAGAAGGGCAGCATATCTCGGAAGCAGAAATAAGCCTTCAGAAGCAGAGTTTTCTGAAGCTTTTGAAAAGTCTCAAAATGAAAGAAGGGATGTGGACACAGAAATGAAGAAAGTCATGGTTACAAGAAGGGGTTGCTAAAACAAAGTTTTTCCACCAATGTGTAAATGGCATAAGGAGGAAAAACGAGATCAACAGCTTACAAATAAAAGGGATGCAATTGGTGGAGGTAAAAGGATCTCCAGGATTCTGTTGCAAACTATTTTGAAAGATCTTTTTAAGGAGGAAGGTTGGACGAGACCTGTCCTAGATGGCATACAATTCAAACGAATCTCTCGATTGGGGAACAGTTTGTTAGTTGCTCCATTTAGCAAAGAGGAGGCAAAGAGAGTAGCATAGGACTGTGGATGTTCAAAGGCGTCTGTACCAGATGGATTTAATTTTGAATTTATAAGGGAAATGCGGGAGACTATTTAGAATAATGGGCTTGGCTTCGCTTTTGGAATTTCACAAAAATGGAAAGTTGGTTCGAGGATCGAACGCCTCTTTTGTTGTTCTCATACCAAAGGTGGCTAATCCATAGAAAATTGAGGACTTTAGACCCATCTCATTTATTGGGGCCATGTGCAAAATTATAGCTTAGTTATTAGCTAACAGACTACAATGATTGTGAAGATTGTGCATGTGGACTTAATACAAGACTTGCATTCAACTTAAAACCAATTGACATTGACAATAAATAGAGTAGCTTTCCTTGTATTTAACTCCTAAGTTTCTTACTTTTATATTCGATGTGGGATTTTCTCACTCAACATGCCCCCTCATGTACAGGCTTGCTATGAATGTGGAGTCCTCTCGCTATGCATGTCGGGTCCTATCATGTGGCTTAACACACCCCTTTACATGCAAGCCTGGTATCAACTTCAAGTCCTGTCAGGTGGGCTAACAATGAGCTTCCCAGGGCAGGGCAGAACTTGACCTTTGATACCATGTGAAAATTATGCATGTGGGTTTAATACAAGGCTTGCATCCAACCTAAAACCAATTGGCAATAAGTGGACTAGCCTTCTTTGTATTTAACACACAAGTTTCTTACTTCTATACTCGATGTGGGATTTTCCCACTCAACATGCCCCCTCACATACATGCCCGTTATGAATGTTGGGTCTTGTGAGTTAATAAAGAATGCTACTCCACCTATTATCAATTAGTTTTAGGTTGGATGCAAACCTTGTGTTAAGCTCACATACATAATACACAATCTTCACATGGTATTAGAGCTCAGGTTTTGTCTTGCAAAACCCATTATTAGCCCACTTGATAGGACCTGAAGTTGATACCGGGCTTGCATGTATGGAGGCCACTATAAGCAAAATGCCCTATACTAACGTAAGTCTATACTAATGGACAGAAAATCTATTTGTATAAATCATATATACCAATGGAAAACTTAAGCCGTTAGTATACACAGGTCTATACCAACGGAAAAATATATCCATTAGTATATGTTTGGTTTATACAAATGGTTTAGTAATTATCCATCTATATATAGTGTATCTATTCCAACGACAAATAGTGTTTGTATAATTCCCTATTTCTTAAACACTTTATTTTTCTTTTTTAATTTTAGCTTGCTTTATTTTTACTTCCCACCATAGATTTCCCAATTTCCTTCCCTAATTTCCGAGCTTCCCTCCCTGGTAGACCCAAGTAATGTTGACAAGCATCAACTCTTTAATTTTTGAGCTTCATTTTTGCTAAAACTCATACTCCCCTCCACAGATTCCCCATTTTCCCTCCCTAATTTCTAAGCTTCCCTCCCTACAAATCTCCAAAATTTGTAATTGATTTTGCTAAAACTCAAAAACCCATTCGGATCCAGCTACAAAATTTGTTTTCTCCACTCTAATCCATCAATGATAGAGGGTTTCTTGCAGCCGACCACAGCCTCGCTTGCTCTCTCCTCTCCGTCAACCATGGTACCACTGCCTCTCTCTCTCTCTGTTTCTATATAATCCATTAGGTTATGCATGCTCACCTTTGCTATTACTGGTTTCATTTTTGCTATTACTGGTTTCATTTTTGCTATTATTGGTTTCATTTTTGTTTTTCAATTGTTTGGTTTCTGAGAAAAAGTGAGGATTCTGCTTGATTTTCAAGTCTCAAAGTTACATATGGGGGAAAGAAATATTTAGATTGAATTTGAAATGTCTATAGTCCAAAATGACTTGTGTTGAAATTGTTTAAGTGTTTTGTTTGATTGCTCAGAAACAGTTGAAAGATAATGTCAAGCTTCCTAATTATTGATTTGCTTGCTTTTGCTGGTATGTTGCATCCTGGCTTAAGTGTGAATGATTGTTCTATTCAGAATTAGGATTAAACTTATATATACTTTCTATAGTGCACTTGTTACACTAATTTTGTAATTGTCAAGTTGTTATTAAAATGGTTGGCATGGACTTACACTGGTTAACAGATGTACACTACTTGGTGATGATGAAATCAGATTTAAGAAGGATGAAGCCAAATAATACATGATATTTATGGTACTTGAGTAGTACTCCAAGTCTCCAACTAGAGGATAATGATGCTGTCATGGAATTAAATGTTCTCTAGAATAAATTACTATTGTAAATTTGACAAAATTTTATGATTTAGGCTAATGATGTTCTCTACTCTTATTAATCTTCCATCAAGTTGTGGTTCTATTCCACATTAGTCTAGTTTGGGATTGGAGGCCCTAACATTCAAGTTGACTTCATGATGGCTAATTAGTTAGGAAGGTAGGATGCCTTGACATGGTTTCAATGTTCTGGTTTTTTTGTTTCCTTCTTTGTTGTTCATGACCATTTTTGGGGCAACAAGCAAAGAAATAAGAAGTATTAAGTGTTAGTGTTAGCAATGCTAGTAATAACAAAACAAAGCAAATCTATCCATATATAAAGTAATAGGATTCAAGATAAGGTACCTTAGTCCTTCTAGCTATCATCTTGGTGGTAGCACTTCCCATAGGACTTGCTCATCAATCTTGCTTAGCATTTCATCATCAAGACGTTTCCAAGTCTTAATCCTCTCCACTCCCATCCAAGCTTTATCGCCCTTCTAAAGTTCGGCTAATATGACCCTTGCTCTCCTTGGCCAGCCAGCCCTTCCATATGCATGGTATCCAAAGCCACCACCATAGCAAAACCATATACCTTCTAGATTCCCACAAAAGTCATTCTTGTGGTTGTGACCTATGAACACAACCTTCACATCTCCCATAGAGACAAAGGTCTATAAGACTCCTGAGTTCACTGACGAGTAGGCCACAGCCTCTTGAAATTTGCCTACTATTTTTTGGTAAGATAGCTACGCTACTTCTTGGATTGGAATATAGAAAAATGCTAGAGTTGGGGTTGAAGCCCTAATTGTGTAATCGATATCTTGATTATTGCTCTAAAAATGGGATACCTGCAAAAGGTTAATTAAATCTAAATCTACAAAACCTCATTTTAGTTAATCATGAGACTATCAGAAGACATGGAGAAGTCTGAGATAAACATTTAAACTTGGATGTGTCTCAATGTGTTATCAAAAAATGAGAGATCAACTTTTCTTTTCTCTTTTTCCTTTTCTTTATTTTTTTCTGCATTGGAAATGCATTTTGACACTACCCTTATTATAGCTAGAAAACAAATTGTAGTCATTTACTATTTGTTGTTGCATAAATGATTTGAAATGCATAAGATAATGGCCTACCAACATTTTAATTAACAAATCCGTTTCATTAGATGGACCTAAGAAAACTTAGGTTTTCAACCTCAAGTTTATTCTCAAACTAAAATCTCATAACAAAAACTATTCTTGAAATATAAGAAGAATAACTATATATCCTAACAATAGCCAAGAATCCTAATTCAATTCTAATTTGAATTTCTAATAAACTATGAACTCCTAATAAGCTACTAATTCTAATCCTAATTAAAAATGACTTCCCTAAAATTAAAACTCAGATTTCAAATAAAACTCAAACTTAATGCAAAACAAACAGCCGTAAAACTAATCATTAAAAAGAGCTCTATACTCTTGCATCACTTTGTTATTCCTTATTATAAAAAAATTGGAGATTCCTTTCATCCCTAATTTGTAATTTTTGTTTTTCAAAATATCATAGAGTAAATTTCAATTTTTTTGTCATTTTTCTGGACAAGTTTAGAATCTTTGGTTGGTGGTTAACTTTGGATTCTTGGCTTCCTGCTATTAATTTTCAAATCTGTTGAGGATCCTATTAAAGACAATACTTGAGAGTAGCCTTTGGTTTTACTGAGAGAAGAAGGTTAGTCAATACCTAATGCACTTGTAATTTTGTTGATTTGTGCTGATTTGTTCCCAATTCAAATTTAGTTTAATTTTGTTGGTAATTGCTTCTTCTTTTTCTTTCTTTCTTTCTTTTCGATTATAGTTTCTTTCTTTAATGCTATTGATCTGGTGTCTTTTGTTGGTTGGTCCTTTTGCTATGCAACCAAACAATGGTTGTATTTTGCTTGGTTGAATAATAATTTGAATTTAAGCCATGTATCTTTAATTAGCAACTATTACTATTTGATTGATTCCTAGACAGTTCCAACCCAAAATACAATTTTAGCTTAAGAATGGATTAAGGAGCAATTTATTAATGCTAGTCAACCTCGTTGGTTCTCTTGTCTTAAATTTTCAACTCAATTAGGCAATGGTGTAACCTCCCCTTACTCTAAATTTTATACTACCAAAAAAAGAGAGACTATAGAAAATGTTTAGATTTCGTCAAAATTTTGAGGTTATGTTGTTGCATTAGTTACATATCAAGTTTCACTTCACATATAAGGTTGTCAAACTAAAATCTTAGTTAAAGTTTAGACTTTACATATATAAATAAGCATGCAACATCCAGAGTTTTTCCTCCACAATTTTTTAAGTTTAATCTTTGAAATCTATTTTTTTTAATTTCTTTTGATTGAATTTTTAAAATTTTAGTTATCCCTTAATTTCTTTCTACTAAATTGTAGGTTCAGAATGCTAATAGTGGGCAAGGCTTTTCCCCAAATAATCGTTCCTCTTCACAATCAAGCCATCACCTTTTGTCTTGCCAAAATGAAAGTAATGAAGAAAATGATGGGCAAAGGGATTAAAAGGCATGTTTGTGTCTCCTTGCTTGATAGTTTAAAGACTAATGAATTTCTAATTTGATAGATGCATTTTCTTTTGGACAATTTTACAACTTTCGATATGAGATACAAGCTATTTTTTTCAAAATGCTCATATGGATGGTTCATGTAACTAGTAACATGCTTATGATATGCATTTTCTTGTTGTTATTAATTCTCTTATGGGTGAATTACTACAATTTCTATGCAGGAAATTATATGAGGTTAGACTTGCTTTTATTATGTGTTGTAGAACTATAGTTGAATTCTTCACTCACTTACTAGTACTTTGAGTCTTGCAATTTTTGCATAACTGGTTTGTTTGTTAAAGGTTTAAACTTTTGATTACAATTTTTTTTATTGAGGTAAAAATCATTTCAAACTTTCAAGTGATCTTAGGGCTGTACGTAAAGATTAAGAAAAACCAATAGAAACTATGATAAAATAAAAGGGATTAGTGAGCTTGAAATGACTAAAAGAAGCTCTAACTATTTAAAGCCAGAACACTATATGCTAAAAATAGGCTACAAGAAGGGTTTCTTTTCTCTTTGAAGTGTATCTGCAGAGATTAGGTGATTCTTTGGTCTATCTGAAGGGAATTAGGATTGGCTTTGTCTTCGGTGCAGCCATAGGGATAGGGATTACCTGAGTTGAGTCTAAAGTGAGGACAAGAACTTTTGTTTTTAGGTTTTAATATGTTAATGAGCTAGTTCTTTTCCAAAACAATATTATATAGCTTTGCTTATGCAAGCTTTTATCTTTTGTTTGTTTTTCATGGATTTTGGTTTGTGCACATTTGTTGCTTTGTATTTCTTGTTTTTCCACTCCATTTTCAAAGAAATTGAGACTTTTTTTATTTTTTGGAGTCTGCTATTTGTGAATCTTTTATTTCTATATATGCTTATCAACTTTAAATAGATTTGGTGTTGGAGTTTATGTTTGATTCTGAGGGCTAGTTGCTAGGGTTCAACTATGTTTCCTTCTTTTTTATTTTTTATTTTTGGTTTGCACTTTCCCATTTTGTAATAAGAAATGCATTTCTTTTCTTTTCTTTTTTATTTTTTATTTTTGGTTTACACTTTCCCATTCTGTAATAAGAAATGCATTTCTTTTCTACATCTTAGATCATTTTATAATCCTGCACTTTCAGCCAATCATTGGCTGCATCTATCGCTTTATCTCATTATTTATTGCTTCTTCCTTTTTGCTTTTGTATTGGATTTAATATTGATGAATCTCACCATTATTTTACTCTCTAATGCCATTCACATTTTTGTTCTTAGCTAAATTTGATTGGATTATAGATAGACCTAGTATGTTTGCTGCCTTTCACAACCATCTGCAGAATTTAATTATTTATTTAGATAAAAAAACAAAACAAAAGATAATAGAAAAATATAATTCTCCTTCACTTCCTTTCTCTTTATTTCTCAACTAAATATAAATAAATTTGAGCTCATTTTAATAATTCATAAAAACAATCAAATTTCTAGGATTGAAAAAAGCTAAAAAAAAAAAAGGTAGTACATTGAAATATTAATTCATAATGATTTTTGCCAAGATTTGTATGAAAGATTTATTGTGGGTATCTATGGTTGCGATGTAAATTTTGTTGATTTCAAAATGATGATGAAAATGGTGAAACAAGAAGGCACGGTTAAGGAGTACATTGAGATATTTGATTCTTGGGTTAGTATGACATATTTGTTAGTATTAAGAAGTGATGTGTTGAATTTGTTTCTCAATGGTTGAAAGATGATCTTAGAAACCTGGTGGTTTAAAAATGCACTCAAACACTTCAATTTTCTTATATGTCAGCTAAATTTGAAGAGTTTTCCCTTAAGTACTCCATGCACAGCTTAAGAAAGAGAAAGAGGAAATTGAGAAAGTGATGAAAACAAACCATGGATGCTTCAACTGATGTTATTCACAAATTCAAGAGGTTAGATTTTATTAATGAACAAATGCCAAACATGAACAAATCCAAGTGGTACAGTTGACATCAATATGTGCTAGTGATGTATCGGTTACTGCCTCCCCATTAGTATCAACCCTTGCCATTCAAAGTGGAGCAATTCCCATTGAAAATTCATTTGTTGTGCTAGATTTGGCTCGGCAGGATAATGCTTCTTTGATTGAGCCAAGGAGGACTAGAGTGGCATCCTAGCGTGTAGTTGCAACTACAAAGGCCTTGTTACCTAGATAGAAGCAGTCAAAGAAGAGTTCTAACTCCTTAAATGAGGTATCTGCCTCTAAACCAAAATGAAAATTCTTTTCTGGAATGTGAGGGGCATTAATATGCCTAGTAAACAAAAGTGCCTTAAGCGATTTTTGTTACAGTATAGTGATGAAATTGTTGTTCTCTTAGAAACTCGAGTTCAGCAGCTAAAGTTCTTAGATATCTCTAGTTTCCTTCTTCCAAGTTGGGTAGCACACTGCAACTATGAACATGGAAGGCTAGGCAGGATTTGGTTGCTTCACAATCCGCATATCAGAATTACTATTTCTACTATGAATTTCCAAGCCATTCATTGCCATGTACTAGACACTTTGACAGTCTAATATTTTTTCCTAAGTGCCATATATGCTAATCCATATGATGATAGTGTGAGGCAAACTTTGTGGAAGGAACTGGTTCTCATAAGTCAGGCACTCCCAAAAGTCCCTTGGCTAGTGGGGAAAGATTTTAATGAAACTAGATCATTAATTGAAAGATCTGATTGACAAACTTTGACTTCTACATCCAAGAGTTCAAATTTCTTTCATAATCAATTAAATGAGACTGAATTACATGACTTGACATCCATGGGCTCCTTTTACACTTGGACAAATAAGAATATCTTTGAAAAATAGGATAGACTCATGGTGAATGAAGCATGACTAGTCACATTTACAAATTCGAAAGCACACTTTTTACCTCTTGGTTGCTCTGATCATTGTGTAGGGTGTGTTGAAATATTTTTGCCATTGGTTAGCACAAGAAGAAAGCCTTTTAAGTTCTTTAACTTTTGGGCTAAGCATGAGGTATTCTTGGCACTTGTAAAGCAGACATGGGACTCCACTCTAGTGACTAGATTCCATATGTTTCAACTCTACAAGAAGTTGAAAGCTCTAAAACATATTTTGAAAAAGCTTAACAAAAAGAGTTATGGTGATGTACAGTACCAGCTTCAACAAGAAAGGGACAGATTGCACCTTATTCAAAGTGATCTCCCAGCTAGCCCAAATGAGGATATGGCTCAAGTTATGCATGAATAGGCAAAAAAAGTGGCTGATTTGCAACTAGCAGAGGAGTCTTTTTTCAGACAAAAATCAAGAGTTAAGTGGTTATAGGACGATGATAATAACACCACTTATTTCCACAAAATGGTTAAGGTGAGAAGAAGTCACAATACAATAAAAGCATTGTAGACTCTTGATGGTAGAGAGCTAACTAGTTTACTTGAAATGGAAAGTGAGGCAATGCATTTTTATCAAAACCTCTTAGAAGTTGTGGATACTAATTGTAAAATTGCAAATAGTGATTGGCTTAAAGATCTCCTTCACTTTCAACTTCCAAGTGCCATTTGTGATATGCTCATCCAACCTATTACTATAGAAGAAATTAAGGGTGTTGTCTTTAATAACCCAAGCAATAAGGCGCTTGGCCTTGATGGGTATACTTCAAAGTTTTACATAGCTGCCTGGCCTATAGTGGGAGAGTTGGTGACAAAAGCTATATAGGAATTCTTTCACAGTGGGAAACTTTTGAAAGAGATGAATTCTACACTTATAGCTTTAGTCTTTAAAATTCCTAATCCTACAAAGATGACAAAATATCGGCCAATATCATGCTACAACTTGGTTTACAAGTTCATTACTAAAATTCTTGCTGAAAGACTAAAGAATTGTTTGAACCTCTTTATCAGTAGAAATCAGTGTGCTTTTGTTGAAGGGAGACTAATGGTGGAGCATGTGATCTTGGCATAGGAGATTGTGAAGCATTATGACATGCAGCATTTGAGTCCAAGATGTGCACTCAAAATTGACTTGATGAAAGCATTTGACTTCATACATCGGGAGTTTATTTTCTAGGTATTAATAGCCTTGGGGTTTCTTGCTTAATTTATCAAGTGGCTAAGGGCATGCATTATAACTCCCATGTTTTCTGTCGTGTTTAATGGAAATTTAGCAAGTTATTTCCCTAGGAAAAATGGTGTTAGGCAAGGTGACCTCTTCTCCCCCCTACATTTTTGTTATTTGCATGGAGGTATTATCTACAATGATAAATAAGGCCGTTATATAAGGTTAGATTGCATACCACTCGAAATGTGCCAAGGTACAATTGACACACCTTTGCTTTGTGGATGATCTTATAATCTTTACTGATGGTAGCTTATCCTCTGTGGCTGCCCTTGACTGTGTTCTTAAGGAATTTTATGTTGTCTCTGGCCTTTAAGTGAATTATTCCAAGTAAGAAATTTTAACTTATGGTCTTTCTCCTTTTGCTGTTCAAAATCTCACTGCTACCTATGGATTCAAGGATGGAAGTTTACCTATTAGGTACATAGGTGTACCTTTCATCATTGAAAAACTAATTAATAAAGACTTAAAGCCTTTGATTTCAAAAATCACAGACATAATGAACTCATAGGCGTTAAAACATCCGTCCTCTACTGGTAGATTACAACCAATTACCTTTGTTATTCAAGGGATTTCAAATTTTTGGTGCTCTACTTTCATCTTGCCAAAGAGGGTTATCAAAGAGGTGGAGAAATTATGTAGTTCTTTCCTTTGGAATGGATCCGCTAATAATGCAAAGGAAGCAAAGGTAAATTGGCCTTCTGTTTGTTATCCGAAACAAGAAGGTGGGCTGGGATCAAAAGTTTGGTTCAATGGAATAAGGCCTACATTTTGTGTTTCATTTGGATGCTATTTACCAAAGTAGGTTTTATATGGGTTGCTTGGGTTCATGCTTACTTTTTAAAAGGCAAAAGCTTTTGGTCAATAAAAATCCCAAATGATGCATCTTGGGGGTGGAGAAAATTGCTTAAACTCAAACCACAAGCCAAGAAACTTATGCTGCATTCACTTGGTGATGGGGAGGATACCTTTTTTTGGTTAGATCATTGGCACCCTTCAGGTCCCTTAATAGATGTCTATGGTGATAGTGTTCTGAAGAGTTAAGGACTACCATACAATGCAAAGGTATCAGCTGTTGTGCAAGGAAACTATTGGAATTGGCCTTTAGCTTGATCCCAATAGCTTGTTCAGATCCAAATGGCCCTTTTTGATAAGCTCTACCCAAAGGAAAGGGTAAAGGATTCTATAATCTAGTTACTGTCTAGATCAGGCACTTTTAATACAGGAAGTACATGGCATTGGCTAAGGGAAAGACATAACAAAGTCCCATGGCATAGACTGGTTTGGTTCTCACAATCAATCCCTAAGCATAGCTTCATTAGTTGGTTGGCAATACATGACAGATTGACTACAAGAGCTAGGCAAAAGAAATGGGCTGCCAACATAAATGATACATGTCTATTTTGCAACTCTGAGGCAGAAACAAGTGCACACCTCTTTTTTAAAGGCAACTACACAAAGCAAGTTTGGCACAAATTATGTGAAATGGCAGGAATTCCTTTCACTGATGTGTGGCAAAAATTATTAGCATGGATGAGGAAGAAAGTTAGAAGGAAGTCACTATACACTGTTCTCATTAAGTTGGCATGGACTGCAATAGTTTCCCACATTTGGACAGAAAGGAATAGGCGAGTTCATCAGCAAAGTTTTCAATCAATGGAAATAATTGTTTGAGATATTGAATTTGAAGTCAGGAATAAAATTTTAGGCTTTGCTAATCCTAAAACTTCCCCTTTGTCCATGGATATTGCAAAAAGATGGAGGATTGAGGCTGTTGTGAAGATTTGAGAATAGCAGAGTTGTGCTGAGTATTATTTGATTGGTTGTAGCAGCAAATTGCTGCTCATGTATATTATAATTACTAGATAA
>BPVZ01000078.1:96133-107953 GCA_020521535.1 Rubroshorea leprosula
AGGACAATACTACTTTCCCAAGCCCCAATTCCATTTCTACCAAAGCCAACTAGTCGCCTCTAACCCTGGCACCATTAGTTAGTCGCTTGAAATTGGTTTACAGTGCATAAGGTAACATCATTGCAAAATTGCAAATGCATAAAGCTAAAATTATTAACGTTAAGGTTATGTCACATTGTCTCAAAACCACAAATACCTAAGCTTAATATTGTTAGTTTTAATGTTAAACTTTGTGGGATTCAAGCCTTTTAGATCCTATTGTTTGAACAAGAGTAGAACGAATCGGGTGTCGTATGAGGTTCTTGGCAAAAAAATGGACTTTGCTCCACATATTCGGACCATAGTCAGTCCAGACAACATATTTGAATTGGCTATGATCCGAATATAACCATTTTTTCCCCTCTTTTATTAAATATATTTTCAACCATTTATGTTTATTTAAGGTTTATTTTTATTGGATAAGTATACAGACCACAATTGGTCTGAATATATTTATCACCTTTTCTACCAAAAATTTTAACACAAAAATTTTTGCAATATTAAGACCAAAAGTGGTCTAAAATAATAAACCGCCAAAAATTTCTCTAGCATTCAAAACTTTCATTATTAGCGGAAAAAGTAAATTTAGTATATTTCGAATCAATTATAGTCTAAAATCAATTCGTCTATATATTTCCATGCTTCCCTTCCCACAGAATTTTCTTCTCTGCCTTTCTTGTGCTATCCTTCTCCTCCTCCCCGTTTGCTTTCTAGTTCCCCTTTCTTCTTTCTCTCATGCTCCTATTTTCTCTTCTTCCCCACATCTTTGTGTTGCCCCTCTTGTCCTACCATTTTTCTTAACTCCTCCTCTTTCTTCTTGTTTTGTTCCCTTCCCTTCCCTTTCCTCTTACTTCTTCCATTTTTCTTTTTACTTCTTTAACTATATTTTCTATATCTATGTTTTTAAATTTATATTTTGTTTTTGTTTTACTAATTTATGATATTAGTTGGATTTAATTTTATTTTATCTTGTTTTACTAACATTTTTTTTTGTAGGTTATTATGAAAATTTAGTGACTCCTAAACTTTGCTTCTATAAATATATAAAAATATATATATTTGTTTTCTTTTAATTCTTTTTCCTATTTTCATTTTACCTTACTAACTCCATTTCATTTATTTTTGTAGGAAATGATCAAATTTACAAGGTATAAAAATAGGTTTAAGTATTATTTTTATGTTATTTGTTGTATATATTATAGATTATTTTTTTTTTTTGGAATTATGTTTAAGCATTTAAGTATTTTTCTATTTTATTTTTATTTATAGTTTCAATTATTATGGTGGTGTTTTATTTTTAACTTAGTATATGTTGTATATTTTATTTTTAATTTAAAAAATATTATACATGTAAATATTATATAATATACAATATATTACTTTTAGTTTTTATAATGTGTAACTATTTATATGGAGAAAAAAAGTTTTTTGGGAATTTTTTAGACATGTAATATATTAAGTAAATAAACTTTGTTTTTTGTCAGACTCTGATATTTCAAATCACAATTGGTCTTGATAACTTTTTGATACAAATGCCGAACTCGCTTCTCTTTTTTTCTTTTTTCTTTTTTCTTTTTTCTTTTTTGTAAATGAGTCCAATAATTTTTAGACCGATGACAGTTTGAAAATAGTTTCAACATAGTGATACATAGAGATCAAACTTTTTTATTTTTTTAAATAAGGCCATTAATTTTCAGACCACTTATGATCTGAAATAATTTTCAATGGATACCTAACCAAAGACCATAGTTTTTCAATTTCACAATTAAGGCCAATATTTTCATACCATTGTCAATCTAAAATTTTCATGTATATTCAAACCCTTGTTAGTTTAGAAATTGTAATTTTTTAGACCACTTTTGGTCTGGCTTAAGCTATTTTCTTGTCGAAATATCGTTCTTTATCTAGTTTCATATAGACCAATTTCATCTAAAAATTAATTTTATTCAAACTAGTTTTTTACCTGTCTAAAATTAAAATTATTCAAACTAAGTTTTTTTAGACCAACTATCCAAATCAATAGCAATCTAACTAGGTTTTTTTAGACCAATTATCCAGATCAATAGCAATCTGAATAAATATATTCAGACCAATACTTCAATCTGAACTATAGGTGTTTCTAGTAGTGCGAGTTCATTCAATTCCAACCAACAAATGTTGGTGTAATGATGTCGTTCACCCAATAAAAGGAAGGTGAGTCAGATGAAAGAGTCATAAACATGAGCTTTTTCCCATTCATTGGGCCCAAAAAATCTAAAGTGACTGCTTAAGCCTGGAACTTCGGCTCTAAGCCACTGAACTTCATTTAAAGAATCAAAGTGGTGTCAATGGGAAAAGGCTGCCCAAAGAGGCCTAGCCCACTGATATTGGGTCAATAACTGGTTACTAGTTAGTTTGCAAGGGGAAAAAATAGAGAAAATGTATTATTCTACGCAGGCATTAGGGCTATGGCAAACCCCCTTTTTTAAAAAAAATTTTGACGGAAATTCTATCTTTGGCAGTTTGGCCTCTGTTAAAATAAAAGGTATGTTTTATTTAACTGATTTTATTGTGTTACAATTTCTTTTTTCTTGGATTTCTCTAAGTTAATTTTAAACTGTTGTGTAATATATATTTATTATTTTATTAACTATCACCTCAACTATAACTCTTAATGATTCTTATAAGCCAAACAGGAAATGGTCAAAATCTGTTTTGTTTTGCGGTGAGGTTGAGAGGGTAGTTTTCAAAACCAAACCAATTTAATGAAAAACCGATGAAACCAAATAACCAACCATATTTGCTGGAATTAATTGGATGGTTAGAGTCGAAAATCGATTCAATTCGATTATTAGGGAATAAATTAACAATTATATTTATAAAGTGATATTTATTTACCAATAAATTTAATTCTTTTTTAAGCTTAAAGAAATGGAATTACAAATACCGCTATAGGGTTTGTAAAACAACATCGTTTGATAGAGGGAATTTATGCAACCTTAGCAACTTTTTTTTTTATATAAAAGCACTTTAAAAAAAATATGTAAAAATTGCTCTTCTTTTTTAATGATTCGCGGAATGCACTCTTTCTTAATAAGGACAACCCATCACTTGTTAACTCCCCTAATCACGGAATTATAAGCTTTTAAATCTTGTAAAAAAATTGCCAATAATGCGATTAATTCAGTGGCAAAAGACTGAAATCCCACAATTTGAGAGTTGTGAATTTGAGCTCCCTCGAATTTGAGTTTTATTCAAGTACTTCTTAGTTTTATGTGTTGTGCTTAAATCTGTATTCTATACACTTGAATACTCAATTGTACTCTAAATTTAAAAAATATTGTAAAAAATGTGAAAAAGAAACGCGAAATTTGGTGAAAATTCATCTCTCCTGTCTGTTACCCAAGAGGCATTTGGCAATTTTCTATGGGTCAAATGACATCAAACTCAATTTATCCTATTAGTACTCAATTAAAAATAATTATTTTTTAATTATTTTTATAATTAAAAATTTAAAGATAATTTATATGTTACTTATGTTACCTTTAAAGAAAAAACAAAAACAGAGTTGGGATAAGGTGATTAATTAAAGTAAAAAATAAGGATACTTTTAATTTAAGGAAAAAACTATTTATCAACTTTAAAAAATATATAAATGCCAATTTTAATTTAAACAAGTTTAAAAAATATATAAAAAAACACTAATTATTTTGTAATAGAAATAATATATGCTAAACAGTAATGAGTTTTTTACACATTTTTTACACTTATTTCTTAAACCCAACATAATATGTCTACGTGTGGCATCTTGTTATAATTTGATTTTGATTTTTTTATAGTAAAAATTTATAATAAATCTTACAATGTCCACGTAATATCAAACATATAAATACATATATGTCAGATATTTTCTTCGAATTAAAAGAGTTAGTAAAAATTAAATGTCAAATTAAAATCTAATGACATGGCAGTCATAGTGAAGATACACCACATCAGGATAGAAGGGATAGATTTTAAAAATGTGTCAAAAAATCATTTCCGTATACTAAAAGGAAGAACGCATCTTCAAAACCCATTACACGTACTCATGCATATAATTAAATCCAATGGATTACAAAGCCCTGAAATAGACATTTTCATGTTATCCCAACTATACATCAATGTCACCAAATCTTGTGAAGATCTTAATCATGCTTGTTACGGAAAAATATCCATCTGTAATTATCAATGACAATATTAAAATTCATTGGGTTGACTCGAGTAATTAATAAGTTGAGCCCTATTAAGAATGTAAATTATAATTAATTAATGTTATCTAAATATAAATAATTTTAGTATGTCACATTGGACAATCTTAATTAAAGGTTAAAACCTTATTTCGAGATGATTTATAAAATTACTTGTAAAATTATTCAAAAGGATGATTTGAATACTCATTTTATATTCTTTTTTTTTTTTTTTGAAAAAAAGAGAAAATATTAGTAATATGTACAATACGTGTCAATTTTTTTATTTCAAATTAAGTAATCTTAGCAAATTTTCCAATTCTAAATCTTTTAGCAAATTTGTTCTCACATTTGTCTCAAGGGAGTGAATAGATCAGTTGGTGCACGCATTCTTTGATTGTGACAATAGGCAAATTCTTCGTAGTATTGACTGTTGTTAGTGGGGAAGAGGAGGAAGGATTGGGAAGAAGTTCTTTTTCCCTTAGCTTCGGTCAAAGCATGTTAGGTGATCACTATTTTTTTCTTTTTTTCCATAAAAATAGAATCTTACTCATCAATTGAAGATAATTGTGGAATACATGAATGTATGTGATTTTCTTTTTCTTTGTCTTACATGAAATCACAATTTATATTTTTGAACTTTTGCTATTAAATCGTTCTTAAGTTTTTTTTTTTTAAAAAAAAAACACTCTTGATATTAAATTTATTTTCCTAAAATTTTTATAAAGTTAAATGTCTATGATCAATGGTGGACTGACAACGGTTACGCATTTTATAACATCTTCATCAATCCCTCTGATCTTTAACTCATACTTTTTATAGCTTGTTTTTCATTGTTAGAATTATAGGGTTTGGGAAAATAACATCATTTTGGAAAATATTTTTTTTAAAAAAATTATGTTTGAATGGCTTTTAAAAAATATTTTTTACTGTTTGGTTCATATCTAAAAGCCTCAAATTTTCCTAAACTTTATTTCACAGGGATCATATTGAATAAGGAGAACTTAAAGGCCTTCTTTGTAAGTATAGTTTATATACTTGACATTTGCGCTTCTAAGTTACACGTTATAATTAACCATTTTGATTTCTTCCATTATTTCAAAATCTCAATTAGTTTTAGGTTTGAGTTTCAGAAATTCAAGGGTGAACTCTATTTAATTTTGGATTGAGTTGGAAATTTTGTTTGGAGGAAGGAGTTGTGATCAAGGGTTATGTTTTTGAGGTGTCTTTGGTTTTCACCAAAAATTGAGAACCAAAGACTTGTCTATATCATAATTTTGGGTCCAAAAGTTCGCGTGTGAGCGAGGAAAACAACTTTCAAATTTTTTTCTCGGAAGTGAAATTTGAATTTCTGTTGCCTTTTAGCATTTTCCGTTTTCCGAATTGCATTTCAATGGACTCAATTTTTAGTGACTTCCACACACCAAAAAATCTAGAAAATGTTTTCCAAGAGCTATTTTCTAAATACCAAACGAACCCAAATCGACAAAAATTTTCCTTAGGTGGATATGTATATAAAAATCAACACCAAAAGGAAATAAATATAGCAAAGTCCAGAGATGATAGATATCATTTTCATTTTTCCTTTTAAGCAGTATAAGCAAACGAATGCATAATTTTTACCACTTTAACTAATTAAGGACACCAACTTTAATCAATGCTAATGAAGGATTTAAATTACACGTTTTTCTTATTACATGACAAATTGAATAGAAATTACCAGCTTTAATCTTTCCTAATGTTAGGTGCCTGCATTTCCTAATGTTAGGTCCGGTGTGGATTAAGAAAAAAAAAAAAACAAGGAAACCCCTTGAGGGGTGGCTTATTTGGGTTTTTTTTCTTTTTTTTTTCCTTTGAAAGATAAAGAAATTTATTATTATTATTATCTTTTAAGTAAAAGGGTACTCTACTCATACACAATAATGAAAATTTCTAAACAAATACATAGAATTTGTCTCAATGACTTCACTTCCTACAACCAACCATTTTATTTACTATAACAATCTTCGGGTTCCAGATCTGTCTAACAAGAAAAAATACCCTACATTGCCTCCGTTTCTTAGCCATTGAAATGACGTAGATTGGATAGAATCGAAAATTTTATTTACTTCAACTGGATCGGACCATTCTTAAATTCATTTGCATTCCTAGCTAGTAATCCAAATATTCTACACCACTGCAAACCAGATTACCTCCCAACCTACCCTTGCTTTTGCATATGAATTTCTTCTTTCATGTTAATTGAATGCATACTAGAAATTACTAGCCATAACTGTACTTAATTCCCACCATTTTCTGCATCTAGACCACACCTTAGTAGCTACTTTGCAATGCAAAAATAAGTGGTTGCCATCCTCTTCATGCTCATCACATAGATTGCAAATAGCATCACCATCTTCCTTAATAATCCCATTTTAGCATAGATTTGCCTTTATTGGAAGCCTATCAAGAAGAAGATGCTAAACAAAACCACATACTTTGTGAGGGACAATTGGATTTCAAACCCTTAAAAACACCTGCCTTTGTGAAGAGTTTTGATTTTCCACCAAACTTGAATATCCTAAGCTTGGAGGGTACTTTCAATCCATTACCATCGTATTTCCACAACCATCTATCTTTTTCTCCTTGTAGCAATGTGACTTGTTCTAGTATTGCTTCTAACTCCTTGAAATACTCTTGCTACTAAGAGAACATCTCCCTTCTCCATTGAAGATTGGGTAGCTCATATGGTTAAAAGCTTGATACTCTAGTAAAAAGATTTTAGGTTTGAATCTTGAGTTGTGTGGGGAGTGGGAAAAGAGCATAGCTATCTGTTGGCATAGTTTTCATGCATCTTGAGACTAATTCATCTTCCAGTAATTTTAAAGGCACACTTCTTACATTGGTTTAGTGCATTCAAGGAACTTTCTTGAGTGACAGCCCAATAACTTACACCATAAACTTGGCATGTAAACCGACATTTGTTTAAGTATAAATCCAATCCTTAGAGAAATTGCATATCTACTAAACAAGTTAAAGCAAAGCAAAAAATGAAAAAAAAAAATTATGGAAATGCCTTTAATGTGTTCCATGACAATAATTACCAAGTCAACCTATATAAGCTCCACGATAAATGTGTTTACAACATAAATTATATTTTTTTAAGTGATGCCACGTGTTAATGGGTAAGGTGAGGTCACATCAGATTTACTGGTTAAGACTTAGATTACTAGTTGCATAAAAATTAATTTTGAGGAATGATGATGATTATCTGACTAGTTGCAATTTAAATTGAAGAAACAGAAATCCCTATAATTTAGAACAAAATGCAATTAAGAAGTTGAGGTAGCAATAGAATGGTATAGGTGGCAAGATCTAATGTAGCCTTAACTTGGTCTTGCTAATGTGTCCATTTCTTTGAAAAGCTACCCATGTTCTATAACAGCCAATAAGTGAGGTAGGAGGACAATTTGCAAAAAATGAATAAAAGAAAGTTTCAAATTATTCAACACACAACCAACCCTACACACAACTCGTCAAATTTTCAACTCTCCAGTTTCATAGCAATTACTCTTTTTAGCTTTTAGATTTCATCTTTAGCACAATGCTTTGTAGATTATAGGTTGTTTCTAGAATTCAAATAGCTAGTTTAGTTCATGTATTTGCTTCTACAACTGCATCTCATGTAATGGACAACAAGTATTTTAATTTCTATAAGGTACTATTTCTTTTCTTATCATTATTTATTTTAAGTTCACAGTAAGTAACGTTTTATCATAAAATGATTACTTATATGACATTCATGCTTCTTTCTAGTTTTATTCTCCATGTTAGTTTAATCTTTGTTCATACATGTTTTACGGCTAATTAGTTTTAAATTTCTAGTTTCATGGTAGTTTAATTTGCAAATATGTCTATAAACGCAAGTTAACATAGCTTTGAACATGGTAATTTTAATTAAGATGCATTCATCTTTTCAAGTCTACTTTAATTTTGGATTTCATTTAATACATTTAAGATCTATTAACTTTAAATTCACTATATTGGTAAAGTTCTTGGGATTGACCAAGGCAAATTAATAACCCATTTTGCAAGAAAGCATCCCTTCGTTTTGCAAATCGGTCTGAGGGCACAGAACTCAATATTAAACCAACATTCTTCCAACTATCCTAATGAGGGTAGATTGAGTGGAAAGAGAGGATCATTGGGAAAATCCCTTTTTCTTACTTTTAAAAAAAGTAAGTGGCATGGATGCATCTAGATTTGCCTCATGTGAAGTCACTTGAGGATTTTTGAGGAAACAATCCTTTTGTGGCATACCCAATGGGACGTCACTACGTCTCACCCACAGTTTTTAGATCCACTTTCTATATCCAAAAAGAGGCATAGCTATGCCACCCAAAAACAAGAACAAGGATAGGGAGGCTCAATCACCATGAGCTAAACATGTAGATGATAGCTCACTTCGCTTTGAGGGTGAAAATAATCCTGTTACTTATCCCCCACTATCACTTATAGTAGAACAGTCCCATGGAAACCAATATTCAAGAAGAAAGATGTAGACTGCAGCGTTGACTTTGATGAGTTAAGTAATGTTATCAAGAGTTTGATTGCACATCTGGAGGTAGCATGTAGGGAGCAGACCCAGACTATGTCAAGGCTTATTCATGGCCTAATAAATCTTCTAGATGCCAAGCAAAGGTGATGTAGCAATATGTAGTTGGGAAAAGGCATGTTTTTGAAAAAGGCATGCTTTTGAAAAAGGCGTGCTTTTGAAAAAGGCGTGCTTTTGAAAAAGGCGCTAAAGTAATACAAGAAACTAAGGTTGAAAGCCGCAGAACATTGCAAGCTATTTCAAATTAGATGGTTAAACATTGCAAGCTATTTCAAATTAGATGGTTGAACAAGTACACTAGCTCAAACCAGAAGTACCATTACCAACTCAAGCAACAAATCCTTATAGGCAGATCCATAATCTAGTAACCTCAACACTTGGGGAGCAAGTTAATCAACCACATCTACCTCCATAGAACCAGTAGGTAGTTGGTGGGCCAATACAACCAAAACTAATAAAGGTTGCACCACGTGTGGCAGATCTAAGAAATAAACAACAACCCAGATATATGCCACCTTAGCATAGGCCAAATGAGGGACACCAAAAGCATAATGTAGCTCAACAAAAGAAGTATTACCATCCCCATATGCCACCAAAACAACAAAATCTGCTAGGTTTGTAAAGGCAGTACATTAATCGTGTTAGATCATCGATATGGTGTAGGAAGCCTACAATCTAGTTTTGAGGCCTTTAGTTAGACCAGTTTATAGAAAACCATATTTAGATTACATTGATCAAGAGAATCCTTCTCCAATGGGGTTCAAAGTGCTAAAATTCACATTGTTTTTTTAGAGATGGTTGTTATTCTATGGTTAAACATATAGGCTACTTCACTATTTAATGTGGTGAGGCCTCTAGTGATGATAATCTAAAGCTCATAATTTTTCCAGTTCTTTGACTAGCCTAGCTTTCACCTAGTATCTAAGCTTGCCACAGAATTTAGATCATTCTTAAGGGCAAATGGAAAATCTATTCTATGTTCAATTTTATTGCTCAAAGCTAGAAGTGTCTATAGTAAATCTATCTCGTCTGGTGCAAAGACTTGGGGAATCATTTGAGGTTTTCCTTGCCAAATTTCACAAGGTTAGACTTAAGTGCAAGGTTGCTCTACTAAAGCAAGAATTTGTTGAGCTGGCACAGAATGGTCTAAATATCGAGTTGACAAAGAAATTCAAAGGGTTGGAATTTCGAGATTTCTTTAAGCATTTTTACAAAGTTGCCCCCTATGAAAACATGTTATGGGAAGATTTACAAAGGAAATCTGTGTCCCATGGGACTTATTGTGGGGACACCAACTTTGACCTAGATGTGACAGAAGTCATTGTAGACAAACCATTGTTTACCCAAATTTGGTTAGAATTAGCCAACATACCAACAAGACAGTCAAATGTTATGTTAGCAAGGCTGGAAAGCTATACACTTTTGATCTATCTAAGACTAAGGAAATTTTTAACCACCTTAAGAAGCGTGGTCTAATTAAGTTGCTGATGGGGCATAAAATCCCAATGGTTGGCAAAATTGAAAGTAAAGAATACTATAAGTATCATAATTCTTGGAAATATTCTACTAATGATTGTGTTATTTTTCGAAATGTTTTGTAAGAGAATATTGATGAAAGGATTCTACGGTTTCTAGAAAAGGCTAAGGAAACAATAGGGGTTGATGTAAACCATTCCCTAACTTGTCCATTGAAGTGAACGTGGCAAATCTCTAGAGCTTTGTCAAGGATAGAAATCAATCATACTCCAATCACAAACTTGCAACTGATGCCTTAAGGTGGGTCATTAAGGAGGCCAAAACTCACAAAAATCATACTATATTAGACCCTCCATGAAGAAGAAGGCATGGAGGGCATGATCTAAAGCAATAGAAACTTGGTTCAGGTTAGAGTGATGTGAAATTTGGTTATGCAAAGCAACCTAGGATGGTGAAATTGTTGCTCAAATCTCCTAGTAAGCAACGGAAGCATGTGGGTCATCCAAACTTTCCTAAGGTTCAGAATCCTAAAACTTTGAGGTGGCATTTGCAATGTAAGATAGTATAAAAAAAGGCGTTGGCAGTAGATTGAGAATTCGAGGGGTATGGTAGATTTGACTTAGTCACTTCTATTAAGAATAAAATTAATATAGGTTTTGAAAGACAAAAACAGCACAGCAAATTAAACTTCACCAAAAGATGAAAGCAGCCCAAAAGTCCAACTTCACCCCAAGTTCTGACTATGGAGGCAAGCGAGAAATCTAGATTGAAAGCAACATTCAAGGTAGCAAAAAAAGTGAAAAATTCATCAAAGAAAGCTACCATCTAATTGGGTGAGCTCTCTGTGAATCTGTCTTATTTGGTGCTTACCCTTTCTCGGATCTTCCAAGCCAAAGAAGAACCAAAACTTGCAAAATATTAAAGGTAGATCAAGTTAAGGAAGGAATTATTGAGATCTCAATAAAGGAAGATGCAAATGAGAATTCAGTAGATAAAATTATTTTTGAGAAGCTAGAAGAGAAGATGATCAAATATATAAGGCTATTGAACATTCACATACACATGGATCGTATGCCAGTTAATTGAGTTCTAGTGGACAATGGCGCTACTATTAACATGTTGCCAACTTGCATGCTACATAGAATTGACAAATTTTTAGGAGATTTAATAAAGATAGAAGTGACAATTAGTGACTTCACAAGTGGAGTAAATCATTCTATGGGAATTCTACTAGTAAAGCCACAACAAGAAACAAAACTCTCATGTATGCATACTTTATGGTTAACATTATAGCAACTTATAATGCATTACTTGGAAGGGATTGGATACACCCCAATTAGTGTGTTCCATCAACTTTGCATTAGAAAGTAATATTTTAGAATGGTGGTAGAACTAAGGTTGTGACAACAAATGACAGATCTTTTGGTCTAACACCAATGTGGTGGAAGCTCATCACTATAATATAGAAATTAGGACCATTCATTTCCTTGGGATGGATTGTAATGG
>BPVZ01000078.1:136573-147855 GCA_020521535.1 Rubroshorea leprosula
AAAACATCACATTTCAATGTCTGGTCCAAACTTGGAGGCATTCTGTATCCAAGTCATCTATATTTGAACAATGATTTGTAGTGGGGAGCTGAAGAAGAAGAAAAGATGGGAGGAAGAGGGATAAACCATGGGAAGAACAGAGAGCTTGTGCCGAACAGAAAAAAGACGAAAGAGTTTACTTGTAAATTGCAGCAAGCAAGATAAATCATAAAAGCATAGATTAGGACCGGGAAGGAAGATGAAATCGCAGACTTGCAGCAAGAAGAAACCAGGGAAAAAATGTAGTCGTAGTTATAATCTTTTTATGTAAAAAACATAAAATTTCTCAATGATTCTTCTTCCACGCAATCAACATCTGCGTGAAATGGCTGGAAGAATATCAATTATATGATAAAATTGTGCCTTAAATCAGAAGATGTTTCAAGAAGGAGAGTTATTTTTCTGTAAAATAGGTTACAATTTTGCTTTGGATTGCTCCGAAATTTTTTACATAAAAGATCATAATGAAGTTAGTTAATTTTTCTGAGGCAAAAATTGAAAAACAAATTAAAAAGTAAATAGAAAAACTAATAGGCAAACTTCGACTAAGCTACTGATGGACTTAACTTGCAAAAATGTAGGTGTAGAATGTTGAAAGTAGCAAGGCTTTGAAACTTAATACCAAGTTAAAATGGTAGAGTGATAACTAGAAATGATTTAAGAACTAACTGAGAGCTGTTCTAAACTAAAACTAAAGTTTAGAACAGCTGAGTTGAACAATTGCTAAGAGCACGAAGGATGGCCATATACAAATAATAATTAAAAAACAAGGGCAGGGAGGACAGTTCTCAAGCATGCCCAAAAGAAAGATGCTGGCAGGGATGACAGACCCAAAGCAAACTGGCGATAGACTCGAACCAGGTAGGAAGGTTGGACCCCAGGTAGGCTGCCGGTGGCAGAATGAGTCTAGCTAGGTAGGGAGGACGAAACTAGGGAACCCGGAGTAACCGAGCAATAGTTGGAAGGACAAACCCCAGCATGCTAGAATAGCCGAGCAGTGCGTGGACAGACATACCTCAAGCAAGCTAGTGACAAATATCAATTGGAAGCAAAGAGGCCGATCTCAAGCAAGCCATTGAGAAACGGCAGGAGGTCTAGCGTTAAGCAAGCCTTTCTATATCTTAAAGAGAATGTTGAGTTGCTCAAAAATAGATAAGGTAGGTTCCCCCTTCCCCTCCGTTGCTTTAATGCTTCACGTCATTAACAAAGGAAATGTCTTAAAACAGCTTATAATCACTCACTTCAGTTGCAAAAAAATGTGATCATAACTTTCTGGATTGATAAGTCAGTTACAGACCATGTCTTCAATTGCACTAGGATCTGTCACTAGTCCTTCTTCCAACAGAACTGACCTCCACATCTCTCATTTGCCAAATTTAGCGAATCAACCACCTCCTAAAATGTTGCCATCGCCTTCTATAATTTGAATTAAATCAAATAATTAAGATATAAGTACCAAAACCTCAAATGTAGTCGTTAATACATGACAAACACTAGTAAAGTCTGTTATACTCCAAATCATAATATAAATGGGTCTAACTTAGCTTAATGTTAGCTACCAAATCAAATGTTGAGACACTTGACACAGAAAAAGTGTTATTTATGACATAAACAACAACTTATAAGCATCATAATTCAAATTTATAAACAAATCAAAAACCTATCTCAAATAAATAAAAATTTTTAGAACTAAAACTTAGTCACTTAAAAAGAAAAACTAAAACTAAAATCATCAACCCCCACTAAGTATACTCTAAACTAAATTTGCATTAATGGCCAATACGTTTTCCTACATTATTTTAAAAAAAAAATTAAAACTAAAAAAATTTAATGTGTAATCTAGACTGGAAATGAACCCCAACTAAAAATATCTTAATAAATGATTTGTAACCAACCATTAGGTTGTGTTCTAAATCCACCATTAACTGAAACCCAAATGAGCTATAGGAGAATAAACGGGACCATGATGATGATTTTGATATAAAATATTATTATTTTATACAAGAATAATATTTATCCGTTTTATTTTTTAAAAATTAAAAAGAATATTATTCTAAAATTACGTCATTTTAATAAATATTTATTAAAAAAATTAAAATATCATATTTTTAAAGTATAAGCTAAAATATTTTTTTATCTTTTTTTTTCTTAATTTTTTTTAAGAAAAAGTGAACAAACACTAACTTTATTTTATATTATTTAATTATGAAAGTATTGGATTTCCATTTTTGTAAACTACGGTGGTAACGATGGCATTTCCCCTTCAGGAAGAGATCCAATAGTAGCTGGACGCCTGTCAGTTGAGGAATTTCAAACGATTTGGTAACTCACAAATAGTCAACGTCCATATCTGCTGATTCAGCATGGTAATAAAAAATGAATTTTTCTAACATTTACCCTATAAGTCTAATCAATATATTTTTTTAATAAATTTATATTATAAAATAAAAATTAATTTTTAAATTATTAATTACTCACTTAAATTTATTTACTTTATAATAATATTAAAATTTATATCAAATTTTATATTTTTTAATACACATTTATAATAAAAAAAAGTAACCTCAACTTGTACACGAAGGCACGAGTTAGAAAACCGTAAATAATATTAAAATTTATATCAAAATTTATATTTTTTAATACACATTTATAATAATAAAAAAAAAAGTAAGCTTAACTTGTACACGAAGGCACGAGTTAGAAAACCGTAAAAAATTTGGAAATTGAACGTCCATCCCACAGGCCAATCAAAATCCAGTTTCACTGGAGCCACCTGTCTCCCATTATTGATTAAACCAAAACTTGGATTAGCTTCATTAGGAGTTGACCATCAACCTCTGGCGAGTCTGAGCTGGCAATCAGACCCTGTTTCTTTTGCTTGGATGCGTGTTGGGAGAATTAAATAAAAATATTATAAAATTAAATTAGGGTTAAGGATAAAACTTTAAATCATAATTTAGGCAAAACTCTACATTAAACCCACAAACTTATCTCAAATTCTCAATTAAGACCCTAAATTTTTATTAAAGCAAATAAGCTCTTAAATTTGTGGATTTGTATAATTTAACCCTTTTCCTTATGGTAGACTTAACACATGTTTGTGCCTTATTTGTGTGAATAGCATCAATACTTGCTTCATAGGCAATAACATGTTAATACCTTATTCACATAAACAATACACAAATGAGCACTAAATCTGCTTAAAGAAGAAGGGTTAAATTGCCTAGACCCCCAAGTTTTGGAGTTGATTTGCTTTAATAAAAGTTGAGGGACTTAGTCGAGAATTTGGGGTAAGTTTGGGGGCTTAACATAATTATAGATCCCAACATATTATTATTCGATGTAAATTTTAGATTCTTGATTGTTTACTCATCTTGACTTTAAGATCTTATCTCATATTTGTCAAATATTTTTATTTAAAATCAGTAAAATTAAGGTTATTCCTCTTGTTTTAAATCATAATTTCCATTAGTTTTGATATGGCAGCAAGATTAAAAACTCATTTTTATTTAAATACCATGATTACATCTTGTTTTATTTTAAATTGAATTTTATTTGGTTAAGCAAGCCTATTTATGGAAATTAATTTCTATATACCACCTGAGATGTAAGATACATATTTTCTTGAAATGAGCATGTTTACTTGATATATATTTGCTAGCTTGTTTAAATTTCCAATACAGTCATGTTTTACTTTTTGGCTATTAGTGGGAGATTTATAAATGTTAGCATATGTTGACATGTAATTTGTGAAACTGATTTATTCTTATTATACTTGTTATCTTACTAGTGAGATTATACACTAGTAATCTTGTTGCCTACTAGTGGGAGTTTATAAAAATTAACCATAACTTGTAAGGGAGATGTTTATTTCATTACTCATACTTGTAATATTTTACATGATACTTTATAATACTTATTGGCATGTTTAATTAAAAAAAAAAAACCAAAAATTCACTTATTGGGATTATATCTTATGTTTTGCCTTGCTCCCCATTTCAAATAATGATGCTAAAGATGCTAAGGATCAAGGCCTGTGACAATTTCGTATTAGACTTGGTTTGGACGTAATTAAGATTTGGATTAGTTTATGAACTTATTTGTCAGTATATGATATTTGAGGCCTAATTATCATCTATTGCATAATTTGACTTAGTAATATTTATTTGGATATTATTTGACTTGTAATAATATTCGAGATATTTTCAAACTTTAATTATTAATTTTAGTTTTGCACAACAAATTGACTTAGTTCCAAACTGTATGCACTTATGGGTCTCACTCATAAGTGTATGATTTTTGTTTTGTTCTAGGCTTTGGGGCATGACAATTAGGGTTCATGGTGAGTGATACCATGCAATATATGTCCTACAAGTTGTCATTAACCCTTAAGGTCTCACAGACCAACTTTCTTGTCCTACAAGTTCTTATTAACCCTTAAGGTCTCATAGACCAACTTTCTTATCTACAAAGATACTCCAATTCAAACCAAGGTAGTTTTCTTATGGGAACTTTTGGTTGAGTTGAGCTCTTCTGAGTTCCTAAAATCCTAGTTAGAAAACTCTATCGATAAAGTTATTGACGTTATTTGGGAATAGCTAAAGCCTTTTACCTGATGGACAAGGCAAGGGACCCAATATAAGAGGGACCACCTCTGGGTGTTAAACATTTGTGAGCTCCTTCCGTGTTTGCAACTTGCTACGCTAGAGAATAAGGGTGGGCCAAAAAATTTGCAACCAAAAAAAAATCTAAAAACTAATGAAACCATAATTGACGGGTATGGTTTGATTGGGTTTGAGTTTATTTGATTAAAAATTGAACCAAACCAATTATAAATTGTTTGGGTTTTGGCTACTAAGTGTAAAAATCAAAAAATTGATGACTAGGGTGAGTATAATTGAAAATTTTGGACCAAAAACCTTTTATCTAAATCTTTTTAATGGTTTTTAGATTTTTTTAAAGATTATCTAGTTGCTTTTCACCAAATTACTTATTTATTTGGATAATTTTTAATTTTTTAGTAATTAAAATTAATGGAATAGTAAATAAGAAATTCAAAAAATACTAAAAGAATAAAAATAATTTTTTGGTTAACACTAAAATCGATCAACATGTCTATTCTCAAAAGCGAAATTGATAAAATCTTTATTTTTTTGGTTTGATTAATGGTTACTAAAATTAAAAGCCCAAAACTTCAATTAACCAATAATTCGGTTTTGATTACAACCAAAACCGAACAATATCCACCTTACTAGAGAACATGGGATGCATTCCTTGCCTCCACAGCCACTCAGCGCCTCCTCACTGGCTGTCATAACTAATAGTTGTTAGAATTTACATAAATAATTAATTTCACAAACTAAATTCTAAAACACCAAATCATTTAAATCATAATATATAGTATACAAAATTTGGTTGTCATAGCTAATACTTATTAGAATTTATATAAATAATTAATTTCACAAACTAAATTCTAAAACACCAAATCATTTAAATCATAATGTATATAGTATACAAAATCAATAGATGCGTTCCTTAATCTCCATAATCACCATAATCAATTTACAACATAATAATGTTATTAACGATCATCCATTATCATCATAATTTAGAATTTTATGTAAAACATGTAAAGTAAATATAATTAGTATTGAGATTTAAGTCTTTCCATCTCCATTTAACTTTTGTATAATGACAATTAATAGATCATGTTACTTTTTAACTCTATTTTAATAAATAGTGAAAGATAGATTTTTCTAAACAAGAGAGGGAATTTAGTTTATTATAATAATTTTTTAGACACATTGTCGAGTAGCTCACCTTTTATTTTAAATCATGCATCTATTCATATTATTACAGTATATAAAACTGAAATAAAATTTATAGCCAATTATATCACACAATTTTATTAGGTTTTCTCAATTTTTCATTTGACTTAGTTTTAAGAACTAAATACAATTAGCATAAATCTACATGAAATTTCTCAACAATACCATCTCTCGATAAGAGGTTAAAAGCTTGTACACGGAGACAGTTAATAAAAAAACAACTTACAACAAAAAGAGTAACTTATTTTTTTAAGCTTAAGTGAGTTGTGACTTTATGGCCACCCAACCCTTTGTTTATGCCACCCAAAAATATTATCAAACTATTAAAAACAATTAATACTTATAATTATCAGTTAATAAAATAATTAATATTTATCACTTAATAAATTAAATTCAACTTAAAGTGATATTTTTAAACATTATAACTAATTATAAAAGTATAAATTAATAAAATCAATCAAAATAAACACAATTATTATACTTTTTAGGTGGCCTTAACAATAGGTCAGGTGGCAACAACCATGCCTAGTGGTTTCTGAGTTCTGGTCATGTTTAATGGTTTTTCCATATGATTGTTTTATCATTTTCTTAAAAGAGATTGGTTTAAATAGAAGGATATTGATTTTTTTTAAAGAAAATTTTGAATTTGAATCTTTTAAATAGATAAATAAGCGTTGAAAGAGTTTTCCCTTAATGAAATTCGTTGTAATTCGATTTTCAATTAATCAAAACTCAATATAATTATCAAATATCAAAAAATTAATAAAAAAAAAAAAAGAGGTACGAGAGGCTCGAACTCTCGACCTCAAGATAACTGGACAAGCTATAAGACCTACGAACCAGTCAACTGCGCCACCACTCCCATGTGTGAAAATCAGTTTTTCTCTACTATTGTTGATGAGACAATTTCAGAGAGTGCGACTGTCTCTAAACTGATCCTTTTATGTCTAAGTTGTTGATGTTGTATTTTTTATTTTTTAAATTTCAAACATTTTGATTTTGCTGCAATCTTAGGCGCCCAAAAATCAATCTTAAAAATGCTCTCTGCTTTCAGGCCAAAGCAGGGCTCAAACTTCTTCTTCTTCCTTTCTCGAAGACTAAAGTTAAAGCTGTCTTCTTTTTCTTATACAACAACTAAATTTGAAAATCCCAATCTCACTTCTGTCACTACAAAGGAAGAAACCCTTCTGCATCTCTTCAAGAAATGTTCCACATTGAAAGATTGTAACCAAATTCATGCACAAGTAATCCAGTCTGGCTTTGGTCAAAGCCTATATCTTATCGGCAAGATCATTATTTTTTGTGCTGGTTCGGGGTATGGGAACATGGATTATGCTGTTTCCATCTTTGAAACAATCGAAAACCCAGATGGGTTTCTTTGGAATACCATGATTAGGGGGTTTGGCAAAACTGGTTATCCTGAAAAAGCCTTACGGTACTATATAAGAATGCAAGAAACAGGGGAAGTGGCAGATAATTTCACTTTTTCTTTCTTGCTTAAGGTTTGTGGGCAGCTGGGGTCCGTTTTGCTGGGGAAGCAGATGCATTGTAACACTCTGAAACATGGGTTCGAAGAACATGTTTTTGTGAGGAACACTTTGATTCACATGTATGGTTTGCTTGGGAACGTCAAGACTGCACAGAAATTGTTTGAGGAAATGCCCAATCCAAATTTAGTGGCTTGGAATGCTGTCATCGACTGTCATGTGCATTGCGGTAAGTTCGAGAAAGCACTTGACCTGTTCTTGAGAATGCTGAGAAGTAGTGTAATGCCTGATGAGGCTACATTTGTTGTGACTCTTTCAGCATGTTCTGCACTAGGTGCATTGGATTTTGGGAGGTGGATACGGTACTACATTAATCGAACAAATCTTTGTGACATTGTATCGATTAATAATGCACTGATTGATATGTATGCAAAGTGTGGGGCGGTTGAAGAAGCATACGTGATATTTAACAGGATGAAGGTGAAGAACTTGGTAACATTAAACACAATGATTTTGGGCCTTGCAACCCATGGCAGTAGCAGTGAAGCTTTGGGACTCTTCTCGAAGATGTTAGAAGAAAACTTTGCGATACCAGATGATGTTACTTTCTTGGGAGTTTTGTGTGCTTGTAGCCATGGAGGGATGGTTGACGAGGGAAGAAGATTTTTTGATATTATGAGCAAAAGGTATTGTATCAAACCAACGATTAAACACTATGGATGCATGGCGGATATGCTAGGTCGAGCTGGGCTAGTGGAGGAGGCTTACCAGTTGATAATGAGCATGCCAATAAAGTGCAACTCCATCGTGTGGAGAACATTGCTGGCTGCCTGCCGGCAGCATGGAAATGTCGAACTTGGAGAGAAAGTCAGGAGGCATCTTTTAGAGTTAGAACCAGAACATAGCAGTGACTTTGTTCTGCTGGCAAATATATATGCGAGCATGGGGGAATGGAATGAAATGGCAAGAATTAGAAAATCAATGCAGGAGATGGGTATCCATAAACCTGAACCTGGGAATAGCATTGGAATTTATCCTGCTGCAAGGTAAGAGATAGCATCACCTGCATCTTCATATATAAAGCAATTCATCTGAGCTTATCCCAACTTGTTGGCTTACGTTAAATATTAAGAAGTTTCATGCATTTAATCACTTCTATTTGAATTCCAACAAGGATGAGATTCACAAGCTTGGGTCAAGTAGTCTTGAAAAGTTTGTCAAGTACAAAGTTTATTCACTAATATAACAAATGGCTATAAGCCCTGATCATCCATCCTGAAGAGAGCTAAGTAATCTTCTTCTGTTTCTTCTCTTTCCATTCCTTAATTTCAGTATCAATCCTAGCTTTTACACTTTCATGAAACCCTGGATAGGGTTCATATCCAAATAATGTTTGAAGAACCTGCAAAGAACCAACATGTCAATAATTCTTCAATCACATAAACCACTTTATAACATGAGAATTTATTGAACATATGAAAACAACCATTACCTCAAGCAAAACAAAGAATGGAGCCATTAAAAATGCTTGAGTAAGATTGTCTAGCAGAGCTGGTGCCCGTTTCTAGAGAAGAAAATATCAAGGAAATGGGTGTAATGGTTATCAAATCCAGTCAAACATATTTGTTCAAATTATAGCATTATTCACCTCAAACACCCCATGGCCCAAAAACTGTCCTGTCCAACAGATCAGCTGAGCAGCAAGCACAACCTAAATAGGAATCAGAAGATAAAATTAAAATGAGAGGCGCAACAAATCTTAGGGCAGATCACAAGTTAATTGACAAAAGTTAAACACAAAGCAAACCTTCCTTCAGAGTCTGGACAATGAAGTAGATTAAATTTAACTTAAGAGGAGGGTAAGGGAGCTACCAACTTAATGTGTTTATATACTTTTTCTTCAGCAAATGAATGTAACAAACCTGTTTGTTCAATTTGTTCTAAATTTTCAAGCTTAGGTTTCATCACATATTAGGATCTTTTTTTTCTTCCTTTAATTTTTAGAAAATGAGAATTCACTAAGATAAAACACCATTAATTTCTAGGTAACTTACTTATTACAAGCTCAATAGAGCCTAATTTCATGACCATTGAAGATGGTAGCCCTGTAACATGCACCCATACTTACCATAGTGTTCATCATTGATTCCTTATACAAACAGAGGTATTTGCCTAAAAGACCCTTGACTCCTTTAGACGTCTTTTACTGCTGTTTTCTCTAAAATCTATAGTTGCAGATACAACTTTACATTACCAAAAACCCCAGCCTTTTTGTGACATTTTGAGATACTGTGACGTGCAGGGCACTTGTCAAGATACACTTCTTAAGATTTCCCAATAAATTGCTGCATGTGTATTTTATTTTCTCATGCTTGACTTTTTACCAATGTATATTTTATACATGGTACCAAAGCATGTAATAACCATCACTTGATAAAGGGGAAAGGAAAAGACAAAGCATGCAAGCATTAGAAGCGACCAACATCAGTAAGGCTAGTATGATTAAAGATGTTAGTTCTGATTTACTAGTAAATTTATCATCAAAAAAATTATTCATCCATCAAATAAGCATCATCAGACAAGAACAAAACTAGAACCCACAATGTCTGTATCTGGTGGAAAGGGATAGAGACAGAAAGAGAGCTATCATACTGAACCTCAAACTATCTCAATAAAGTTCCTCTTTCACCCAAGTTCTCTGTAGTTTTTTCTGAGTGTTCTCTGTCATTTAGCTTTGGCTTCAGAAATAAGTATCATAACCACAATAAAACCAAATAAGCCAGTTCATTACTAAACAAGGTCAACAAAACATCAAGATTCTACATTCAACATAACAGGATCAATTCTCATGAGTGACAGTTTCTCCGATTCAAAGGAAACAGTAATTCAATACCCTAGACATGCTCGACCACAAGAGTACTAAATAAGTAATGGGATTGACTACATAAACTTGAAGCAACATACTGCATAAAATTATTCCAAATTTTAAACTGGGCACCATTATTGGCAAAATGGAATGTAAATGACTAAATTCAAGCATCCAGAATCCTGATTTGCTAACACTAATGCCAAAAAATCCGAATTGAATATAAAAGTTATAAAATGAGGTCAAATTCACAATTGCATGGCACTATTCCAATTCTTCCAATAAGAACTAAAAACTGAATGAAAAATCAGAAACACTGAAACCAGAGAAACCCCGAAACCAGAGAAACCCCACAATTTCCCATCAACAGAACAGGGGACGTACCTTCCAAGCCAGAGAAAATCCAAGCTTGACAGCAACAAAACTAGCCCCAACCCAGCAGACCAAACAAAGCAAAGCAGCCAAAGAACCAGCTTTCTTGTCGAAGGCGAAGTAGAACAGTCCATAGACGAGAGCAAGAACGGATCCATAATTCAAAACCAAAGCATGATTAAAGGGAGATGGCAAGATCCCATCTTGAGATAGATCGTAAAAAGAAGGTGTGAAATAAAAGAGAAGAAGAGCCGTGAAGAAAATCGGCCACACAAACAAGGTATGTATCAATATGTTAACTGGGTTACTGTGATACGCCCCATAGAATGCAAAGTGTCTCTCAAGATCGAACAATCCGGACTTTCCCATCTGCGATTCTCTCGACAAAGTGTAGGATAGAGAGAAGAAGAGTTAGCGGATTGAGTTTTGTTGGAGGATTTGGTGCCGGAGGACGGCAACGGTCTCGATCAGTGGTTTTTCTCAATAAAGATGGGCTGGTGGTTGCGTGCGGGAACCTGTCCTTTACAGAATCTATATCGGGCCCTTGAGCAGTCAAGTCTTTCCCTTACCGTGGGGCTTGCCGTGGGCGCAGTTTTTTCGTCTCTCCAGTGGGCATACTTCAATTGGACAGAGTCTATTGTTAATAGCAGCCGTCCGCAGAATAATAAATATTTTTTATTTAAACTTTCA
>BPVZ01000078.1:154408-169193 GCA_020521535.1 Rubroshorea leprosula
TCCTAATTTTTAAAAAGTAAAGCACTTAAACACATTCCTAATTTTTCTTAACTAATTTAGAAGAAAATAACCATAAACTTCAAATTTTTCATTTGTTTTCTTCTTTGTTACGTGGTATAATCCAGAGTAGTACTTGACCATAGATTTTGTTAGAGCCCATATACGTCATTGTTTTTGTAATTTGCCTATTCTAGATGTTCCCAATAGAGTAGAAACATATTCAAGCCAGCTACTGGAAGATGGGTTTTTAGTATATACAGCGTTCCCAATTTCTTATGCTGAGGGTGAAATCATCAATAAAGAAATAGGAAGAAATCAACAAAAAATCAATGACTTGGTAGGTTGGCATCCAATAAATTTTATGAATCAAGAAATTTTAATGGAAACGGCACTGGCTGTTCCCTCAGTGTTCCAACGTGGGCGATCCAACGTGGGCCTGGACCGACATGGTTTTGCCCATAGAACTGCCCAGAGGTTGCTTTGCTCCTGAAGTAGGATAACCGTAGCCTTGGTTTTATCAAACCACTCTTCCAATCTATGGGCACAGTCTTTGTTTGAGTTAAGAACAGCTCCAAAATCCTGTGGGCCGCCATATATTAGAACTAAAACATTGTACCACAATTATTTTTAAAAATGTATCTTCCTATTTAAACTGTATTATGCTTCGATCCCATGTTCCTGTCCAATGGTTACTATTAATTAGTGCAAATTAATTTTTGTGAATTGTATCTTCCTTTTTTCTAGTCTTTATATGCCTAAAATATATCCCAATTACTCTTGTTTTTTTTTTTTTAAAAAAAAAAAATATGTTATGCTTTAAAATATTAATTAATAAATTAAAAATGATTGAGGATCCCTTACAATGGGAGAGGGTTTCTTTTTTTAATCGTTGGTGTTTTTGTATCCTGGAACTTTAAAAGACTAGATTGTTATTTATTTTGGTTCGGATTTTTCGGAAATGAAAATTTGGTAATGTATTATAATATATTTTTATAGTATCAACCGGTTAGTTACATATCCTTTCCAAAAAAAAAAGAAAAAGGAAAGGTAGTCATATCAATTCACAAATTTATATCAAATTAAAAAAATTAATCAAAATTAAAGAACGTGATATACTTGAAATTATAAGATTTTATTATTGATAAATATTATCAAAAATATCAATTTTCATTTTTCTTACTGTAAAAAAAAAGAGATTCCTATTAAAAAGTAAAAACAATTACTTCAAAATCTTTGATTCTATATTATGACACTATAAATAAAATTGAAGCCTAACCTATTATATTAGTTATAAATTTAAATAATATTAATGATAAATTTAAATAATTAAATATAAAAAATCATTAATGATTAAAATTAAAAGGAATTGCCATAAAAGTAAAGATGAAATTAAAAAAATTATTCTATTAAGTGGTCAAAATTTTTAAAAAATCCCACTAAAATTACTAGTTTCTAAAACAATAAATAACCCAACAGACGACAATCTCCATCGACTCATTCCTAACCTATAGAAATCCTAATCTCGCATTCACCTGCCACCTATGTATAATTGCCTACAATTGCCACCTTCAATTTGACATCAAAAACTTTATCTAAGAAAATGGTTATTAGCTCAGATTGCATATAAAAATAAAAAAAAGTAAAATATAGTTATTTATTATTTTCTTCATTCATTTTTAGTAATTTAATTTGATTTTTTAATATTTTAGACATGAACTTTAAATAAAAATTTAATATATTATATTTAAAATAATTAAAATTTTTTATTAAATAAAAATACTTAACAAAAATTACATATAAAAAATTTTTAATTGTTATTAATTATTAAATTTTTATTTAAAATTTATATTCAAAAATTTAAAAATTAAATTAAAATTACTAAAAATAAACAAAAAATAATATTTAAATACTTACACAACCCAAACAGCTTACGATCAAACTAAAATAAATATTTCTGTTATTTCAAACAGCTAATTATTAACAGTATTCAAAAACGTGTATTGAATGGACCAAAAACAAGTCTTTGCCTAAAAAAAAAAAAAAACACAGAATGGACCCAAAACAGAGTTGGAAGTGGATGAACTTATCATTTTAATAAAGAATGGGCAGCGTTGTCAGCAATCTACAGGATTCTCGCCTTGCCACGTCACCCTAAATATCCTTATCCAGACGCAGATCATCCTCATATGAGTTCTACCCAATTGTGTCATGTGAATGTGCTTCTGAGATGCTATGACCCGTTCACGTTTTGGCAACCATTTAATGCTAGCGAACTCAACATCTTCGCACTTGGTTTTGTTTGTTCTAACAATGTAGGAAAAGATTTTTTTTTTTTTTCCCTTGTATTTTGATTCTTTTTTAATAGAAATTCATTTCAAAATTTAAAATTAATTCTTCAATGCTTTGTCAAACAAACAATCGTTAATTGGGGTTTAACTCAAAACTTCAGATATTGCATCTCCTAATTTCACCTGTTTACACATCATAATATCCATTTAATTAAGATTTACTTTAAGCACTCAAAAAAAAAAATTATTTTTAAAAGTAAAAATCCGAACAAACTACAGTAATTACTAAATCGACAAGGCGACGCTTAGTGATCATAACCTTTTATAATAATAATAATTTGTGCTAGTATAACAAGGGAATTACATTCAATGTGATGATTCAACCATGAAGAAGTTAAAATTTTAAATTGAAAATTAAAAATTTAAATTTTGAATTGGGTGAAAAAAATTTTGAAAAAATGATTATTCACTTTTGAATAACTTGTTATTATTAGATGTATAAAAAAAATAATTAAGCTATTACTTTTGGTCTTTTTTAGTTCTCTTAATTTTTTAATTTTATGTAAATTAATTTAATAATTTTATATAATAAATGAAATAATTGAAAAAAATTTTAAATTTAAATGAAAATACCAAAAAAACTATGTATGAAAAGTAAAAAATTTCCAGTTATCTTCTATTTATTATATAAAATTATCTAATCAAATTTTAATTAAAAATCAAATGAAACCAATTAGATCTCACCGAAAGTAATATAAAACATACAGTAAACATTTGAATTAATTTGTAGTTAACTTTTATGGAGTTAATTAATTTTGGGTGGTATTATAAAGATAATTTTTTTTACCATTTTTTGATACAATTTTCATATATTATTAAATGAGTTGATACATTTAATATCGTGGGGCATATATAAATAAAAAAAACTAATCACTTAAAAGGCACGTCAAGTTATATAAAAATATGGTGCAAAAAAATTATTCCAAAATCATTTCCCATTAATTATAGAGTTTTCAAAAACCATTTTAGCTTTAATAGTATACATTAGATAGTTTAAATTATAAAAACAATTATTATTAGTAGTTAAATATTCAATTATTAACTATTAACCATATTTGGATAGTTAATTCAAACCCTTCAAAATGATTAAAAAAAAACTAGAAACGATTTTTTTTTCCCATCAAGCAGAAAACCGTTTGGATGATGATAAACACAAAATTTTAGAAACAGCAACCCTAACTACCCAACACAGCATTGTTCCTAAAATATAGTAAATCCAACAGAACATGGCAACTAAACCCTATAAAATAGCCCTAATTAATCTTACTGCCACTGAATTTGCACGTCAGACACTGCTCAAATCTGGCTGTCAATTATCCAAAATGGTAAAGAGGGAAGATTCCTACGAAAAATAATTTGTTGGATAAGATTAAATCCAAATCAAGAAGACGCCACTTGCTTTCTTTCCATTGTTCCCCATAATTTATCCATGTTCTTCTTCTTTATAGCTCTGAAAGAACAACAAAACAAACCCATTTTGTCTCTCTCTTCCAGCTACCAGCATTAGTCGAAAAAGAACACCCATTTTTGTTCAAGTTCTGCACTTTTCTTTGATTGAGAATCGATAAGTGGAGCTTTGTGTTTTTGTTCTTCGAGGGTTTTAAATTTTAAGGTTGTTTTTGCAAGGGATTTTCTTTCTCCCATTCCCTTACCATTCATGTTCAGAAATTGAGTTTTTGACCCAGAAAGAATCGAGGGTATTGGTGGGTTTTTGTTGTGTTCGTCTTTTATGCTATTAGATTTCAGAGAACTCTCAAAAAAATAGCCATGGCCTGTTCTTTGAATTGGGGTTGTTATGTTTCTGGGTTGAATGAAACCGTGTTTAACTCTAACTCAAAATATACAAGGGTCCCTGCGTTTCATGCATCCTTTGGTTCTTTACAATTTATGGAATCAAAATCAAGGGATTTTCCTGCTTTGAGCCATGTGGACAAACAGTTGGCTTTTCCAGATCAGAGAGGTTCAAGAGAATGGGGTTCCAGAGCTGCAAACAATTTCTCTGCTCAGGTTGATGAAAATTTTCCATCTTTGTTACTTATTTTGGCTTTTGGAGTTTGGTTATTGCGTTTCAGAAACTGATTTTATCCTCTGATTTTAGGGGCAATCAATCTGTACGAGCAGAAGTCTGAGATGGTGGGAGAAGAACCTTAAACCCAACATGGTAGAGATCCACTCAACACAAGAGCTTGTGGAATCCTTGCTTTGTGCTGATGATAAATTGGTCATTATTGATTTCTATTCACCTGGTTGTGGAGGCTGCAAAGCCCTCCATCCCAAGGTATTGTTTGGCTTTTGCAATTTGATTTTAGCAATTTGGGTGCATGTTTTCTTTTGCAGTAGCTAATTAAGAAATTATATCTTGAAACGTCAAAGTGCTAATAATTCTGATGAAAGAATAGGACCTTGAATTCAGAGTTCATGTTTTTCCTATAGAAGATCCCTTCCAAATCCAGAGCTTTAACTAAAAGGGTGAATAGCGTGAAAATTGATATCAACTCTTTCAAGTTAGCTGTCGTTGTGTTTTTGTTGAGATATTATTTTCTAATTGTTTGTTATGCTACATCAGATCTGTCAGCTGGCTGAACTGAACCCGGATGCGATTTTTCTAGAAGTAAATTATGAACAGCTACATACCATGTGTCAATGCCTCAACATTCATGTCCTACCATTCTTTAGATTCTATAGAGGCTCTGAGGGGCGTATATGCAGCTTTAGCTGCACCAATGCAACTGTAAGTATATATTCCATTGAAAAAGCACTTTTGTCTAATATGTCATGTTCTGTTTAGAACATTGTAATCCCATAACATTTTGTTTTTCACAGATCAAAAAATTCAAAGATGCATTGGCAAGGTATGGAGCACAGCGATGTAGCCTTGGCCCTGCAAAAGGTTTGGATGAATCTGAGCTCACAAAACTGGCATCAGCCGGTGAATTATCATCCAATTTTCAGCTAACTTCCACAAAGGCAGAAAGAGTGGAAGATTTATTCCTGCAAAGCGTAGATCTGTCTATTGTTTTGAACAAAGCTGACAATACAGTGGAGCTTAAAGAAGAGAGTGTTCTATTGTAGATTTATAGGCTTGAATGATGTCACCGAGCTTATTATTTACAGTAGTAATGGAGTAAAGCTGCTCCACCAAACTTCATATTGCTACCCTTTTATGTTTTGGTTTTTTCTTTGTGTTATATATGTCAGTTTCTGGGTTTTCAAAAGCAGGCTCCTGGTTTTTTTGAGTTGAGCTCTGCATGCTTGATTTTAATTTCTGGATTGGAGATTGTACTTTTCTTAAGGAAACTAAGTAGATATATTAAAAAGTATCTTGATGTGTTTTTATGTTAAAATTTTCGTTAAATTCATGGTCTTTGAATGCCGGTAAAATGCTCTATGAATGGCTGAGATTAAGCAACTTAGGCGTCCCAGATTTTTTAAAGAACTCAAAAGCTGTGTAATTCTTTGGGAAGAAGCAGCATTTCCCAGTTTTAGAAGAAACAGGTTAAAAGACAGCATTTCAATGATTTACTACACGTTGAAGTTTCGATCGATTCAAAAAGTACTCAGCTATGCTTTGCAGGAGGTGTTTGCCCTTGTAATATTCAAATGACAAATTAAGAAAAAGAAGTGGTGATGCAATTGGATCTAAATATAAGATCTGTATCTAAACTATATTAGTTGAAAATAGATGAAATAGTTCATTTCATATTTAAATTTTTTTATTTGAAATTTTTTCACTTAAATAAGTTATTACAGGGATCTAAGTCTTTTTTTTTTTTTTTTTTTGAATGTGCTTTTTGCACGTGTGGGACTATATGATATTCAAATCTTATTTCAAACCTTGTATAAGCTTTGGTATTTGTCATGTTGATCTCAAGTCTTGACAAGCTTCTAAAGGATACAAAGCGAAAATACATGAGTCCGGAACTCAAGGAAAAAACAAAAACATTTTGGTATAGATTATATTTGGATTTTTTAGGATGGTCATTTTGGAATTTTGCAAATTTTAGATCAAAATTAAGGGATTAACATTGTTTTGATAAAAATGCCGAACATATTTATCAATAGAACAAAATTGCAACACCAAACTTCATAACAATGGCACGCACTTGTAAGATTATATTAATGACATATTATCATATAATTACAAATCACCTGTCAATCCAAGCGAAAAAAATTCATTTTTTTAAAAATAAAATTTTAAATTCAAATCTTGTAAATAAAAAAAAATGTACTAAAAGAGCTTCCCTTATATGGAATTTGATTTTATTGACTCTAAATTAGATTAGATCTAATGTAATTTTTAAATACTAGAGGTTTAGCACAAAAATTTATATGATTAGTTTTTTATATTTAAAATTAATGTATAAATTAATAAATATCAATTTATTTAATATTATATTAAGAGAAAAGTATATATAAGTTCTCGACTCATAAAAATAATTAGGTTTTAATCCTAAATTAAATCATTTTATTTAATTAAAACTCAATTCAAAATTTAAAAATTTATCTTATTAAATATTGATATGATATAATTAGTTTTTAAAAATAAATATCAACATTTAATAAAATGAAATTTTAATTTTTAAATATAAATTAAAACTCTAATTATTTTTTAAAATCAAAATTGATACACACTAATTTTTTTATATTATTATAAATTTATAATATTTTAAGTGATGTTTATATTATTATAAATTTATAATATTTTAAGTGATGTTACGTGATATTATAAATATATCATCTTTAATTTATCAATAGACATTTATTTCTAGTTGTTTTCTATCCATAACCTTTCTTCCTGTCGCACAAGTGTCCAACCTGAATTTGTAGTTGCAGACTTCACTTATTTTAACCGTTGGAGATATCATTTTTTAAGTTCTCCACTTCCTGGCGTTGACGAGGATTCCTCACATTCTGAATGAGCACAGGACCCACAATAGCAATCCCAGTCCAAGTACTTTACAACAAATTAATTTTTTTTAACTCCCTTGTTTTAAGGTTTATAAGGTTTATAACCGTTGTATCAAAGCAAATTCTCCGTCCATGCAATTATTTTAGTTATATAATCTATGTAATTTAAATTATATAATATTTTTTAATTAAAAAAATTTTAATAAAGAATATTTAATAAAGTTTTATAAAATAAAAAAAAATAAAAATTAAGATATTTTAATATTATTTAAATATTTTTAATTGATCTCTTTTCTTATATTAATTTAATAATAACATTTTAATATTTTTATTATTGTTTCTAATATTGTAATTGTTAAAACGTGTTGGTTTTTCTAAACCTTTTTATGAAATGTAATAACTCACTTAAAACTAATAATTTTTTTTTTTTTGATAATAGACAATGTAAAACTTATAAAAATTGAGTGTTAAAGCTTATGTCATTTATCGAATGAGCTAAGTTTGAGTTTAAACTAATAATTTTGTTTTTTTGAAAATAGACAATGTAAAACTTATAAAAATTGAGTATTAAAGCTTATGTCATTTATGGAATGAGCTAAGTTTGAGTTTACTTAGCTCCTCCTCTTCTTCTTCTTCTTCTTATGGTGTAGGGACAAACATCAATGGTCAAAGCTCATCTTCTTCTTCTTATTGGATCGAATAAAACTATCAACTATTAATTTAAAGCTGCTATACCAACTACAACTGAAGACTTGTTTCAAGGCCAAACGCTAGGTGAATTGAGAGGGGCATCAAAATAAAGTAAAACAGAGGAGAAGCCCCAGCATCTATAAATGCACATCCAAAGACCATAAACTTGCCGCAAGGATCCTTTTCGCTATCACCAGAAAAATCATATCCATCATTTTAGGACAAATCAATGACTTGGATGATCAGATTATCCTTCGTTGGGAGTTCATTGAATGTAAAGTTGAGGAATACAACAGTCTTAATAACTTCTCAACTATTATTATGCCTCACACCACGATACAGGTGGGTTGGACTGCTCCTCCAACTGGTTATATTAAGCTAAATATTGATGGTTCATCACTGGGCAATCCAAGTAGTTCCGGCTTTGGTGGTTTGTTTTAGGGATGAGCTTGGCAGATGGATTTTAGGATTTTCTCAGCGTATTGGGTTTACTTCTAGTCTTGCTGCCGAACTCTGGGCAATCCGTGACGGACTTGTCATTGCAATTGATGGGGGATTCAATAGACTTATACTGGAATCTGATTCTAGGATCGCTAAGCTATTGATTGATGACAGTAACTGTGAATTTCACTCATTGGGCACTTTAATTTCTAATTGCAGGATGTTGTTGGACCAAATCCCAGACTTGTAGTTCAGTAATATCTTCAGGGAGCCTAATGCTGTAGCAGACTATCTAGCTAAGGAAGGTGCAAAATTCTCTAACTTTTTTTGACGTTTTCAACCAATGCCCTACTGCACTTGGTTGCATTTTGTATGTTATTATTATTACCTTTTTTTGGCGTTAAAACCCCTAGTATCCGTTAGTCATATTAGATTTCAATTAATTTAGTGTTAAATTGGATTGAACCTTATGAAAGAAAACCTCTTCTAACATATGTTTTTCTATTGACAAGACTCAAACTTAAAACTTTATTTAAAGGAACCGAGTTATTTTTACTTGAACCAACAAGTAATTGCATTTTGTATGTTGATGCTATAGGGAATGTCTTTCCCAGAACATCTGTACCTCTCTAATTTGATATAATATATGCTATTGGGAGAGGCATTTGGGCATGAGTCTCCAAGCAAAGACACTAACCTTTGAAGGAAAGGAGCGAGTCCAAATTAGATTGTAAGCATCGGTGTCCAAGTATGGGCTAGAAAGTAGAAACATTGGGGAAGCAATAAGCCCTTTTTGCCAAGAAGCCTGGTGCGTTATATATGTATGCTGCCAAGTGATTCGATAACGGGAAGGTCATTTGGAAGCTGGATGCCTGGAAGTAGTTCCAGGTGATGAATCTCATCCAATGTCCTACCAACTAGAGGTCTCCGCCCATGAGATCGTCTCTAGCGCCCATTGCAAGCCTTACTTGGTTTGACACCTGCAACAACAATTTTCGTGGACAAGGAGAGGTTAAAAAGACGAGGGAAATCAAGTGACAAAAGGTTACAACCAAGCCACTGATCCTGCCAAAATTTGATCCTAGACCCACCTCCAAAATTCCATTTAAGATCCCCATTGAAACACACAGCTGCTCTAATCACTAGCATTTGCGATTGATAAGATGTCCTTCTGGTAAGTACAAACTCTAGTAGACACGGTGTTGATCTTAAGTGTTTGTTCTATTGGTAAACAAATGTTATTTTATATGTTAAGTCTCGAGTTTAAGTGTTGGAATCAACATCCAAAAAAATTTATTTTCTTGAATACATAAGGCCATTATAAGGGGAGCACTCTTAAAATTGTCTAGCAAGGAATTAGTCTTGCCCAAAAAATAGTTCATATACACTCTCATTGTCCAAACTAGAAAAAAAAAAAAAAAAGTAGATAAGATGGTTTTTATAGCCGTAAGCTGAGACCGCCCAAAACATTTACTCAAAATAAGTTTCTTCCAGAGACTGTTATTACCAATTTTAGTAGAGGACCAATCCACCATTTCCATAGAAGGCTAATAATTCTAATGAATAAAATTGGAATGCCTAATCCACCCTTAGTTTTTTGCAGACGAAAACTCTTTGCCAATGGAGAAAAAGAATTTTATTTTGATTCTCTGAACCTACTCATAAGAAATTCCTCTGAATACTAATAATTAGATCACACAAAATACTCTTTGAAATTTTACATATAGAAAAAAAAAAAAATAGAGTGGAAGTGCAAAGAGAATAGAGGTAAAGAGAGTACTACGATCTTTGAATGACAAAAGTTTTTCCCCAATTTGAATTGAACTTCTCAACAATGGGCCTGCAAAAGCTTAACATTTACAATTCATCAGTGAATTTGCTACCATATTTATCCAAGCTTTATCAACTATTTATATTGTGAATAAAAGCTCAACTCATTTATGTATTGTGAACAAAACTAGTTAAGTTGTTCATTAGCAAGTCTCAATAAAAACTCCGCAAAAGCTTACCGGCGACTTTGATTTAGTTACTTATAGTTTGGGCTAAATGCACATATAGTTTTAAGGTTTTAAAATTTGTAGATAACATTTTTGTGATTTTGAGTATGTTCTAAGAAAAACTTAAGTTATTAAAATGTGTATATAAACATTTGAAATTTACACTAAGTGCAAATAATTACTTGAAATTAGGGGTGTTTGCGGTGTAGTTTGATTCAAATTTTAATATTTTTTAAACCAATTCAATTTAATCGGTTAATAAAATTTTTAAACCAATCCAATCCACTATTATATGATAACCAAACCAATTCAACTTAAATTGGATCAGTGTGGTTCGGTCGATTGATTGGTTTTTAACATTATTAAATATATGAAATAATGTAAAAATATTTTAACATCAAATAGAAAATATAGCTATAAAACACATTAACATGCAAATTAGTAAAAAACATAATAAAAAAAATTATAAACGAGTTCTTATACTACTTTATATTTGTAAAAATTGAAAAGATCTGAAAATTTCTCTTGGTTATATCATTAAAGGCACCAAGAATAATAAAAGATGACTTCAAGTTTCTAACACAACGTAAATAATTCTTAAAGGTTAAAATTAGTTTTTTTTTCTTAATGCACTAATAATTTAATCCAATCTTCTAAATCTTGTTAAAAGTGAATAAAATTCAACATGAATATTACTAAAATTGATTAGAAGCATTCATAATCAAAATTCAAAACTTCTAAACCAAATATTCAAGAATAATAAAATATCAAGACTAATTTTATTATATAGTTTTAAGACTCTTAAAATGATACTTATATACTTATTTAAAATTTAGTTAGGAGAATTATAAGATTATTTTAAGAATAAACTAGAAATTTAGAGTTCTACGAGTAAAGGCATAAATCAGTTTTGAAAAGATAGAGTTATAAGTGAATTAGAAATTTAGAATTAGGGTTAGAGTGTATGATTAAAATGGAAAAATAACTTAGGGAGTATGAGGATGTTTTATTTTTATTTTTTAATTAAGTTAATGGAGTTATTATCTTGTAAAATAAGAAAAAGAAATTTTAAAATACTATAAAAAATATTATATTATTTAATTAAGTTATCTTGTAATTAGATTTTATTTTGTAATCGGATAGTTCGGGCAGTTTGAAGGTAAAACCACAAACCAAACTAATTATATCGGTTTTAAAATTTTATAATTCAAGCCTACCCAATTTTTTATTGGATTGAATCAGTTTAGATTAGATAAATCAAATTGGATCAGATATAAACACCTTTACTTGAAATGTCCTGAAGGTACCTAACGTAAAAAAATAAGAGAAGAAGAAGAATAAGGGTACCTAAGACATTTCATATAATCTCAGGTGGTTAAAACATGCACCAAATACAAACTACATGTGCTCATGTTCACATTTTAAAATCTTAGATATTTTTATGCACTTATCTTTAACTACAAGTATATTATATATACATTTTAAAATCTCAAATTTTTATATATGTCAAACACAAATAGCTAATTTACTACTAATTGAGTGAAGAAATAAACAATCTCTATTCCTAAAGTAAAAAAAGAGAACAAATTAAAAAAAAGAAGAAGAAGAAGAAGAAAGAACTAAATGAGCATAACCTTGATTTAGTTTAACTATGTGCACTTGTAAAAAGGATTGGTTCAAATAACAATACAAAAGCGTGAACACGAACTTGCTAAACTAAACAAGTTATTTTGAGCAAACTTTAAGCAGTTGAGCCTAATTAATTACCGAGGCTTCTTAATTCATAAACAATTTAAGGTTAAGCTTGAAGACGAGCTTAAATTTCAAGATGCCCAGGTTCTTCTTGTTTTGGGAAATTAATGTTTAAATAAGTATGTTAAAGCTGCAATTAGATATTGAATATTATTGTAAATGGTCACAAAGAATTCACATATTTTGAGAAAAATTCTAGAATATTTTAAGTGAGAAAAATCCCACATCGATCCAATCCTATGGAGGATATTCTCAACTTCTTTGGCACTATAAACACAATACACCTCTGCAAATTTTTCAAACAATTTCAAGTTGTATGTCTTTTATTTGAGTACGTTAAGATTTTTAAAGTGATAATGAAAAATATTTGAATTAAAATAATTTGATATATTTGTTCCCACTTAATAAAATTGTAAAAACTCTCATCATATTCAAAATTATCAATCACCAATCAATTTACTTTAAAAACTAAAAATTTAGGCCTAGGGTTTCTCGTCCTTTCTGATATAGAAACTTAAAATTTTTGGTTTTTGGTCATTCTTCACCAAAAAACTAAAGTATTTCTTGATTTAGTATTTTAGGGTGTGCGAGATAAGTGTTGAGAGTAGCATAAGTATGGATGATTAAGCACCTAAATTAAAATATATTTACCATTTTACTTTCATAATATTAATTCATAGCGTTGTTCATATTCAATTTATACCGATTGATTCAATTGAAACTAATTCAATTTATTTAAAATATAATTTAAATTGATGTCAATTTAAATTGGATTGATTGGATTATAAAATTTTAAAATCGATATAAATAGTTTAATTTATGATTTTATTTTTAAATCAATCAAACCTCCAAATTAGAGAATAACTTAATTAAATAATATAATATTTTTATTTTTATATTTTTTTAGTAAATATATTTTTAGATATTTTGGTAAAATAAAAATATAATAAATTTTTAAAATTTTTATTTCTGTATACAAATTGTATTTTAAATTTTCATTTCTTGTTTTACTTTTTTTATTTCTTTAGTATATTATTTTTTTTGTCATTTTAACATAATATTTTTTTGATAAATCATTTTAATGTAATATTAATTGTATTAACTATCATTTTTAATTTTTAATTTTTATATTATAATTGTATAGCATAATTTAATTAAAAAATAGTGTTTTCCCCTATACAAACAAAAGTTTTACTCTCAGAACTTTTTACTTTTGAATAATAACAATGTGGGTTTACATATCTTGGTGCCTTATTAGCTCTTATTTTTTTTAATTGTGTTATCAATAGTTTGATACTTTGATTTTTTTACCTAATTAAATATATTTAAAATAATATTAAAAATTGATTAATCCAACTGAACCACACCAATCCAATCTAGATTGAATTGATTTGGTTATAATATAATAAAAAATTGGATTAATTTGTAAATTTTACTAACAAATTAAATTAGTTTAATTTTAAAAATATTAAAATCCAATCCGATCTATACCACGATAACCCTTATTAATTCACTTCATAATTTTTAGGCTATGAATGTGATGAATGTAAGACAGTACAGAGTTGAGGAAGCTCTTGTACCTTCTAGGCTTCTTTTTTTAGCATCAACAATAAGTTGGTAATTTCCTTTTTCATTCTATTTTGAATTTTTCTATGCTGTAGGAATTTATTTAACCATTTTAAATGACCAATATGAAAGATATGGAGTTTGCTCTTTAAGAGTTACTGGCAACTGATTTATATTTATGAATTTCAATCTTTTGTTCTATGATTCATTGACTTTAATACTTCTGAATTCCTTTTCCTAGTCGTAGACTAAGAATTTTGAGCGATCCCAAATTGTTTTCCATCATGCTTAAGTTAAAATATGCATGAAACGTTTGCATTTTTAGCTTTTCATTATTTTGATGTTGCCAGCAAGTATTTACTTTTCTGATAGATTTTGTCAAGAAATTTGGAAAACTTGATATCCTTATATTATTAAAATTCTTTAAAACCCCATAACTGTCTCCTTATCTATTTTTTTGTGGTATTATAGGGATAACATTTTTATATCACATTTTCATACAACTTTTACATGTCATTAAATGAGTAGATACATTCAATATCATCGGTTCTATGTGAATTAAAAGAATAAATCATTTTAATGACACGTTAAGTTGTATAAAAAGATGAGATAAAAAAATTGTACAAAAATTATTTCCCTATCTCTTTTTATTTTCTTTTCCATCCACATTTAATGAATACTGAATAATTTTGAAATCCCAATCGTCTGCAGGTGAACCATTTCATAACAGATGGTGATACTTCGAAAGCTGCTGTTAATAAGGCAAATCTTCTGCGCAGAATTCTTTCATTTAATTTTATGCCACAAAAAAAATAAAGCCTGTTCAAAGACAATTGTGCTTTTAGAGTTGATGCATTAATTAGAAAGTTTACTCTCAGAGTTGTTATTAATTCAATTGAGAGCGCTAATTAACTAGAGTGAAATGGAAGGTAAACTTGTGGAAATTATTTTTATTGTTTTAAAATAAAGTTCATTTTAGAAACATAACCACTAACCTTAGTGACCTATAGTGAGATGGTTTCTCCATACAGTTTTTTCTTCATTCCTTTTCTCCAATCTTGGTTCAAAATCACAATTTGCTAC
>BPVZ01000078.1:224718-244594 GCA_020521535.1 Rubroshorea leprosula
AGCACTTAAGAAAATTAATTTCCTTAAATGCACTAAGGTTGATGTGGGATGCACCCTTAACTATGCAAAAACCGACCTTGGGACACCTTGACTTTTCACAAAAAAAAAAAGAAAAAAAAAAAGAACTTTACCTCCTAAATTTAGGGACCACAACGAACATTGAGATGGTACAGGGACTGCAATGAACAAAATTTGATGGTACAGGGAGGCTAATTGGAAAAAGTATTTCTTAAGGGTTCAAAATTTCAATATCTCACACGGTTCAATTTTCTTCATTTTCTCACCGTTCAATTTTCTAAAGGGGCGCTAATTGGTTCCGCATAGTTTATTACCGGAATCGCAGGGAAGCCCTTCATGCAGAATTCGTAAGGTACCGCTCATCTCTCTCCCTACATCTCTCTTTTAATTTTCCTTTTCCTTTCCTTAATTTTCCTTTTGTCTCCTGCTGTGATTCTTCAACGCTGTATTCGTCATTGCTTTTGTTGTTTTTCATGATTCGCTGGGTTTGCTTCATTTATACGTGCCCAGATTTTGTCTTAAATAACTTTTGCTGTCTTTCAATAAAGATCAAAGGGTTTTCATTTTTTATCATTTCAGAAAACAAATTCGATATTTTTCCTATTGGGTGTCGTTGAATTTTTCTTATTTTCAATGCTATTGTATTTCCTTTTCTGGGTTGTTTAAATTTAATCATATTAATCAATCATCATCGAGTTATAGAACCGTTTGTTGTTTGATACCTGGTGCTCTATTTCCTGTGGAGATCCTGTGGAGAAAAAGGAATCGTCATGATGGTTGTCAAGAAATGTGATTGCTTGTTGATATTCCAACCTCTGTATGTTGGTAGTTTCAGTTTGTTTGTCTTTTGATTTGAGATTTTGGATCTAAATTCCGTTGACGACCCTGTTGTTTATTTAGACGAGCCTGGGATGAGAGCTCCAGTTGCTAAAGTTTACTTTTTAACGGTTAAAGTGAGTAAATGTTGTGTGATGTTGATTGATTTTTGGTGGAATTTGATTGTTTCGTACCTGGTCAGGAGTTTAAGAGGTTTTCTTTCCTTATTTTGCAGTATGGGAAGGGTTAAGCTGAAGATAAAAAGGTTAGAAAACACTCAGAATAGGCAAGTGACCTACTCAAAACGCAGAAATGGTATCTTGAAGAAAGCTAAGGAGTTATCGATATTGTGTGACATTGATATTATCCTTCTCATGTTTTCTCCTACTGGAAAGCCTACATTATTCCATGGCGAGCGCAGGTATTAAAGGTGGAACTAGTGCTTTTTCTGTAGATGATCAAATCTTTTGTAAAGATTATCTTCTCCTATTGCATGGTAATTTGGGTAAAAATAGAATCATATTTTTGTAATTATGGACATGTATTCATGTGTATTCTTATCTATGTATGTATGTATGTATGTATGTGTGGTCTGGCTGATAGCATTGCATTGCATGTGGTAGGTACATGTAAATATAAAGATTTATCAATGTATTGGTTCATTCCTGTATATTTGTTATGGATTTTGGATATGCATTTGTTTAGGATTTCAAAAGGATATCAGAGTAGATACTGTTAGAAAGATTGGAGGTTTAAAAAAATGAATGGATGGCAATGTATGGGGTTCACTGTCTCAATGTTGTTTTTTTTTTTTTTAATTTCAGCAACATTGAGGAGGTTATAGCAAAGTTTGCTCAGTTGACTCCACAAGAAAGGGCAAAACGGTCAGAGCACTTGAATTTTACTTTATTTCATTCTCTATAGTTTGTTCAAATTTGGAAGTAGTCATGGCTAACTGATTTTAATTGGTCTGTAACAGGAAGTTGGAGAGCCTTGAAGTAAGACTTCTCACAACATATATTCTTTAACACAATTTTTGACTTTCCTGTTTTAAGTAAGAATTATATAATTCCTGCTAACCCTGGATTCTTCTCTTTGAGGATATAGGCATTGAAGAAAACATTTAAGAAGCTGGACCATGATGTAAATATACAGGACTTTATTGGTGCAACGTATATCATCTCTCTCTCTGAGTTCATACATATTCATTTGAGTAAAATGATAAGAAATAACTAAATTCTCTTCTCTTTCTTGCAGCAGTCAAACTGTTGAGGTATGACATTAATCAGCAGCATTATCTTTCTCCAATTTGATCTCATTTTTCAAAGCTTTATTAATGTCAATTTGTTTCTTGGAAAATGCCATCTTCAGGAGCTGACTAATGAAGTGTCAGCATTGCAAGCTCAGCTTTCTGAAGTACACAAGAGACTAAGGTGCAGATTTGGACCTTTTGGTTGTTAAAACTGTTCCTTTGTCATTTTCTCTTCTGATTAAAACATTTACATGAGAAGGGAATTAAAGCTCACTATTTATGTCATTGTATGTATCATAGAAAGATTCAAAGGTGTCAACCTTTGAATGCTACAATGGAATTTCAGTTTAAGCATATTATCCTATTCAATTGGAGTCAGAGAATTTCATGGAACCTGATTATATTTAGAGCCCCCATGGGACCTTATTGTAGTAGAAAAAAAAAAAAAAAAGAAAAAACAAAAAGCTTCTGGTTCAGAAAACTTCACCAGAGCACTGAATTATTTGCTAAAGCACACCATTTTGCTGTCGAATCACTGAAAGGATAGTGAAGTAAATTCTCTACTTGGTTTTCTCATTCCCGGGCCAGGTTGGCTCTATTCCATATCTGATTGATGAAAATAATCAAATGCTAACTTTAGTAATATCTCTATGGGCTGCATCCCTACTCTTAGCTACTTACCTTCGTTCTAGCTTGGTTTTCTTTGTAGCTTTACATGTTTTCTTGCAATATGTGGATGTCGCTAGGTGCATTTATCATGATAAAACATTGTATTTATCATAATAGGATAATGAAAAACTCTTGTTTTATCCTCCCATTGTTTCAGCTACTGGAGTAATGTGGATAAGATTGACAACATAGAACATCTTGGGCAGATGGAAGATTCTCTAAGGGAATCAATGGAGCGAATCTGTTTTCACAAGGTATGGAATTTCTTCACGTAATTGTAGCCATATATGAGGTTAGATGTTTATTACTAGGCATTATGTTTCGTAATTTACATTGTAGGCACAACATCTGCTCCATTTTTTAAGATCACACACAGGGAGACACACGTGCATGACATGTATTTAAGACATTCTGTGTTTACTTGCTTACCATTATTGCAAACTTAACATTTCAAGTTACTCATATTGCACTCTTGAATAAGGCTAATTATTTATCATCTTTATGGATCTGAAGTTGTAATTGTGCTATTAGTTGTTATCTCATCCAGCTACTTCTCCTGGCAGGAAAATTTTGGAAAGCATAAACTTATATCGCTAGAAGAAAGCACTAGTCAGGTAATAAATGCTTTAGGTAGCAAGGAATGTACTCTCCCCATCTCTCCAGTCCTTGGGGAATCTCATTCGACGTACATTGGCTTAGAGTTTCAGAATGGGATGCCTTTACCTATGATTATGGGTGGGATGCAAGAGACCCAACCTGTATCATGGCTTCCGAATAATGATAATCAACATCTATTGTTGCCTGATGAACCCAACTTTCTGCCTCGGTGAGTGCTTGCTGATGTATAACTTCATATTCAGTGGCTCGTTATTTGTATTTTTCCTATATATTACTGGACAATGGATGTTCATCTTTATGACTCTGAATTTCTGCTCTATCAACAGATATTTATGTTAAAACAATAATGATTAGGGGACTTTCAGCAGACTCATGGAGTTTTTTATTAATCATTTTCACTGAACTTAGATGGCTTCCCCTTTGCTGATGCATTTTACCCATTTTATGACTGTTTTCATTTTTGTCCAGAGATGTAGAGTGCCCCACAGATGTCTCCTTTCCAGGCTACTCTGGCTTTTTTGGCTCCAACTCTAATAGACAAATGGAGATTGGCAATTCAGGACAAGTTGATAACATGGGACAGGAAGCTATTGCCTTGAATGATTTAGGGAGCAATGCATGTTTAAGTTTACAACTTGGAGAGCAATATTCATACCCACCATATGGTACTTCAAATTTGCAAGATGATAAGAAACAGAAGCAACAGATGGAAGTGAATTTACAAGGAAATCCTGCATTTTTTCAAGAGGATAGCAACTTCAATCTCCCCAAACCTATGTATAACAATGGGCACCATGCATGGGTTTCCTCATCTGGTCCTTGTGGCATTGGGATATTTGATGAAAACTCCTACCACCAGGTGAGAAATGCTTTTACTCTCTTGTTTTATTTGTCTTGACTGTGTGGATTTTAAATCAAAAGGATAACCTAGAATTAGGTGCATCTTGTTGAATTTTATTGTGGGGCTGTTAAGCTAAATACTTAGCCATGTAGGGCACAGTCTAAAATTTAAGCTTAAATTTAGTCGGCAAAATTAATGTTATCATCAATGTCATTCAGCCATCTGATCTACTAGCGAAGGATCAAGTCACCTAATTTATGTTGTTTTTGCTCCTATATGTCACATATCTCTTTTGGTCTGTCATTTTAGAAGTAATTTAATCTGCAACAAGATTATTGATTACAATCTTTTTAATGCAGCAATCAAATGGACTTTCATAAGACATCTTCTCCATCCAATGTAACTTTCAGCTTCAGGAGTTATTCATGTGCACTGCATTTTGACCTTTCCCTGAGGCCAGCCATGGTTGTGAAGAAGTTGGTGCTATAAAATTAAGAAATGAAGTTTCTGAAACATGAGCACGAGCGCTCAAGGCGCTTGCTCCAAAGATAGATTAAAATGATCGTCTGGTCAGTTTTGCTGCTCAGCATGTTTCCTTGTATCCATAATGTGAGTCATTCCGGAGACACTGGCTTGTATATATAATTTTTTTGTTTTCATAAAGTTTTGCAACAGAGGGTGGGTTTACAAAATGGATCCCGGTTACCCCAGTTGTACATTATACTCTTTGTAAAAATAAACGTGAAAATCACTAGATAGCTTCTGTTTAAATTGGAGACCATCCAAAAGTTTGTTTTCTTGAGTTTTTTTCTCTCTATAGGTTATTACTCGATAAATCAAATCATCTCTTCTAAAATTAGTAGTCATACACTCCCATTAATGTATTTCAACTTGTTAAAACTTGAGACTGAAAGTTGAATGTTTTAATTTTGAACCTTTAGATAAGTGGATTAGAAATTGAGAAAAAGGCAAGTTATCACCATATAAAAAAGAAACAAATGCTGAAAAGTAACTCGAAATATGAATTGAGAATAATAGAAGTCGTTATATTTAGTTCCCTGTACATTGAAGGTTCCTTGTTTACAATGGATGCTCAAGTCACATTCAAAAACCCTTCACTCATGGAAACAAAAGCAAAGAACAAGATTGCAATTCCCAAATTCATCTTCAAATTTCGTTCTACTAGCCCCTGAGAGTTTGAACAATAGTATTGTGCCATGGGTCTGAGAGGTGCTGCAAAAGGTTTTCAAACGGTCCTTTCCCAGTCACGTTGTGCTGAACAATAAATCCCAGGAATGCCAACATTGCCAATCTCCCTGCATATTCAAAAGAAAACAACAACCTCATCACTCAAGGCAATTTCACAAACACTTTTTGAGAGTTGTAATAATCAGAGATTCTTGGACTCTATATCTGTGGTTATTTATATACGTACCATTAGCAAGCTCCTTCTCCTTGGCCTCAAGTGTGGGAGCAAAGTTGAGGGGGTTGAAAATGCTACCGGGATACCCACATTCATGTGGAGGCAAGCTGTATTGCTTGAAGATGGGGTCTTGGTTAACACATCCTGGGTTCTTTATATCTTGCCACCTTCTGATCTCCACATAATGGAACAAAATGAACTCGATCACGAACAAGGTAGATGAAGATGCAAAGTACTCAACTTTCCCTGCATCGTACCATTGCGGAGCATTGATTATCCCAATCTTTGTAAAAACTTCCGGCAACAGCATTCCAACAACACCCAACATGGCCCAACGTCCGTTCACGAGCTCTGCCTGCACGTACCATCTCAAATTCTCAGGGTCTTCTGCAAGTCCTAGAGGATCAAAGCCATTGTCACCTGGAAGACTGCAATTTTTAAACAAAACAGTTACACAGGCATTAAATTAAACATTTGGCCGACTATAATTAATTTGTTGAAAGTTGGGTTTTTATTACCTCCCATTGAGGTAAGCCGGTGCAGGCAAACCCGGCAACCACTCGCCTTGCTTGGCTTCAACTTTGAAAGAGGTAGAAGAGGAAGAAGAAGGCGCCATCGACTTGAAGCTGAGTCCTCTGTTTAATTTCCCAGAGGACCCAGTAGGAAATCTGGACATGGATGCGCATGGACGGAAGACAGTGGCTGAAGCTTGTGTTGTGACGGCGGCCATTGTGTCTCCGACCTGAATTCCGGCGGTAGTGGGGGTAGAACTAGGCAGTGAAGATGGTAAGAGGCTTTTGTGCATGGGTTTCCTTTGTATTCGAGTTGATGGGAATTCTTGTGGATGCATTTCGACGCAGGAATCTGATCGTTGGTTTTCAGGATATTATAGATCCAACGGGTGAGATCTCTTCGGGCCTTATCGCTTTATCTCGCTTGCATATCCATAAACCTATTTCTTTGTTATTAGTGGTTGAGAGAAGATCCCGTGGGACCAGTTTGTCCACATAGGAAGATTTTTTGTGCTATGTTGAACTTGGTTTTCCAATTGAGGCATGACATGTGGCCGGTAAGGTTACATTCTTAGCTCAACTTAAGGATCAGGTCAACTAAAGGGCAGACCATCACAAATGACATGGAAATTTTATTATAGAAATGTGTTTTTCAGATTGGATTATGCAATCTTATCTAGGTGCGTTTGGTTGTGGTTTTTTTTTTTTTTTTAGATAAGAGCAATGATTAATAGGTTAGTATTGTTAGATATTAATAACTAGAGATTCGATATTCAGATCTGATAAGCAGTCCACCAACGTTAATGAGACGTGGGACCATCAGGCCGCTTAGTGAAGTTCGGGTGCGTTTGGTTTGGTATCACTAACAATGCTGTAGCTGTAGTTGTTGTGGTATTAAATTATATTGTATTAAATTATATTGTATTATAACTGTAATTAAAAATTATTTTGGTTTTTGATTATTTATTTTTTTAAAATATTATGATAAAATATGGTAGATTTTATTATTTATTAATTAAAATTTTAAAAATATTATAAAATATATAATTATTAAAATATATAATATTTATTATTTTTTAATAATTTAGATTTTTAAAATTTTATAATTATAAAAATATTATAAATTATGACATAATTAAATTATACAAAATTAAATTTTAATGAATAATTTTATAATTATATTAAATATTATGTGTTTTCCACAAAAGTAACAATAAAAAAGTTTCAAATGAAATTTTTGATTTTATATATAAAATTATTGTGAATTTATTGTGGGTTTATATAAATTTTAGAAAAAACAATGTTAAAAAAAATATCAAACACATAAATATCTAAAAGTACCATACACCTATATGAAAAAACTTCCAATTGCAATCCTAAATGCATCCTTAATCTCATTTATGAAAAGTATTTTGATACTTTTACAATTCAAATTGCCTTTTTTTTGGGTGTGATTTACATTGAAAATATTATTCTTGAATATTTATTATCAATAAATTACGAAAAGAAAAAATAGAAAATTAGGAATTCTTGGAATCATAATAATAAAATATGTGGAATGTTGTAATAATAGTAGTTATTATCACCATTAATATTATTAAAACCATTAACATTTCAGTTTTTTCTTAAATGGTGTCTGAAAAATAAAAATATTAATTTAAATTTAATTTGACAATATTTCTCGATTCTTTATGTTTTGATTTTTATGTATTTCTACTATTTTAAAAATATATAAAATATTAATTAAAATAAATATTAAATATATAAAATATATTTTTAGAGTGTTAAAAGACTAAAAAATCTACAGCTGTAACCACAAATCAACATTGTCAAACTAAGTCTTATTGACTAATTTTAATTTGTTAACTAATCTATTAGTTATTATTAATAATTATAATTATTAATTATTAATTATTTTTATCAATCAAATTAAATAAAATTAATATTTTTAAAAATAATATTTTATAATTTTAATAGCTATAATATTATTGTTAATGACTATAACCATACCCTTCAATCACACTATATTATGATGTGGATTCAACGAATATTGAAAATCCCAACGTGTAATGTCAACACTAACCCCGCACAGTTCATGTCAAATGCCGTGACTAACAATAGGCTTAGTGGGACTGGACTCAGGCAGGCTGTTGCCTGTGATTCGTTTTCCTTGCCATGCGTTAATATTTGCATAGATCTGGGTGCTAATTCTAACCACACCCCACCCCGCACCCCCACCCAAAAAAAAAAAAATAATAAATAAAAAAAAAAAAAAAAAAGAATGCCGTTTCAGAAAACAAAACGTATCCATGATAATCTTGCTCCAAAAATCGTTGGTCACAAAGTAATAACGGCAGGAATTAGATTACCTTCAAGTGAACAAGAAACAACATTTCCTAGGTATGAAACTGAAACTACTTTGAAAATGTAACACATGGTATGGCTAAACAATTTTAGCACATGATATTTCTATAAGCTGGTTAATTAGTACTTTCATTGTGCCTTTCTCTGAAGATGCTGAACCCATCTTGGAGCTCAATGATTAAGCATTTTCATTGTGCCTTCCCTTTCTTTGAAGATGTCGAACCCTTCTTTGCAGTTTTCTTATTAATATACTTCTTTGGTCTCAACTTGCTTGAGGTTGATGAAGATTTTGTTTCTTGATTCTTCCTATACTTTTGTTTTCTTCTCTTTCTTCACATTGTACATGTTAATGGCCTGAACTCCAAAAAATTGAATATTTCAACAAATGAGCACATTTTCATTTCCCTTCAACTCTTAAGTAACTCTAAAATTAGATTAATCAGTAGAATAAGACAAATAAACAGCTCAACATACCTTATGAACATTAAGTATCTCTTGAGAGTGCTTCAAGATTAACTTGTTCAGAACTACATCCATTTGCTCCTCCTCTTGTGAGCCTGCCCCTGATCCTTCAACTACTGGTAGGAACTGAACAAAATGAAAGACAATATGTTCGACCACTGCCAGGAAACTCATAAGACAGAATGGGCTAGGGCAAGTGCACAAACCTTGTGGTGCTTTTCTTCCTTTTAGCAGGCTTTTCTCCTGGCAACTTGTTATCAAATTTCCCGCCACTAGCTGTAGAAGTAGCAACTATACCAGCCACACTTCCCAGTTCCTCTTTAGTAAACTTCTTAGATGGGGCCTGGGTTCCCATAATTGGCAAAGCTGTGGCAGCAAGCTTAACATGGCTGCAGAAAAGAGCCTATTCAATTTAATGCCACTAAGACTAGGAAAACAATAACACATCAAATAAATAATAAAAACTTAAACAAGTACTGTATTCTAGTTATAAAAGTGAAGATTCCACGTTAGGACACAAATAAGCTTCCAGCATTTATGTTAACACAAAGATCTAGTTGAACAAGATCTATAAAAAACCAACACAATGAAAGTAGAAATAAAATAAAATATATAGTAATAAATACTAACTGCTCTTGTGAAAAAGGACTATTGGGAAATAATTGTCATTATCAACATAAGTTTATTAGCCTAGGCTGCCAATACCATCTTTGTGGTCCAGAGTTCATTCATTAAAGGAACACAGTTGAAACATTGATGTGAGAAAGAAAAACAGGGCCTGGTTAAAAATAAAAGCTTAACACCTGCTGCAGAAAGTAACACCTTCTATTTTTTATAACTAATAACAAACTAAAAAGTACACCAATGACCTTGTTTTGGCAAATCCTTAAGACTGATAAAGATGAAAAGAGATTAAGGCCTAAAGGTAATCCATCAGGGAAACATACTCCTAGATCAGAGCCAGAGAAATAACATTTTAACCCTGTTGTATTAGAAAGAGAAGATGTTGATGTTAGGGGCAGAGAAAAGATCAAAGGGACTTGCATTAATACATTGTACCAATATCACCAATGCAATGCTAAGAGAAAGGAAATAAATTTATGTTATTAAAAGCAATGAGGGCAATTTTGACAGAATTTAAATCTAACTAGTGATAAAAGGAGCAAGACCTTGGCAAAGCACCAACTCTTGCAGCTTGCTTCAAGTTCTGTAATCTATTCTTGTCTTGCTTTTCAACCCATTTTTCTTATCATCTCATTGCTTAGCAAAAGGATCCTCCCCTGGTTCTGCAAAAAGAGACAACCGTGACTATAATAATGAAACTGGCTCTTATGAGCTTTGGGGCATCCCATCACTTCATTAACATTCACCCATATGCACTAATGTATCCCCAAGAAATAAGAGTAGAAACCAAAGGTAAAGGTGGTTGAGATCACATCCTTGACAAAGCAACTTGCTAAGATTCTTACCATCAGACACTTGGCCTCAATAATAGGCACATCTTTGTCATCATTAACACAATCATAACGATAACAACATTTCCATGTACCAGTTTGTTCATCTAATACAACTTTGTCCTTTTTATGCTTCTTTATACCTAATGATATTCCAAAAGAAAACACACAAACAGAATGAGCTTCATCCCACATAAATCAGACATAATCAAGATTACTATAATAACCCATATAATCTGTGAAATAAGTAAGATAAGTTACCTTACCTTTTAGCAAACTCCCCCCATTTTGTAGGAGGTTTGGGCTTTGGCAGCTGAAACATCATCAGAATAAAAAATTATCAATTTGCATGCCGACAGTAAGGAATTAGTTAAGCCACAGAAAATTCGAGTGTTGGAGCATTAAAGAGCAAAAAATTAGATGCATTTTTCTATTATACAGGCCCATCTAACTTCCACCCTGATCCACTAACAAAATCATTAATCATGGTTTTATCATTATTTACATCTGTTCAAATAAAAATAAAAAAATTATTAGGTGTCAGTGTCTGCAAATATAGAAGCATAATGACACATTAGATGGTAGTAATGGACCTCCCCGCATATAATGAGTTAGCACATTTTTTATGCCAGCATACTTAATTGAAATTCAATTTTGATAAAGCTCAATAGTACCGATATATATATTCATTTTCTCTACCTATTATATGGAAGGCTGTCCTTCTGGAAAAATCCAAATCATAGAAAAGAATAAGTACATAGGCAAAGCTTACAGGTTTCTACCTTGGAAGTTTTGTTGAGGGGGAAGGCAACTCGACAAAGGGCCCTTCAGGATCTTCAGTTGAAGGTAAGTTAAAAACACCATCTGCAATTGCTTGGACTAACTTGCTCCCTCCCTGTAGACATGCCTTTACTAGCTCCTCCCTAAGAAAATAAAGCAGCTGGAAGATTAGAAATTGAAAAAACATGTGTGAAATCAGCTCACCTCAAACCAAATAATCAGCATACATAACAACAAACGCATTCTGAATACTTAATAAAACTAGCTGAACTTAATAACAGCGGGACACAAAAACTTGTTAGACAGTTATTCACTAGTTAACTGGTCGAAATCTGCCATTAGGGGTGCTATGCTAAAAAATGGAAGTTGCCATCATGGAGATGATTGTGTTTAACATCGAGCAGCTGACAGACACATTGCAAGTGGAAATTGCGGTAAATTATTTGAAGACAGAGGAACCACAACTGCAGCATCTTGTTAGAATGACAGGATATAAGTCCGGCAGGGTACTTCCGACAATCAGCCCATTCTATTAAACCATTTCCTATGTTATTTCAAAAAAAAAAAAAAACACACCCATATAAATAAATAAAGGACCCAGGTTTCCATGACAACATATCAGGCGGACAAACACAACAATCTAAATGAAACATTTTTCCAGAAAATCCTTTGACCCAGAACGCAAAATACGAAAATAAATAAAAAGGAAGACAATTACTGTATTGGTTGAAAGAAAATGTGCAGTATGAACTCAGAAACTGATACTTGCAGCAAACTTCCACCATGAGCAACCATAATTATATGTATAAATTCACGCAGGGGCATCGAAGTTCATACTCACACACATATATTGAAGACTACAGAAACCGGGCTAAGAAGATTGTTGCACCTGGAAGAGGGAAGAGTAGGGAAGCTTTGAAAAGGGCAGTACGCCACGAGATCGCCGAGGTCTACTTGATAGTGCGGTTCGGGGTCCATCTCCGCCTCGCTCCGTGCTAACCTACCTCCCCTCAACTAGGCCATAATGTTGATTCCAATGAGATCTCATTTAGCTTGGAGCTTTGACATTAAGAAAAGATGGGAGATTTAAAATTTTTCCTTTTTATTGTAAAAATTTAACTTGCAATGACCATTTTTTCAACCAAACGTAAACAGGAACCCCCTAATTTCTCGAATCAGAGATAATAAAAAGTTATGAGACCTACTAATTAGAGTTTCAAAGACCTTATCTGTTGAAGGGAGTTTAAAAAAGCACTAAGATTTTAAAGACAAGAAGGGAAGACTTACATTATTTTTCCATAACCCATTCATTAGACGTACAAAGAATTAAATGAAGATTGTATATGATGGACAAAAGAAAATAAGCTAAAGAGATGTTAATGGCATTCGAAAATGAACTTTGCCTTACAAGTTTGCTAATGATCTGTAAGTGGTAGGCGATGTATATTAATTTTGTTTAGTCATAGAATGTCCCATCATTTCTATCACTTACTCCCCTCCCCCTCCCTCAAAACTACAATTACGGGGAAGATTAAATGATTTGGAAGTCGCTTACAATAAATCTCACAAAAATAATTAGATGGTGGATGCATATCTCTCCGTCAATCTGCGCAGCTAAAATTACAGGGATGCAGTGGCTGCCTTAAGTTCCTGCTCCGATGCAATGTCTGACTTGAGTTCCTGCTCCGATGCAATGTCTGACTTGAGTTCCTGCTCCGTCAGTAAACTGGTTGAGGGGCGGTATTCTGATTCATAGTGAGTTTCAATCTCTTCCAACCGTATAGGTCTCAAAGAAAACTCAGTTCCAGCAGCTTCTACAGTCTTATCGACGAAAATTGTTCTCGGCATGTAATCTTTCAACCGGCATATGAAGTCCAAATGGCCCCTTGCCTGGATAAGAAATAGATGGCAGTTGTCACATTGCATGTTACATACCAAATCATGAAGCATCTGGGAATTGTTAAGGGCAAGAGCAATTCAAATTACATGGCGACAAGCCAAGGGCACACTAAAAGATTTGGCCAGAGTCTGTAAACATCAGATTACAGCTTGGCTAAGGTTGGTAAGGCACAGCAGGCACAACTACTGGACCCAAGTCTGCACATTCTTAAATAACCTGATACCAACAAGCCCATTTCTGGCTTTTCTCAGTAACAAAACAAGTTATACCCAAAGATGATCATGTCCAAATCCTTACATGAATACAATATTTCAATATTTTCAGCTTATTCTCCTGTAGTAAGCTCCAGGTTTTAGCTCCCCAGGTTTCTTATATATTCAACACTATACATGAATCATTTCTCATGGGTTTTATCATATTACATTGAGAAAAAATAGCAAAAGCATGTTTTAGCTCATGATGTCTAGATCTAATTTTATGTATCAAACACTAACATGGCAATCTCAGTAAAAAGGTGCCAAAAACAACCAACTATAAATAACTGGAGGAAATGTCAGCTTACCAGTCGATATTCAGGAGCTCGTTTGGGATTTTTCAGGTAAGCCATGTTCCTAACCTTGTAGTCCCATAAAAACGATGTGTGGTGTATCCACCTGTTCTTAGTGATTGATTGAGCATTTCCACCAAATTTCTGGCTACCAAACACATAATCTGTACAAGATGGTGACAAGTTCACCATTAGATAGTGCCTACTATCTACTGCATATGCTATTCAATTCATTAAGAAAAATACTGTTGCAAGCTGATTTTGAATAGCTATGAGTGAACAAACAGAAATGGACATGCTTGATCTAGAATATTGGTTCATCTAACAAAACCAGTGGCACTATCTTCTAAAATACCCAACCTGATTCTCATATAAATCATCTTAAAAATCATCATAGGGTAATAAAATCAAAAACCATGTAACAAGCTTTTAAGTGACATCTGATACTAGTAACCAAAAGGACTCTATAAAACTGCAGGGATATCTATTTTGAGGCTCAAAAGGAAATATGGTCCATAGTGCCAGCCAAATTACAGTTCTCAATATTACCAACCAAGCAGAATAGAGAAAAATGTAAAAAACAATTCCAATAAAATAATGACATTGCATGAATGCACTCCATGCATGCACACACATTATCACATACAACTAACTGAAAACATTGATATGATAAAGCAAAAAATCTGGTTACCATTTTCACGAAGGTGGAAGTCCCCTGTTCCTTGAAACACTTTGTTATATAATAGGCTGCTCCAAGACATGATTGATCGAGGATACAGTTGTAATCCAGGTACTGCATCCTTCCCACATATGAAAGTGACAAATACTGTGCTTTGATCAACAATAACAGTACCTCCCCCAGTGAACCTTCTTATGACAGGAACCTGATCGCGTAACACTGATTCAATTTCAAGTAGTTCAGCAGGTTTCCTATGTAGAAATATTCATGTAGCCCTTATGAATAACTTATATCCTAAAGAAGCATGAGAGACAACTCAAAGAGGATGATCAGAGAAGTTTGTAAAAGCATACTTTAAGTCCTTAACCAAATCATCAATTCTTAAACTAACAAATTAGGCGAGAAGGGGGCTGCCTTGTGACTAACTAAATGCAACCAAGAAACTTGTTTAATTCAAATACTACCTGACAATGTACAGAAATTCATATATTCATGATGAAATGTGATTATATCATTTTCATGGAATTCATATCTCAGATTGTTTATTTTTCAGAAGTAATCTAACAAGAAGCAGCAGCCTAACCAAGTCAGTCTCATGGAAAGAAAGCTGAAGCTAATAGCAATTTTTTCCAGCCATGGTGAAACAATAGCACTAACTTGGATTTGGACAACTTATCAAATTTCTATCATTTTTCCAAGCCTTGTTAAACACTTGTTAGATTCCGGTGTATGTTTTAAAGCATCCAAGTCAACTCTCTATAGTTGATGCCAGTTCAGAAGCTGGAAATCTAGTGATTTAACATGTTCCTCTAATCTTGTGAATGTGATAAGTTAAGAGAGCAGCTTGGCAACTCCCATTTCAAAAAACAACAGGACTAAGATTACTTAATAGACTTCGACAAGTTTTCCTAACAGAAAAATGCAGGTGTATGATCTAATGCCAAAAGTAAGGAAATATCTTACCCTGAAACACCCATTACAATGGTTGGATCATTGGTTCCATCATTCATGATGCACCAGTTCTCTGAGGAGGCTCGAAGCAGCTTTTCCTCGATATGAAGTTGCTGCAAAATGGGTAAACCCTTCAACCTAACAAGATTCATCCTTGAAAGGTGAAGGTTCCTGGCTTGAGGGATAACCATTGAGAACCCGAGAATGATGTCTGGTTTTCTGATAGAAAATGGTAGACTAATTTTCCTGAATGACAGATAAAATAGTCATTACATTGTAAACAATTGTAGACGACCACTTAAAATTTTCAAAAATTTTATAATACATATAAATATGAAAATATAAATAAATATGAAAATATAATGAAAAATTAGGTGTAAAAAATGAAAAAAAGAAAGGAATCTGTCCAAATTATAAGGTTGGACAAGTCACATGGTTTGCGTAGAGATAGGGGTCCAAGGGTATGGTTAGGAGTGAGGAAGAGCATGTGTGCACCCCACAATCCTTCGTGTAAAACAGGGAAGCATACTTTAACATTTGGGAATTTATTCAACTTTTATTGTTTTTTATTTTGATTAAGTGGAGATTTTAAAAAAAAAAAGTAAATGAATAAAATTGCAAAGCTTAAAAATACTTGGACTGAATTGGACAAAATCAAGAACATGCATGCATAATTGCAACGAAATTAACAGTGGAAGAACTAATTTTATTAAATTCGAAAGATGGAGGACTGACTTAAGAAGATTTAAAATTTCTGGACTAAATTGCTTGATTACAGAAAGTTTTATGGAAAATTAAAATTAAGTAAAAGGCAATTTTGACTTTTAAAATTTAACTTAATAAAGCAAATTAAACAAGATTAAGACTAATTAACCAAAATAATTGATTTAATTGCTTGATTAATCATGAATTAATTAAAATTAATTAAAATAATTAATTACTTTAATTAACCTTTCTTTGAAATAATTAGACTAATCTAAATACCTTAATTAAGGCTAATTAATGTAATCAATTAGTTTTAACTAAAATTAATCAAATCATTTAATCACCATTTAAATCAATTATTAAGATTTTATTATTATTTTTTAATATTTTTATTTTATTTGTTGGGCAAGCAGCCCAAAAAGCAAATGAGTCATGATCCATTTTAAAATCTATTTCAATCCACCAGGTCGGGTTAGCTTACCCACAAACATAACCCAATCCTCCAAATGGGTAAAGACAGATCAAACTTGAGTTCTAAAACAAAGAAAATCTAAGGTTTCATTCGGCTAAATTAACAAAATAATAATAATAATAATAATAATAATAAAATATAACAAAACTACAACTGAAGAAGAGAGCAATTTTAACAAAGAAAATAGAACTCCAACCAAAAAAATGCATGAAATATTCACTGTATTCACAAGCAATCCACATCATTTCCACTCAAGAACAATAGCAACAATTATCGATAAAAATAAGAAGTAAAATGGCAGAATTTTTGGGTGGCCGATCGGAGTCCAATCCGGGGTACCCCACCCACAGGATAGTCCCCGGAGCTTTCTCCTCACTGCTGCCCCAAAAACTCCTCTGTTTCAGATCCATACCAACAGGAGACGGTGAAGCAGAGTCGATGGAAAACTGAGAAGGCAGACGATTGAGAGGAGAAGAGGAAGATCCCAGAAGGTTGTTTGGCTGCTGTGAGATGGAGGAAAGCGAGCAGATCTGGAGATCCGAATTGGGCTGGAGTGATGATAATCGGAAAAATAGTAGAGCCGAGAGAAAGCCTGTGGGTGAGCAGTGATGGTGGTGGCTGCTGTCGGTGATGAGAAACCGGTGATGAGAGAGAGAATGGTGGTAGTGGTCAGCGAATGAAACTGGTGGGGATGGTAATGGTTGATGAAATCGGAGATCTAGAAGGGAGAACGATCTCGAGCTTTCCTCTTTTTTCTTTTTTTTTTCTCTTTTTTTTTTTCTGCACAGAATCAAAGGGAACTAGGGTTTTTATTCTTGGTTTTGGACTGAGCTTGGTTTAGTGGTTATGGGTTGCTGAGATGGGTTTGGCCTTGATTTTCCTCCAACTCTTAGAATCCAATCCATAAACCTTCGTCACTTTTTTTTTTTTTTTTTTTTTGCTTTGAACTGGGGAGACTTGGGGGTGGGGGATTGGGAGTGGAGGACTGTCTAGGTTTAAACCCAAGAATTTAATGTCCTAAACATCTTCTTAGGGATATCCATTGGGCCAATAAGTGATGGACATCTTCGTCACTTCTTCTACCTGAGTCTTTCTCTTGTTTTTCTTTTTTTTTTTTTTTTTTTTTTTTTTTTTTTTTTTAAGTCTCTTCATGAAATTTTCTTTTCCCATAGAGCTCCAAATATATTAATTAAAAAAGAGAAAATTTTATATTTTTTCTTTAAAATTTTTTTTTACATTTTTTGTGTTTTATTTCATATTTTATAATTTTTATAATTTTCTTGATTAATATATTTTTTTTATGAAAAATCTAAATAAATCCAATAAAAAATCGAGTTAGGACAACAACCTCCAACTGAAGCGACAGATAGGCAGACTCAACAAGAAGACAAAACAAAAGATAAGCCAAAGCCAGTGATGAGGAAGGGTTTTGATCCACTTAAAATTGAAAAATGGATGATAAGCAAGAAAATTAAGAAAAAAGAGTTGCCACTTGTTTTTAAATTATAATGTGAAACAAGTTAACTCAAAAGTATGGTCTGTAAAGAGATTTGGGATCCAAAGGTATACAAGCATGGGAAAGGGTATATGTGCACCCAACAACTTTTGAGAAAACACAACTGCATGTTTAAACATTAGAGATAAATTTATAAGCAATCAAACAAGCAAATCATTTTATTAATTTTTTTAATATAATTTTTACATATCTTTTATTCATTATACATTTTAAAGACTCTTTTATTTTCTTTCTTCATTCTTAGTTTTTAAGAATATTTTTTCTTTCTTTAGCAGATCTTAAATACTTTATTCTATTCCTTCGATGTGGACATTAATTGACTGAATGTCATTTAATAAAATGAAAGCAAAAGTAGCACCTAGAACAAAACACTACATTTTAATCTCTATTTTTAATTAATTTTTCCTCTTGTTTTAAAATGTGTATTGATTTTCTTTTAGACATAATCAACTAATCTCAATCATATATTCCATGGGAAAGGAACAACAATATACTAGAATGCAAGGACAGCTAATGGGGACCTTACACAACTAAAAATTGCCAATTTATAGATCAATATATTGGTTGAAAAACATGAAAATTGGTCTATATATATATATATCCAGATTGATATTGATTTGGAATGTTGGACCCAAAAAACCTAGTTTGAAATAGTTTTGTTCAAACCACTCAAACATCAGTTTGGATAATTTTTTTTTTTTTCAAACCACCATTGGTCTGAATGGTTTTACAAAAAAAAAACAAGTTTAGAGTAAAACATTAATTGAAAGCAAACCAAAATCGATCAAAAATAATAAAAATCAATTAAACATGAACATATATCCAAACTAAAAGTGGTCTAAATATACTCGGACTCAACTGTAAAGTTAAGAAGTTTGATGGCTAGGTATAACAGTTTTTAAAAATAAAATCTAGACCAGTATCGATCTAGATAAACTTGGACTTGACTGTAAAGAATAGAAGCTCTTATGGCTGGCTTGACGTTTTTCAAAATATATTATATAGACTGATTTTGGTCTGGAATGTTTGTGACCTCAATCGTGAAAAAAGAAAGATGTGAAGCTTTGTAGCAATTAGGGGTGGCAATTTCCCTCGATCCTCACAGGGCCCCGTGGGGATCCTTGTCATGAGGACGGGGTGGGGAGGAATATTCCTCCCCGTGGGGTGAGGATGGGGGGAATTTTCTCCCCACGAAATTTCACAGGGAATTTTCCTCACCCCATGGGGCCCCACGGGGATTCCCATCCCCGCAAAAAATTTTAAAAATGTATATTTTAAATTTAATTTAACCTTTAAAATAAAACCCAAACCCAATTCAATAAAACCCAAACCCAATTCAATAAAAATTAAATTTTACCCAACCCAACCCAACCCAACCCAACCCATCATCCTCCTTCCAACCCTAATTTCCTAACCTTATTATTTCCCTTTCTCCTCACTCATGTAGCAGTGCAGCCACAGCCCTCACTTCAGCCCCTCACTCACTCTCGATCTCGGTCGAACAATCAAACTCTCACCTCACGTTCGACCTTCCCCTCCCCTTCTTGTTTCTACAATTTCTCCTCACTCACTCTCACGGTCTCACATTCAATTTTCTCTTTTTGTTGATTTAATTATTTATATTAAATTAATTTTTATTTATGTTTGATGTAAAAAATATATACTTTTGTATTAATTGCCGAGGAACGGGGATGGGAGGCAAAATTTGCCCCTCGTCAAAAATCCCTGCAGGGATTCCTATCCCCGCCATTCACGAGGATCCCTATCCCCGCCATTCGCGAGGACAGGGACGGGAAGACACTCCCCGGCCTCGCGGGGCCCCGTTGACATCCCTAGTAGCAATGAATGAATAGATATTCCATATAACTGTTGATCTGAAATAAGGCCATAGCTAAAA
>BPVZ01000078.1:249430-268930 GCA_020521535.1 Rubroshorea leprosula
AATGAAAATATTTCTATGAATTGTGGATTATATCTTGACCAATCTCACATATAAAAGATTGATTATAAACAAAAAAAAAAAAAAAACAAGAATTCAAAAACAAGAATTTTGAAAGAAGGAAGATGATACCTAGAAAGGGAACTAAAAACATTGATTAGGGTTTGTTCTTGCACAAGGAGTTATTAAGTCCATGTAAGCATCTTTACAAGGTGGAATGTCCATGTCAAATGTTGCTATTAAGATAACGTGCCATGGTGCAAAAATTAATGAAGGGACCAAAAAAGAGCTAGATTTTATATTTTAGGGATCAAAAAGGGATTTTTTCAGTACAAGGACCAAAAAAGGGCATTTTCAATAATAGAGAGACCGAAAATGGTATTTAACCTAAATATTAATGACATGTAAAATGAGATAGTAATATTTTACTATTATGACATATTTGTATTTATACATTAGATTGATATATAATTAAAGTTAAATGATCAAATTGGCACTTTTAATCAAAGTTAAAGGACTAATTTGGTACTTGTCTTCAAAGTTCAAGTACTAAGTTGGTACTAATTAAAGTTTAGGGACTATTTTGGCTCCAACAATTAAAGTTTAGGGATGCTTTTGGTATTTTTTAAAGTTCAAGGATAATTTTATTCAAATTTAAAAGTTGAGAGACCAAATTAGTATTTATCATTTTTCTCATCCTAATCTTGACATGGTATTTTTCTAGTTCACTTACCTTTTTGTTTTATTTGCAATGACAATGATACATAATAGAGCATCTTTTTTAAACATCTTATCTCTACATTAAACAATGTGCAGAATAATCTCTTCTTCTCCAATTGTTTCTATTGAATATATTCATTCTTACAACAATCCTCTTTTACAAAATAGCAAGAAATATACCACTAATTGCCAATTAAATTTCCCAAAAAAAAAAAAAGATTAATTTTGGGTTTTGGCAAAGAAAAAACTTGAATACATACAAATACAAAATTGAAGATTTAACTCAAGGATATTAACCAAATTTAAAATTGATAAGGATGATTTTTTAGCCTCATTTAAATGCTTTGTCAAAAAGTCACTATAGTAATATTAAGTTGAGCGTATTATTTTTGCAAAACAAATGGTAACAAAAGCCACTCACATGTTTCAAGCAGTGTTGCTAAAGGCACTAGCCACTTTAGGTGGCAAGCCTCTGCCCATAGCGTAAGTGACGTTTAGACTACCTTGGCGATTTGTGTGTCACTTTTAAAAAGAAAAAATCTAAATAATTCTTAAAAGTTGGGGAAAAAATCATTTAAAAGTCTAAAATTCTAGAATCAACTTAACCAAAATCAATTAATTAATATGAAGAAGATAAATTGAAGTGATAAAAAACCTTGAATGATTGGCATTTGACATTTTTTGCTTTTTGTTGACCTTTGAGAACCAACCAATATTGTCTGTTCTTTATTTGTTAAAATATTTGAAATAAAATGGGGAGATTCAATTTTCATTTTTTTTTTAAAAAAGGCTGAAAAATAAAGATAGAGTGGGATTGCCTTACTACCCAAGGCAAGTGGCATAGAGCATCCTAATGCATAGGTACTACCTTTGCAAGAATAGTTTCAAGTTACTTCTTGAGTCAATCAACCACTCATTAAGTTTCATCTATATATTTGGTGACCCAATTGAACTTGAACCTTGTACCATGAAGTGTTTAGTATTCCATTCAAGTTCCAAGTGTCCTCCATTCATCCACCTTGTCAAGTTAAACATTTGCTATTGTATCCACCTACTCATCAATTAAAAATGCATGAGATACCTCATCATAAATGCAAAAAAATAAGCATGGAAATGTAGTGGAAGGTAAATTTCTCATAATCAATCAATTTGATCAACTAAGCTTGAGAAAAAGTCTTCTCAATGGTTGGATTAAGGTTTTTTGTTGGTTTGGGTTAGGGGCTTTTGTAGGTTTAAGTATTTAATCCTCAAAATTTTATTAAACTAACTTAAAAAATTTAAAACTTAAAGTCTTCAAAACTACCAAAGAGATATTTTGTTTAAAAGATTAAAGAAATTGTTTCATAATATAACTTTCTACATATCGTAAGTGTCAAATTTGTGGATCAAATAATGGAAGGATGCTAATTAGGCCATACTTAGCAAGTCTTTTAAAAATGAAATGACAAGTAATATACACTTTCGAAACAATCAGCATACCAATTTTGATACCAACTATGGTTTCAAAAGGCATCCATGCTCACTTTTCATTATGAACATCTAGGGACACTAAGTTTTTGAAATCTTAAGGCTTCAATTCAAGTTTTGCCACCGTCAATAGACACATCTACTCTTGCAATTCCAAAAACATCTCTAAAAACTACATATCCACCAATCAATCTTTACTTGAAATGTTTAACAGCACAGAATGTAGGTCACTTAAATAACATTTACTTTTTCAAACCACCTTAAACTTAGATAATGCCAATGGTGCCAAGGTGACTTGAAAAGTTACATGCACACCAAAATAGGAATGTAGGCTAGGCCTTAAGAACTTGGTATCGTGGAATAAAATCTATGCACTAAGATTCATAGGTTAGTGATTTCAAATGCAGGTTTTTTATGGGTTGCCTGGGTGAGTTATCTACTAAAGGGTATATGCTTTTGGATTATTAATATTCCTTCTTATGCATTTTAGGGGTGGGAGGAAACTACTCAATCTCAAATAACAAGTTTGGAAACTCATACAACACATCCTTAATGATGGCACTAACATCTATATTTGACGTTACAACTGACAGCCATCTAGGCCATTAATGAAAATGTCTGATGGTAGGTTGTTAAAGATGTTGGCATACCCTTCAAGCCAAATTACCAATTGAAATAAATGATAACTTTCGGTGTTGGGCCTTATAAGATCACATCAACATGTGCAAGTGCAAATTGATATCTTTTAGAAGTTAGATCCTAGAGAGGGGACGCAAGACTCAATATTATGGATACCTACGACATCTAGTGTCTTTAAAACAAGTATGATTTGGCATTGGCTTGGAGAAAGGTATAGCAGATAGCTTCTTTATAAACTAGTTTGGTTTGTTGACATAATCTACAAACATGGTTTTGTGATTTAGTTAGCTATTATCAATAGACTTAATACTAAAACTTGACAAAGACAATGGACTTCTACCTTGGATGATTCTCAGGTTGTGTAAGAGTGAGCTAAAGACAAATCCGCATTTGTTTTTTCAATGCAATTAGTCAAGGAATATATGGAAAGAACATAGTTAGAAAATGCATTTCAAGTATGCAATTCTCTTCAAATGTTCATGTGATTCTCTTCAAATGTTAAATAATCAAACATGAGTAGAAAGCTTGACAAAAAGAGCCTTGAATCCTTTAAAAGGCTTGAAAAGTTGTTGATTTGCAACCAAAGCCATTATTTTTCTAAAAAGGTTTTAAGTTTCACACCTAAAAGGATGATTTTCGAGAATTTTAAGGCACAAATAATTTTTGTCCATTGACCTAGGCTATAAAAATATTGTAGCCTCCAAATAGTCCTTAATCCATGCCACCTACGGCACTTCAATACTTAACATTTAATTCATTTACTTTTGTAATGTTACATAATTTTCCACTTTTCAACTCAAATGTCAGACACCAATTGAAAAACTTCATACAACATTTTGCTTAAAAACAAATGGAAGAAAGGCAATCAACACTAATTAATATTTTAGTACTTAATTGCAATACCATTTTCACTTAAAATGCATATGATAACAATGAAACTAGGCAAATAAACAACAATGTGAGAGACTTAATGAAAATTTAATAAAAAAAACATTAGTACAAGCACAATTCAAAAATAGAACACTTGAACAAAACAAACAAATTATACCTTGAAATGAGGCATCAAATGACGATAATCATGGCACAAGCATTCTGAGCAGTTGATGAGCTACTTAAAGACGATGTAACCTAATGCGTCTCACCTCCAACATTCTAGGTGCCACCCCTTGAGCTTGTCCCACCATTGCCACTGTATAGAAAGCTCCTGAGAATTAGGTTTTAAGTAAGAGCAATACTATAAAATTTGGAGGTGTTGAAAGAGAGTGAAGGTGGAGGCTTTTTGTTCCATAAAAAATTAACTGTTAAATAGAATTAAAATTTTGTTTCCTTCTTCCTCTCATTTTCTGTGTTTGGGGTTTTGCTAGTTCTAATAAATTCATAATTAATTAAGCCCTTGAACGTTTTAAAAATAATTAATTAAGCTCTTAAACTTTTCAAAGTGGCCCTAATTTTTTTTTTTATTGAGTTTTACTACAAAAATGTGATTTGTAGTATAAACTTCACAACTTAAGCCATTGTTTGAATTGGGAAAGTTAGAGGGGAAAGGAAGGAGTGGGAGGAAGAGATTTTTTTTTTTTTTTTTTTTTTTTGTATTTTGTATTTTGTATTTTGTATTTGAGTTATTGATTTTAATGGAGATGGAAGGAGATGAAACTCCTCTATTTTCAATCCTTCCAAATCAAAGGGATTGGGAGGAATTAGCATTTTATATTTAATTTTTTTAAATAAATATATAAAAATATTTTATATCAATTATTTTTAATTAATGAACTTTTATTATTTTATTTTATTTTATTTTTCTTTAAATGATTTAATTAAATAAAAATATTATCTTTTCTTCTCCTCCACTCTTATTTATCCAAACAAAGTTAAGATCAATTTTTTCTTTCCCTTCACTTCTCCTTCCTTTTGTTCTCTTTCTTTTTCTTTATTAATGTTTATCTAAACAAACATAAATCATTGGATAAGAAACAAACCCTCAACCTTAGAGACAATCCAAAACTTATGTAAGTTTTCAAAATTAATATTTGAAATAATCACAAACAAAACACAAGCAATTTCAAAACTTATGTAAGGTTTTTTATGGGACAAGCTAACTAATTGAAGTCCTCATGGGTTTTTATAAGACAAACTAACCGATTGGCACCCTTATGGAACAAGGGGAGTGACATTACAGACTTTAACCATACAGTTGAGGAAGTACTTTTATAGTAACAATTTAGCTAAGCTAGATACTCTAGAGGCCTTCCTCAACTTGTGTAAGTTTTTTTTTGTTTTTTGAACAATGTGTCATGGGCGGGTTCGAACCCACCCAAGGGAAAAAGGGGGTGCACCAGAATGTGACCCAAAGTCACTTGGCCCCAAGGGCCACGTAACTTATGTAAGTTTTTTATTATAAAACTTTTGTAATAGAAATGTATTTTTCAATGTGGACTATACTTTTTTGTGTAATTTGGATACTGAAACAATCAAAATACCATTAATTAATAAATAAATATAAAAAAGAGTTTTATGAAAAGTGTTTTGATAATTTTAGTACTCAAACAGCCCAAAAATGGGGTATGTACCGAAAAACATATTTCTATTTTTGTTATTCAATTATTTGAAAGGTTTTTAAAGGAATAAGTTAAGAACACCAATATATAAAAAAGTATAAAAATTGACATTAATTTTAGTACTATTACAAATAAGTAAATTTAATTCAATAGTAAATATTTTATTATTGAAACTGAAACAGCATTTTTTTTTTAATTACTGAATTAGTTCAAAAGAGTCAGATAATTCGGATTTACCGAAATGGCTCGGTTCTGTCCGCAGTTCAGAGCCCTCGATCCTAAAATCCTAACTTATCTGCCAAAATTAAGTCCAAAACCCCAGTAAGAAGAAAATGCGAGGACGCAAGGATTCTCCCAAGAGAAGGCCTCGCCCATCCTCTCCAACTCGCTCCCGCCCATCTAGGGTTACTCCCTCAGCCTCCCTTCTTGACGATGAACTCGTGACGGAGCAAGAAGCTTCCACCGTCTCTCTCTTCCAAGACCTCCAAATTTCACCGGATTACGCCACATTAACCCCTAACCCCAGGAGCTTTCCCTACAGCGTCAAGCAGCAATGCTGGGAAAAGGCAGAGAAGGTCAAGGGCCGGGACCCAGATCGCTGGAGGAGAGATGCCGTTGGTAACATTGTCTTCAAGAAGCTCGTTGGCTGCTCTGGGTGCTTGTGCCATGATTACGACCACATCGTGCCTTATTCAAAGGTATAACCTTTTCTTTCTCTCCGTTTTATGTAATGTAAGTTTTCTCGTTTTTATCTGTTGTGGAGGTTTCTATGAAGTGGGTTTGTGTTGGTTTTTGATGGTTGTGTTTGTTCTGTACCTTTCAATCCGAGTACCATGTAACTTCACATATGTCAAGTATGGACAAATTAAGAAATTGTCTTTGCCATAAAAGGTCTAAATTTATTATTTACAAGAAGGATATAGAAGCAAGTGCAAGAATTAAGTTGATTTTGAACCCCATTACTTAACAGAGAGTAAACTGCTACCTATTCTTTCTTTTATAAGACTACAATGGTGACAGCCAGAAAGAGTCAACAATGGCATTTCATGTTTATCAGTTGCATAAGTTTCCATTTGCTAGGAAAATGCTATGGTTCTGCTTGACAAATGCCAGACTTTAGATTCCATGCTGATTCTATGCACTTGGAGGGTGGAGTTGCAATTAAGTTCTGACCACGCCCATGTTGATGTTTTTCTATTGGCTGGTCAACATATTTTATTCTAAAATTTTGTTTATGTAGCGAAAATTGAAGTTTAAGATGCAATTCTAAAATATTGGAGGTTGAAAATATTAGTTCTGTTAATTTGAGAATGAGTTGGCATGACATATGGCGTGCTGGGTGGAAATTAAGAATAATAAGAAACAACTCAGAATTGAAGAACGGTCCACACCCTGATATATTTGAGCAAAGTTAAATGTAGGAGTTATGGTGTGCCTGTGAAGTAAGATGGCAGAGAGTTGATTCCTCAAGATGCCAGTGGAAAGAGCAAAACTTTTAAAATTTTAAACTTTTGCATAAAGTAAAAAATGATTTTTGTTGCTAGTAGAGGACCTTCCTAGCCTTTTTAAATTGTAAGACATGAAAGCTAATTTTCAGTTATGCATTTTGGTGGAGGATTTAACGTTTGAAGAGGATCACATACAGGGATTGCACTTTCCAGCTACTGTCAACAAAGCTGTGTTTGGATTCTTAATGATTTGGTTTTACTATTGACTAGATGTGTTGTGTTACTTTTTCTCTGGAGAAATAATCAGCATTTGGTAACTGAGGGAAGTTACAATTTTGAATTCTGTTTGGTTGCCAATAATGTATAATTGTATATCAACAGTAGCTTCATCAACTTCACTCTGATGTAATAACTGGTAATCTATCAATTCTTTTATTACCTCTAGTTATAGCATGATTATTTAGGTTTACATTTCCATTCATATTTCCCATTCTCCTGCATTCCAGTTTTGTGGCGAAGTTATCTCTCTCTCTCTCTCTCTCTCTCTCTCTCTCTCTCTCTCTCTCTCTCTCTGTGGATAATTCTATTAAAATTTTAAGATATGTCAGACGAACTTTAATATCTCCCTTTTGTTTGATTGAACATAATATATCTGCAGTGCATAGGATTGGTCAAGATTGAGGGGTTTTTTTAATTCTTTGTTGCCCTTCATTGACTCATCACTATAGAATCTCATTTGTTTTCCCAATTATGTGTGATCTATTTGGGTTGTATGTTTGACTAAAGTCTGCATAGTTACATATTTCTGTTTTCCATTAAAAAACACACACATTGCTTTCAGCCTAGTCCTAAGTAATGTTCAAGTTCCCTAATATCTTTTGAATTGAATTTATTTTAATCTCTTTTTTTATTACTTTTTTTCCTTTTGGGGTGTAGAGATAACTTATCAATAATAAATAAATAATAATAATGGGGAAACATGCACCTTACCAATTGAGCTGCAAGCTCAGTTGCTTATTTACCATTTAGTTTAGTCTCTATGTGCTCTATGTGCTTTTAAAAGGAAGCAATACCTCTTATCTTTGCTCTAAATTGCTTGATCCCTGATTCCACTGTTTTCTTTATTTCAGGGAGGCAAAAGCACACTGGAAAATTGCCAGGTTTTACAGGTGTGAGGGTTAGGAATCTAGAACTTGCTTTTGTCTTTTTGAACTCTCTTTTGATTCTTCTGTACTCTGCTAATATTTTATGCAAGCTGTGAAGACTTGTCTATCTAATTTCCTTGTTCATTTTATCATTTAAGAGCACTAGTCTAATACAAGTAATAGTTTCATGTATTGTGGTTTATCAGGCTCATATAATGCACGAGTTGATGCATGCCATATTTCTCCACAAAACATCATGTAGCTTCTCTTCTATCTCTTTCACCAGCACTTCCACCAATTTTAGTTTCTACAGGGTGTGATATATCCTTCCTTGATTGCTGTTTAACCCCACATGTTTCCATAACCGGATTATTTGTTTGTTCCTTGGCCATTGCCAGATACTTCAGTGATTTGATAGTGTTTTTTCATTTTGTTCCTGCCATGCAACGGATTGGAAATTTTTACTCCATGATTACAATGTGCATTATTAACAGCATGACATAAGTTTCCTTTGCAAGAGAACATGACAATTGGTCTTCTAGCATCTGTCCAAGGATACATTGTTGACTGTGGTTAATAGTGGTTCCCTTTGTCTTGATTTGAACTTCATTAATGGTCCTCGATTATATCCATGGCTTCAGAATCATTTTAAATTAATGGTGTGGTGTACAAACACTGAGAATCTTATGAAATATTTTTTTCGTAGTGCAAAAGTGGAACTGAAAGCAGTTGTTTTGAATTATCTTATTTATTGCAGGCAACAGTCAATCGATCAAAAGGAAATCGGACTGAGCTATCAAGATCTGATCTTATTCAAAGAAGTTCTTATTGTCGGGTTTCAGGTACTATAAGTCTTGGAAGATAAGCAGTTTTCAGGTAATATATGAACCACTAAATTTTCTAATTGGAAATTGTCCATTGGTTTCAGGTCGTGACATGGATCTTATTGAACTCTCAGCTTATGGCAATGTACGTCACACAGAGGATTCTGGAGGGTGTAGAATTCAATAAGCAACTCAGCTGTAGAAGCATGTTGTAAAGCAGTTACCATGGATATTGGTAGGTTACTTTGATTTCATTGCATATTTATTCAAGATGGATCTTCATGAAGTTGTGAGATTACAAGTTAATCACCTTCTAGATTATGCTTGTGTCTAGGATGCGTGGAGACACTTCATAAACATGCCTTTTAGGCTGTATTTTCATATTATCTATCATGCTTTATCAGGATTCTGAGTCTGATGCATGGAAATGTTGAATTGGAATTTGAAGAGCCATTAGTTGCTTCAGGATTGACAATGTAGAGCTGCTGAAGTGCTAGTTCAACAAAATTAAGCTCTGGCTACATGTAATGGACTAGTTATATTTGTACAATGATTTTGAGGCACCAATTTAGTATAGCTTCTAATTGCTCTTTCTTGCAGTTACATCGTGCTTTTGGATATTTATGTGTTTTGTAAATTTTACAGAAATTGCTCTTTCAAAAAACTGTAAACGACAATACCTTTCAGTTTAAAATAAGAACATGCGACTAAGCATATGGAATGCCATGGTATTACCTAAGTTCTTCTACAACCACATGAAATTGGACTTGTAGTATTTTGTGCAATGATTCTGGAGCAAACGTGTCTGGTTTAGCTTTCTCAGTGCTTTTTCTTTTTTTTTTTTTTAAATGGTGCTTTTAGGTGTCTTTGTGTTTAGTAAATTTTATAGAGATTGCTTTTTCAAAAGCTGTAAAATTATAGCAATTGCTTTCAGAATAAAATAAGAATGTGAAACTTTAAAAGATATTACTAAAAATATTAATATAATTATAAAAATATCTAGTAAAATTTTCATTAATAATAATAATAATAATAATAATAAATTAATTATAAGAGAAAAGTAAAAATTTAGATATTCTGGCATTTAAAATGTTAGGATTGCCTAAAAAATTATTCACGTATTCTCATGAATCTTACTTGTGTGTTGAGTATTTAAGTTTTTTTCAGTATCATTTTAGACATTTTAATTGTTAGGTGGTCTTGACTTTTTGTTATCCCTAATCATAATTGATGAAGTTACTTTTTTTTTTTTTTTCTGTCATGAGATAAATATTTATTAAAATACTAAAATAGCTTCGGCATTGAGGGAAATCAATTGAGGGAAATCAAAATATTTTGGTAATTAAAATTCTAAATGTTAATGAAAAGATTTAAATACCCTTCATGAATCAACATATAAAAAAGATTTAATAAGAATTTGAATAATTTCACAAGACATTTAAAATGTTAGGACTTTTTGATTTTTACACTTCTCAATAGCTTTTAGCATTAATACATGCAAACATAGACATAAACATAACATGTCACAACACAATAATCTCAAACATAATTTACATCCAAACTTGATTGATATATTAATTTAACTATGATGTTGTTAGTGATATATTTTAAAGTCTTGTAGTCCAATAAGAGTTTAACTCAATCTCAAGGGGTAATGGAAGCCATTTACCCTTTCTCTAAGGTCCACATTAATTGTGAATAAGGTCTCTCATTAAGGATTTGGAGGCTTATACCCCTACAAATTTAAAATTGTAATTCAACTCTTGCGCATGTTTGATTTCTCCAAATCTTTCTTGATTTATATGTATTGTACTTAGATGGTTAAATATATACTGTATTTGACCTTGTATTTTTATATAAAAAAAATCTAGATTAATTGAACTTGATAATAAATAAAATAATGATAAATGTTTATCTCTAAAGTTGGTGCTCTAAATGAGTCCCCACCACAACCCACTTCGTCAAGGAAAAGAAAGCAACAAGTCCTTTTCATCTTTTTCTTTCTTTATGTAGGAAAAGGATTTAACTTCACATCCACGGTTTCTTCTTTAACATTGCTTTTCACCTCACCAACGAATGTTTTCCCTTTCTTTTTAAGACACTTCATTCTAATGTCACAAAAAGGAACATTAACTGAACATATTTTTGGTCATACATCCACCCTCATTGGAACCTCCATTTGATGCAACACACGTGTCCCTCCAAACTCAAACAAAGAAAAGAATTTGGGTAGTGCATTTTCTTGGCTCAAAGTGCCCTGCACTATCCATTACCTATTTAAAAAAAAAAAAAAAAAGGTGCCCTGAACTAATGTCAAATGGTAGGCTTACTTTTTGACTTTTTCTCTTTTTTATTTTTTTTACTTTTCATGTGCGTGGCTTCACCAATAAATAAGATCATAGGTTTTTTTAGAAATTTTGTATGTGTTAAATGTTTTATAAAAAGTAATTAATAAGATAAAAGTATCATGTGAATTTTTAAAAAAATTAAGAGAAAGTATTATAATATTATGCTATTTTAATAATTTTTTATTAAAAAATTAAATAAATTATTTTTAATGTATGAATGGAATTATTTTAATATTTTTATAATATTTTATTAAAATAATATAATTTTAAAGTATTTTTCTCTTAATATTTAAAATTTTTAATTGATAAACATTAATTTAAATTAATAAAAAAAGTTAATTTTTAAAGAAGCACAAATTTAAAATTTTAACTTCTAAAATTTTAGAAAATGCAAACAGTTATTAAAAAATTTAATAAACTTCTAAGTTAACTTTCACACAAGAGATTATTTTTTTAGAAACTGAGTGAAACAAATATTTAGACTTTTTTTTCTTAAAAGAAAATGTTCTAAGACCTCGTTTTTTTTCAACTTGAAAACCAAATCAAGGGCCTCTTTTGACTAGAGACATTGGCAATTTTCGTGGGGGTTTGGAAAGAGGGGGTCTAATATGAGACAATGCCTTTGACAAAAATCGTTCTTTATCTTTAATACCACCACTCGACCTAAAAATATGTTATCTCAGCTTTTTGAATATTGACATTCAAAGCACTAGATTGAGGATAAGTTATAGTGGGAGGTTGACTCATATCAGTTGAAATGATTTACCAAAAGTCAACCACATTAAAAAAATAACCCTCTCATGTTAATTATTTCAAGAAATTTTTGTTAAACCTTGATTAATCTCATTGATTCAATCATTTTATGTAGAATTAGTTGTAATGTGCATATAAATTGGTTTAAGGAGATCCTAACCATCCAAATAAAAAATTTATATGAGATTTTTTATATTTCCTAATATATAGTAGTTACAATAATTAGGTAATGCAAAGATTAGTCTCGATAAATGCACAAACTAATTTAAAAACACCTTAACAGATAAACTAAAAAAAATAAAGTGATGCAAAATATAATTCCTCTTTTTCCCTAACCCTCGTTGAATTCACTAACTCAACTCACACGTTATTAGTTTTTTATTCTCATCTTGATTACTTGCATTTTCAGCCACTAGAAAAGCATGAAGCAAGTCTTTGCAATAAAGTTAAATAAATTTAATACCTTAAACACAATGCTTGATTGATTATTAGACTATATATATATATATATATCCATCATTTTCACTAGCTTAAACTTTTTAGATTATTGATCTCTGCCAAACTTCTACCTTTATATATATATATATATAATTTCATGTCTTGATAAGGTCGGAATCTCATTTTCTCCAATAAAAATTTCGTGTACCTAAATAATGTGTAAAACAAAATATTACATTTTAGGACTTCACACTCACACACATAGATGGAAAGAGAGACCATCTGGTTTGGTTTACAAAAATGTTTTTTTTTTTTTTTTCAATTTGTGTAGTAAAAGAGCCATGAATTCACCAAAATACCTTTAATAAAGAAATTCTCCATGTTTATTTCAGTCCTTAAGTGTGCAATCTAGATTGAAAAACACCTAACTCTTTGCTTTATTTTTATGAGCCTCAAAACTTTAGCTTGAATATAAGTTACAATTCATATTTAGTATATAGTGATCATAATATTACAAATTCACATTACAAATTAATTGCTAAATGAAAGTACAAACTAAGGCGCTATCTGGTTTAGCTATAGGGAACAACAGAAATTTATTTTCTCTAATTGGATAAGTAAGAATGTTTGAATTATAAATTATAGCAACTATCAATCATTTAAGCTGATAAAAAAAAAACCTATCAATCATTTAATATCAACTATTAATTATCAATTGTTTGCTAACAGTTATAGCAAACAGTACCTAAATAAAACCAATATAAAGTTGAACCAAACTTTCATATGATACACACGAACTAAGGATCTAAGAGCACCAGAGCTTCTACCCCGTCAGGACAAGGCTTCGTTGACAGCTCCCAAACTTACTAGAAAATAAGTGATTTAGTATGTTTTACATTTTAGTGAAGCGTAGAACCCATTCCAATTTTGAGATGAAAATTTGGTGGTCCCCGGAGATTTGGTTTGGCATTTTAATTAGCCTTCAATTTTGTCATGCATGGTGGCATAACGAGAGAGGAAATGTTGAGTAAGACTGCCTGAAAGCCAGGCCATACTGTTGACTTGCAGGCTCATTGGCTTTTAGCAGCCTGGTTTAGGTTCAAAAAAAGCTGTCTGTCCAAGAAAAGAAAAGTTGCACAATTCTAAAGAAAGGAATTGATGGATGTCATCACAATTTAAGCCTTGCCTTTGTTTCAAATCCTATACTTTTTAGGCAAGGATTGCTTTTTTGGCTTCCTAGTAATTCCTTTTTCATTGGGTATATTTGAGAGCTATTATCAAGAAGACCTCAAAATATAAGTTGTAATAGGTTATGATTCAAGAATAAGTTTATGATTATGAAAATGGCTCTCCATTTCTTTTTTTAATGATTAGTAGAGTATAATGCCTAGTTATGACAAAAAAATTTGAACATCTGACTTCAATATTAGGAATAAGGTTTTGAAGTTAATATAGATATCAAGTTGGCTAGAATTTGATGGTTAAACTGACCTCAAATGCACAATACCCAGTCAAATGGCCAGAATTTGATGATGCAGACCTCAAATAAACCCTTATTACTATTTTAATTGCCTAAAAAAATGAAATTAAGCATATGGGATGGGAAAAAGAATCTGGCAAATTGCTTTCTCACATAAAGAAAAGAGCAAAAAGGAAAGAAAGCAAAAGCAATAGAGAAATGCCAAAAGGGATTCATGTTATTGTCTTTCATTTGGGTCCCATAACAACTCAACTTGTACCCAAGTTGTGGCCTCTATTTGCTCCTGGTAAGAAAATATCTTCACACATTTTCTAGCTGATGGACCAGGAACACAACCTTCGGTCAGATTTTGATGTGTCCCTTAAGTGGCCGCAGGAGGAAATTTGTATGGATACATATATTTGTGGGCATAATCCTTATATCCATAATTTTATCAGCTGAAAAGGGCATTTTGTGCTTTTCTTAGTCTTTCCATTGGTTAAGTGCGAAAATCTTGCATTAATAAGGTTTTGGGTGTCCCGTCACCCAAATAACTTCAACATGCCTTCCCTGTGCTTATTGTCAGTTGGTTTTATGTTATATGCTTTAACATGCCTTCCCTGTGTTATTTAAATGTAATTAACTCTTTTTGGCATTTTAATCCTTCTGTTTCTTATTGAGACTGCACTAACTTTAAAGAAGGATTTTAAAAAGAAAGGAAAGTTGACGGTGAGAGCTGAGAGGAGATAATGGAGGAAAAAAAAAATCAGGGAACTTTATTTCATCATTCTGCCTTTTGTTTTGTGAAAGTTGTTTGGGTCCCTGAAAGGGAAAGTTACTTGACCTTTTCTGGATTCAATTCAAGCTTATCTGCACCATGGAGGGACTGGAAGAATTTTGATTCTTTTGAAGGGGGTTTTGATTTGTAATAAAATATCCCTTTTAGCAACACCAAAGAAGCAAGTACTCTTCATAGTTTTTTCTAGAAGAACTTCAGCCTTGCTATCATTCATGCCCCTAGATTCTTTCCATTGAAACAAATGTCCACCTTTTGTTTCTCTCTCTTGTTTTCTTTTTTTTTTTTTCTCTTTTTGGCACATCAAAAGTTAGCCACCTTGTGTCTCAAGAGTTTGAACCCCAAGCCTAAACTTCAAACCAAGGTTTTTAATTAATGAGCACCGATTCAACTAAACCCTTATTGTTATGTTTGTTTCTAATTACCTTTTCAGAATCTCATGAATCTTTTTTCCTCTTCTTTACTCCTTGCAAAAAGTAGATGCCCGTTTCTGTAACATAGAGAAACGGAAGCACTCTAAAAGGAAAGCAATGGTATGAAAAATGAGGGCAAAAACATACATTGCTCAGCTTCAGTATGAGAATTTATATAAGTGCATCTAAGATTTTTTTCTCAAACTGTCTAAGCATTTCACATATATAGAGATATGTACATCATACAAAAGTCAGCAAACTAAGTAAATGAAAAGGCAACTCTTCTCACTGTTTACAAGAACAGAACTAGTAGTTTCTTCTGAGCTTCCTTCATTTCACCAAGAACTAAAGATCTCACCCTACTGCCAAACCACCTCCTCCCTTTCGTCCCTGAACTTTTCCTTTTTCTGTGTTCATCTCAATTAGGTGTCTAATTTGTCTTTAGTGAGCTAGTGTTTTTCATACCTACTTCAAGCATCTAGCAAGATGCAGGCTTAAGAGCTCTCGTGGAAGTTGAGGGATCTAGACAAGGCAGCAGGGTTCGCTCGCAATACTGGAGATGTTTCAGCTACATGACTCTTTTCATCACTCTTCGGCTGGAAGGCCTTGAATAGCCCTCCCGCACTACGTGTCTCATTTTTAATACCGAGCGTTGCCCATATGGAACTTTTTGCAGCTTCACTAGGATCATCAATCCTTAATGTTTTTGGAACCAGAACAGATCCATTTTTCTGCTTTGATGGTTTTTCTCTCTCCAAATCATCTGGTTTCTGTGTATCTCCTTCCCTGGAGTGCTTCCCTAGTGTAGAGGAATTTGGCCCGGACGTGGGAGATTTCTGGTTTGGATAAGCAGATGATTGAAGAGACAACAAGGGAACATTCCAAGCACCTGGGATGCCACAGTTCCAATAAGCTGCTGGATAGAACGGCATAGGAAATCCTGATGGACAAAAGGCTGGTTGGGGTACTGCAGAATTCCATGGATAAGGCCAAGGAACCCCAGGGAGACATGGAATTGGGGAAGGGAAGCCATTAATGTTCCCCAGCACTGGTTCTGGCATGCAGTTTCTACCTCCTTCCTCCATTGAATTGGATACAGTGACAGAGGATGCACTCGAACAATCGTCACCATTTTCTCCAGCCCTGCTTAATATAGGAATTCTTTGCTCTTCAAGACAGTGAAACCCATTTCGGGTACCATTCAAAACCTTCTTCTCCCCAAGGTTTAATACAGAAGCCATGGAATCACAAATGGGAGAATCTAAGCCAAAGCTAAGCACTTTCCCATTGCTTTTCAATGCAGGATGATGTAACCCATTGGGAGAATCAATTCTAGCAGCTTGAAGAGCCTCAGAGATGGAGATATGACGATAGTGTGAGGCAGAATTCTTGTTCTTGCGACGACCAGCACCAACTGGGACATTCCTCATGGTACCACCTGCAGTCCAGTACCTTTGGCAGGCCTTGCAAAAATGCCGGGGTTGATTAACATTGTAATTGTTATAGTAGCAGAATTTTGTATCCATGCTATTGCACCGGGGGCATGGAAGTATTTTATCTGGCTTCTTCACTGTTTTCTCTTGTGAGTTGTTGGAACTACTTTGTTCTTTGTCAGTCTTGCCAGTCTTTGGTTTTCCAGTTTCCTCATCAATAGAAGGAGTTTGGGGGTTCACAGTAGTCTCCGAAGACACTTCAGGATTCAAGGATTCCTCTGTATTTGGATGGACAGTCTTATCTTCTTGTTCAGCCTCAGTAGCTTTTTCTTCTGAAGAATCCTGAAAATTTAACAGGGTTTCTTAGTAATTTCAAACTTACACATCTTATTAAACAAACCTTTTTCTGCATGAGCCTATATCACCAAAACAAAACAAGGAAATTTCTAACAAAGAAAAATAAAGACAAAATAATGGTTTCCTCTGTTATTTTAGTTGTATTTTTATTAAATGAGATTTTGTTCACAAATTTAAGGCTAGATTTAAGATCAAATATTAAATAGAAGTTTCTAGAGAATTGGACAATTAAGATGCCCTGCTACAGAGGATTAAAACATTTTCTCTCAAAAGATTTAGAGAACCTGATAATGGCAGGAATAACAAATATTAAATTTCTCAGTAGTGGACATTCCCTGTAACAAAGTTTGTTTGGAAGGACCAGAAAGCCCCAAGAAAAAATCCATATTCGAATGATATAATTGAGATGGAAATAAATGGTGAAGAAAGTACATCCCTTAAACCTAAAGGGTCTCTTGTTCTTCTTTTTGGCCGAATAAAGGATCTCTTGTTCAGAAATCTGGAAGCTACTGATTGGCTTTCAAGCACATATCAAAGCTTTCTGACAAAAGTATGAAGGAAAAGGAAAAACAGACATCTGGCACAAAGAGGACTTCAAAAAACCAGGCAAAATTATTAGCTAAACACCTAGAAATTTTTTTTTCAAAAAAAAAAAAAAAAAGATTTTAAGCTCAACCCATGATTTTGATTTCAGAGACTACATCTCTGAGAAAAATCTTTGGTTCTCTTACTAATCAATTTGAAAATTTAGAAGGGAATTTTCATCCTAAAGAGTTGAAGAAATGAATCAATCTGTTTCCCAAAGGAAAGAATTTGGATCTAAATCAGGATAGAGCAACACTTTTTGAAAGATATATCTAATTAAAAAACATTAGTAATTTTGAGAAATTTTCCCAGATTAAGACTTTTAGTATTCCCAACTGAAACATTCAGTGGAGATATATATTTTTTTCTAAAATAGAAAAACCATCATAAAAAATAATATAATTCTCCTCCCTGTCTACCATCCAAGTTCCAAACACTAAAACCAAACTTGAAATAGGGAATCAAAAACTTCTTCTCTTCCAATCGAACTTGAGAACCCAATTTTGAAACCTCCCAGAAATAAATTCAGATTTCAAAATTTTGAAAATTTAATAGAAAATAAAAAGTAAAATCTAAAACAGAAAAAACTGATGGTGTTAGCAAACCAATACCAGTCACCGCAGATTGCGAAAAAAAATTCAATTTTTAAATCGACCCATCGAAATTCTCACTGAATCAACAAATGGGTAATCTCAAAATCCCCAAAAAAACCTCAATCCCCCTTATTCACAGGAACTGAAAAAGACTGTACCTTATCTGCTTTCTCTTTGTCGTCTTCCCCCTCTCCATCTCCGCAACATCTGTTCTTCTCCAAGTCATCGTCGGATATCGTCTGAATCTCGCCGTCTGCCGGAAGATGGATTTTCTTCCCAAAGAGCTTGATCGCAGGGTCCTTACTGGTTTCTTGCATTTTCTGGGTCACCAAACAGGAAGAGAAAAAAAAACGCGCGAGAAAATTCGCAGGGCTTTTTTTTTTTTTCTTTCAAGTTCTTGCTTCAGTCTTTGTTGGCATTGAAGGCTGCTCCATGGTTTATGTTTTTGATCCGTTTAAATGAGAGGTGGGCGCCACGTCAGCACAATAGTTTAATTCTCAGCCACAAGTTTTTGTGGCCTTTAAGATTTTCCTTTGCTTGGCATTTCACTGGATTCTGTTCCTTGAACAACCCAAAACTTAGCCTTGAACTAAGTCAAGTTGTGCAATAAAGTCCCCCTTACTAACTTTGGTGACAATTGATCCCCTTAAACTAAATTTTGTAATACTAGTACTAAGCAAAGCAAGTGCTATTATAGAGTAGGTTTGTGATCCAAGTCTTGGGATCAACACTTAAGAAAATTTTATTTTCTTCAATGCATCAATTTATTATAAGGATGTGCTCCAAAAATTATTCAGAAGAAATTTGTTTTTAGATGTATGTAAGTTAGTTGAAGGATAAAACATTTAAACTAAAAATATGAAAAATGAGGGATGACTCAAGTTGGATTTGATGATAAGAGGTGTTTAAAAATGTAAAAAATTTATCAAATTCCATAGTTTTAACAATAAAATCTCCAACCAAAGTTATGAATTTATAATTTTAGCTTCTAAATTTTAAATTTTGAATTTACCTCTCAAAAGGGGTAGAAACATTTCTTCTAAACTCGTGAGTCATGTAGCATAAGGGCTTAAATAGTTCCTTTTAGGGGTTGTCATAAAAGTTAGTGGAGCGGCTTGACTGCAAGAACCGACTTAAATCAGGGGCTAATATTGATTCCTTTTCATTTCTGTGTGAGTTGCACGGAAACTTGGTGCACCTGGTCTAGTCTTAATCAGCTTGGGAATTCTCTGCCACGTGGTGTGACTCTATTTGTGAAAAGATGGATAAAAGTGTCCCTTAAAATCGGATATTAAGTTGGAAAATATACTAAACGCATAATATCCGAAGTGGTCTAGTGGGCCCAACAAATTGTTGATGGCACACAAATTTTTTAATTAATTTATTTATTTATTTTTAAGTGGGTTAAGATTATTATTATTAAGGATTTTGTTAAAATTATTAATTTATAAAATTTGTTAAAATAATTAATTATAATATTTAAAAATATCTATTTATAAATTAATTAAATTAATTTTTTTATATTATAAT
>BPVZ01000078.1:360963-373819 GCA_020521535.1 Rubroshorea leprosula
TAGAAAAAAAGCGTGATATCGCCACAAAAGCATGAAAACGTAGAAAACAAAATAAAAACTGAAGCATAAAACTAAATTTAAAAGAAGTTAGAAAGATGAATTTGGGACAAAGTGCAATAAATTGAATTGCAGAAAACTAAATACAGCAAGTGTTGATGTTCACAACGAAATAACAAAAACTAGAGTTAAAATTAATGGCAGCGTAGAGCCAAAGACTTAATTAGGAAAGCTGTTTAAGAAAGTTGGATTTAAACTAAGACATTACTTGTAAAATTAAAATGTAGATAGCGCTGGGCTAATTGTGTGAGAGGCTAGTTGCTTACTTTGTTTCTTCTCTGCATATTTACAGCAATAAACACCCCTTGGTAGCATGCTTGGAGATCTATGGCAACAATCTTGAAAAACCAACGGTAGTGTGATATTTGAAACAAACTGATTAATTTGTTGATGCTGTCGATTATCCTCCTGAAAATTCACAACAAACGAATGACTTCGCTGCAATTATGGAAATAACCACTAAACTGGAGAGATTTACATTGATGAAATGCATGCCAACATGAATGACACGTGGCATCATTCTATTTTTTGCAAAAATGGGTGTAAACAATGTCCCCCAAAACTTGGTTGCACGACATCTTGGAAGTGGAATCAAGTTTTTGAAAATTTTGTTTCTAAAAATTTTGTTTCTAGCACTCCTCACCATGTGGCCATTGCAAAGGAAGCATGATGTCTCCAAGAATGTAGAAATTTGAGATTGTTGTTTTCTTCAGCATAGCATGGAATATTATCTAACAAACACAGCGGCTTTATAGAGAAATAAGCCAGCTAAAAGTGTGTCTGTAAAAATGGAAAAATATAGCCTCCAAAAAGAACAATTCCATGAGTTTGCTTTCTGGCTGACCTAGAAACATAAATGAAGCAGGCCTCCATAGAAAGCATAATGTCTTAAAAGCAATGTCATTTCACAGCCTTCCTTAAAGCCGCTCAATTGCAAGATTATTCACACGAATTGTAGAAATTTAAAAACAAAAACTAAATTAAGTTGATTTCCACCCAAACTTGACTTAGGTAAAGGGATTATTTCCACTTTGATCTACTACATGACTTATAGACCGAAGGTTAGCATGGCTGAAAAGGTAAGCCATTTATTTTTGTGAGGTGTAGACTACTGTCAAGGTTCCGTAGCCAGTATGTGCCTTCATCTAATGCCTTGTGCATTTGCAAAGATTTCATATTGTTGGCAGAATGTCTCCTGGGTGGCATGCTTTTAATTGACGGCAACATGCCTCCTCTTGGAACATAGGTTGCAGCATCCTTTTTATGATCCCTCCCTTTGTTTTCTTTGGCAGACATGTTTGCTTTGTTCTTTGCTGCCTCTTTGCTACTAGAAGCTGCATCTTGCTTCTTTGTAAAAACAAAAGGGAGATTTGGAATGGAACTTGGAAGTTCAATAATAAACTCACCAAGGCTAATTGTTTTTCTATTGACATTAAGGTCTTTAGTTGCCTTTGAGTCATTCGAGTTGAAAGGAACATGCTTGGCAGACGTCTTTGGAGACATGATTGCATTGACTAAATTCTGATTTGTCTCTTGAGAGGCTGCACTATGTTTCTTTTTCTCCACCCAAATACACTTTTGCCTCCTTGGAGGTTGTTGCCATTGGGAAGCATGCACCTTGGCAGCAACATGCCTTTGACGCTCTTTAGCTCATTTCTTTTGAAGTCACCTTCGAAGGGTCCTAGGATTTTGGGTAGGGAACTTTGGGTAAGCCACCAGGTTTATATGGCAACTGTGTCTAAATTGACTTTGTTTATAGAGGCAGCATCTACCCATGCCTCCATGCTTGAGTGTTTGATCATGCCCCCCATGCCTCCATTCAAAGACATGGATTTGTTGCTTTTGTTCCTTCTTTGGTGTCCAATTGAAGTCTTTAGATTTCTTCCTCCTTCTTTGACTTGGCAGATGCGAAGGCATGGTGTTTCTCAAGTTGCCTCCCATGTTATCCTTGTGGTTGCAAGGAAAATTTGGGAATTTTTTGTGAAAGCCACTTTGAAAAGGATCATTATTTTTTGAATATGGCCTACAACATGTTGGACAACATGGTGGCCTACATGCCACCAGAGTGGCCTTTAAAGCAATGAGTTTGCAAACGGCTAAGGTGGTCTAGGCTTGCAAACATGCTTTTGTTGTAGCGGCATTGATTGGATGATTGAATTGACATCAGGCTGCAATGGCACAAACCTTACTGCCTCTTTTTCTGTAGCTTTGTGAACTTCATTGGCAATAAGGTCTTGCAACCTTTGTTGTTCAATCTGACTAGGCTGCCCGCTAAGATTGGAAATGACTCCCCTTTTCAGACTAACGAGTTTAAAAGGATATTTCACCTTCAACCATTGTCCATAATTGAACTTGGAAAGGTTTCGACCATTAAGAAAGCATGGTCGCCATGAACACTTCTTAAGCAAGGCTGAAGAAATATGCTCGTTAGTCTCAAAATAAGAAGAAATAGATGGGGTGAATACCATATCAGATTTATGTATTGATGCCGGCCAAAGTGTTGGCTTTTGTGTGGCAACATCAGCTTGCTATTGACCATCATATGGACCTTGATTAACGGATGGCTAACATATCTGCAACTGAGTTGATTTATGCTTCCCAAGAGTAAGAGGGCTCTTGCTTGTATTAGTCTTTGCAGGCTTAGAATGAATTGGAGGCATACTTGTTGAAGTCGCCTCCAAAGTTGCATGGTGTCCTTGACTTTGGGCAGCACGTTGCAATTGTGACTCATGCCCCTCGAATGTGATCATGAGGTTACTCTCTGGCCCTTAGTGTTGTCTGACCTTCATTTACAATTGGCATCTCTATCACGTTTTGCGATTTGCAAAACTGCTTCAGAGTTCTTGGAGACATGGTTACATGACACTTTTTTGAATCCTCCATTAAAACCTCACTTTTCGGTTAAGGGGTTTTTAAGTTTTGGAAGATTTAATTTGCATCCTTTCCAATTTTCCTCCAAATTCCTCCTCCATTCATCATGAAGCCTTTTAGATTTCTCAGCAAAATTAGCTATCATTTGAGCAAGTGATTTGGAAGACTCACTGTTCGTTGTTACCCTCTCATTATAAAGTGGATTGATATAAAAGGAAGTATGTAGCGGAGTCATGAAGAACTTTTGGCAGTCATTAGAATAAAGACTTGCCATGGTGGCACAATCTAACAGAAAAGGATATGATCAACAAACTTGTGAAAACCCAAGATGGGTCTCACTGGGCATGCTAAAAAGAGATTGTTTCCAAATCTCCCTTTTCGGTCACGTGACAAATAAGACTATGAAGGCGTGCCACTCACTTTGCTCAAAGTGAGAAAGAGGGATTCCCGGTGAACCTCACTATTTTCAAGCGTGAAACTCAGTTGCAAGTTGATGGAAAAGCACTGGCTAAATAAATTATGAGATGCACCCTGGTCAGACGATTGTCACATAAACATGGGTGTGTTCCTACATAAAGGTCCATAAATAATTGCCTTGGAAGAACATCAGGGACTTCCCACAACTAGGGTCAAAAAGTTAGTTTACTAATCGAAATAAAAGAGAAAAAGAAAGGAAAAGAAAAAACAGAAAGTGCATGGCGAGAAAACTAAAATGTAGAAAGAAAGCATAATGCCGCCACAAAGCATGAAAACGTAGAAAACGAAATAAAAACTGAAGCATAAAACTAAATTTAAAAGAAGCTAGAAAGATGAATTTGGAGTGAAGTGCAGTAAATAAAATTGCAAAAAACTAAATACATCAAGTGTTGATGTTCACAACGAAAAAATAAAAACTAGAGTTAAAACTAATAGCAGCTTAGAGCCAAAGACTTAATTAGGAAAGCTGTTTAAGAAAGTTGGATCTAAACTAAGGCATTGCTTGTAAAACTAAAAGGTAGATAGTGCTGGACTAGTTGTGTGAGGGGCTGGTCGCTTACTTTGTTTCTTCTCTACAAATTTATAGCAATAAACACCCCTAGGCAGCATGTTTGGAGATCTGTGGCAGTAATTTTGAAAAACCAACGGCAGTGTGATATCTAAAACAAATTGATTAATTTGTTGATGTTATCGATTATCCTCTTGGAAGTTCGCAACAAGTGAACGACTTCACTGCAGTCATGGGAATAACCATTGAACTTTATCTGGAGAGATTTACACTGATGAAATATATGCCAACATGAATGACATATGGCATCATTCTATTTTTCGCAAAAATGAGTGTAAACACCATGAAAGAAGAAAAGTACTAGAGATTAAAATGTAATGAGATGATGTCTTTTCCCTATTTTCATGGCTGTTATCACTGAGATAAGATCCTGAGTTGTGTTTACAGGTATCTTCTTTGAATAGCATTTACCAGGAAAAAGTATATACTTCTTTTATTCTTTTTACTTGCAACTTCTTTAACTCTCTAAATAATTTTGATGGACCCTAATGTCTGAATTTTGGATAGAAAACCATTATCCTAGTGCAGCTGACCTGGGGTCTCTTCTTTTTTGGATTAAAGACATCTGATTCTGTTGTTTTTCCTTTTTTTTTTTGGTTTTTATAAATTGAATTTTTGCACGCTACATTTTAATTTGGAAAAAAAGAAAGGCAAATGAACCCCTATAATATTTTCTTCCTGTAAATAAACTCTTGATAAAACTTTGATGGAAAATCAACTTCGAACTTACAAAAGGTCGCAAATAATCTCAGAATGGACATAATCATTGTATGTACCAAAATAATAGTACTGATATATATGATGGGTGCATGGATGCATGACATGGGCATGCAGATGAAAGCAAGGAGGTGAGTTTAAAGGGAAATGTGATTGATGAAGGATGATTTTGAGAAAGCAACAACTCAACCATTTCTTTTGCTTTAAAATATAGCTAAAGGGAAAGGCCTTCCCTCCCTATGTAGGCTGATGGATTTGTGTTGTGCATTAGGTTTGGACCGTGTCCTGTCCCCATCCACCCCCAACAAACACCACGAATATAAAAAATATGAGGGAAATTTTCAATTATACAATAGCTTCTTCAAATTTTTCTTAAAAAAAAAAGGGGCCCCTTAAATTTAAATTGAGAGAAAAAGAGAAGGGAGGAAGGTTTTCATTGGTAGAAGAGAAAATTAAAGAAAAGCAGGAGGAAGACTGTGAACGGAGGGATGGAGTTGGGGGAACCAAAGGGAGAGAAAAGAAAGAAAAGCATAAAGGGAAACCATTTAGCACAAGGGACCAAGACTGTGAATTTTTTTTTGGTTGCATGGAGAGAAGAGCTTGGAATTCTAAAGTGGGGGGTTTTGGATAAAGCAAGTGGTTGGTTTTTTTTGAAGAAGTTACTGTTAGTCACCCTTCCCCTTCCCCCAGCATCTCTGCTTTTAATGTCTTTCTTGTTACTGTTGCATTCTGAATTTTTGCTGGCTCTTGCCTTTGCTTTTGGCACCCAAAACACTTTAGTTTCTAAATGCCGAACTCTAATCTCTAGACTAACACATTATAGTGCCTTTCTTAGATCTTAATTTTGGTTTCTCATACATGGTTAGATTTCTTCTTTTTCATCATTTCGCCATATATGCTAAACTCCAATATGAGGTTTTAAATAATATATTGTATTAATGTCAAGACATAAGGTATTATCACTTCGACACGTGATCCTCAGGGTTTTGTACTTAAAGGGCTCCTAAAGAAATAGTTTAGTTGCTACTTAAAATTCACAACTCTGAATTACAATCAAACGTGGGATTTTCCTTAGTCATCAATGGGATTTCATAATGTTACTGGCTGATACCTCTCTATCTCAAAGCCATTATAGTCACCAGACAAACATGGAGCAAGTACACGTCAGCAATGGTGAGATTATGTGGCAAGTCGGCTTAAGACTTAAAGGATGAGGACTGGTCTTGGTCTGGTAAAAAAGAGCAAGGCAAATGATTGGGAAAACCAAAAATTGCAAAAGATACTTGTCTTCCCAAGGATAGTGTTCCAAGCCCAGCTTTTTGTTCAAACCTGTCAGAGTCTTCTAATACAGCCTTTATATATTGCTTCTATGACAGGCTTATGATTGAGCTGAATCTTAAACTTCCCTACATGTTTATGGGGCCTCCTCCTGCTTTTCTGCTTTTTCTCTTCCAAATCCCATAAAAGAGAATCCTCACCCTCATTCTTATCTCAGACACCAAACTTGATTTTCATAACATTGCTTCCACCCTTAATACGCCTGTTTCTCTCTGTTTTCTCTAGAGTTACAAGTATGGTTCTTTCAGTTACCATGAGATTCATGCTTCTTCTTTGTATTGGTTTCTTAGTAATTCAACCAGATAAGGTTTCTGGCCTGAGAAGCATCACTCTTGCTCTCAGAGGGGATAAAGAGCTGTTAGAATATGTTCAGAATTCCCGGATTCTAACTGCTGTTGCAATGGATTCTTTGGATACAAGACAGGGTTTGGCGCCTGCGCCTTCTTTGGTGTTTGATCCTAGTCAGTCTAACAAGAGACAAGTTCGAAAAGGATCCGACCCCATTCACAACAGGTGGTGAAAACATGAAGCTGTTTCAGCTCTTTTCACAGGAAAAAAATGGGCTGAATTCTGATGGGCTGAGGCTGCAAATGAGGTGAAGAAAAAGCAAGAGGATGTGGAGAGCTTTCTCTTCTCTTCTTAATTGTTTCTCCATGTGGGTTTGTTGAGTTTTCTGCATTTTCATTTGTTTTAGACTTGTAGTCCAAGTTTTTGCTCAAGCTGAAAGATACTGTAAAAACCTAGGTTTTAACAAAAGAAGAATACCTAAAATGATGGCTCTTGCTGTCATATACAAATATAGTAGCAGTTCCCAATTTTCTCTGCAAGGAAAAGACTTCTGTATCTTGGCTTATCAGCGTGAAATTCTAGAAAGAAGTGTTTACAGCATATGACATTTTCCTCCTGTTTAATCTGCAACATCTTCAACTTTTTTGCTTTCTTTCAAGTAACAATGTAACATACAAGAATCAGTTCTGAAAACTCAAATTTTACAGTCCAGTGTTTTGTAGCAAGGACTGCATTGAAATGAAACACCAACCATCAGCTAAAGTAGGCCTACCCTTGTCATAACTCATAAGGGAACTCCACTTATCTAAAAGTTATTGTTTTGTAGTCTAAATTGCAACACCCTTATTGTTTATTTATTTATTTTTAATTTAGAACATCAAACATAATCTCTGGAAAAGGGAAACAACAGTTTTCCTTGGATATATTCAGGAAGCAAAGAAAAGGACAATGAACTTGTTTGTCTAAAATTTAAACTCAACAATGCATTCTTATAAGAAATATAGACCTATAAATGATTTGAATGATACAAGCAGGGTAAGTAGAACCAATGCAAAAAGGCCTTAGAGATCTTCAGGGAAATGAAGCTTGTGTCTCCCAGGAATGTAACGTCAAAAAACTATGTTGAACTCTTATCTGCTTGTCTGTTGTTTTTCCATTCCTCTGATCTGTGGTATCTGTTCTCCCTATGAAGTTGGAATTGTACGGAAGTAACCTTACGTGAAACCGCTCCCCAAATCATGTTCACTGCATCACAAGGCTGTGATGGGTATTGATAGTGAAAGTGACGTACAATCTCCTTCAATTTTTCCCACATTTTGGTCCACTTGTCTTTATTGATACCCCGTAGAAGGTTTAGTAGGTAATCCTTCTTCACAGCATCAGATGCACGGACAAATATGCAAAATTCTGAGTAGTCCAAGACATCTTCAAATGGTAGCTCAATCTCATCACTTACAATTACAGGAACACAATGGCTGACAATAGCATCAAATAGGCGATTTGAAGAAGGGGTATCCCCAGCAATATTGAGGCAGAATTTGGATGAGGCCATCCCTAGGCCTGCCTGCTTGACACCATTTCCCTGAGCGGATCCAAATGAGAAGTGCACATCACTCTCATCCTTGAGAAGGTAATACAGTTCTTGACGAATGACTCCTCCCTGAAGAATGATTCCAAATAAAAATCTTAGATTAATATACACCAAAAGATCTAATCTGCTGCATCACAAGAAGTTTAGACTTGGGCGCAATAGATGAGAAAATTGAACAAGAAGCATTAAAGGAGTGCTGCTTTACTTTGCAATGTCAAGAACGAAGAAAAATCAAGAAAATGCTGGAACCACATTAAGAAGAGAAAAAAATATTTCATTTAATACCATAAAACATGTTACTTGAAACCAAATCCCTGTTTCTCTTCACTGTTTCTTGAAACAGAATGGCGATTTATCCAAGACCATTATTTCTGCAGTGCTTCATCATTAAACTAGAAATTAGTGATTTAATCTCAAGTTCTTTGGAATGCCATTTTGGAGTACTTCCTCCTGAGACACTGAAAATATTAACCTAATTACAAACTATGCTTGACTATATTTATTGAAACTTTTTTCTGTTTTAACTAAAATGAACTACCGTAGCTTATATCGTCAGTGTGGTTTTGCAGTAATATATGACAGAGGAAGTCCCCATTTTGCACACTACTAAATTGCACTTGGTGCATCCTGAAGATCCTACTATATATGGCCCCATTTAGATACCTTTGGAATAAAAATGGTATGTTCAACAAAGATTCTATGACACTAGCAAAAAGTATTAATAGTTTATGATCTGTGCCTAATGCATGAAATAACTGCTTCATCCAACCCAGAAACTATCCTCTCTCCTTTCCCAAACCACATCTTTTTCACTCTAATTGAGACTCTAAAATTCAGTGCTCCATTAAAACCCAGGAAACTCCCAATGCCAACCCTTATCTTGTTCTTCTAAATCCACACCAACTGTCACCGTCAAGCAGGGAGTTGACAGATAACAGGTCAGAATTATCTGACTGCAGATAAAAGAGCAAGTGTTTCACAAAATAATTGCATAAAACCAAAAAAAAAAAAAAAAAAAAAATCACCTGCATAGCTAAAAAATTAGGGCATTAACATATTGCAGGCTAAAAAAATCAAGTACAGCCTAGAAGAAAGATTGAATGTGGAAAATATAAGTTGCTTTCAAGTAATAAAATCATATTTCTGTTTTCTCCTCAACTCAATTGTCACCCTTTGATGTGACAATGCATGTGAATATCTAACAATCTTTACTTCCTAACTTGCGAACTTTTAACAGCAAACATGTTTTCACTATATCATTAAATATCTAACAGAGTTGAGGTAGTTAGGTAACAGTGTAAATGGAAAATTTCAATTTTAGGCCAAATTTAAACTCCAAATAAACAACAGCAGCTTTTGTTCAAAATTAACTAAAAAAAAAAAGAAGAAAAGAATAACATATAAATGATCCCAAAAAGGGAGGACACTTACATCTTTCCTATATATAGCTCCCTGGAAATAGACTAATGTAGGCCTCTTCTCATATGGAGCCGAATCAGCATTAGGGATGGTACTCACAACATGCTTATAAGGAGCAATTATATCCTTCTCAAGATTTGCGATTGCAGGAGGGTATCTCCCAAAATCTGCAAGAATAAACATCGCAGAACCCAATTTCTTTCTGGCATCCAACATGCTATTTGGATGGTGAGCAACTATCACATGATCCTTCCCACCAAATCGATTCCATTCCTCCTGAGTCATCAAAAACTGCACTAATTTATTTTGCAACTTTTTGTTAACACTAACTTTTTCATTTCCTTTGAGCTTAGAATGCCGGTTGTAACTTAGAGATGAGAAGAATGGCACAAAAAATACATCTGCTTGACTTGAATTCTTCACCCTAATTGCACCACATGGTCTCGCTGCTGCTGACGTTTCTGAAGCTAGAAGATCAAGGGTGAGCCAATACTCCATGCTGTGCTGTAAATTCAATCCTCCAGGGTACTGTGGGATACTACTTGGGTCATTCACATTTGGCCAGGTCTCAGTTGGCTTTCTCTTCCCACCCAACAACCCAAAATGAAATTCAAAAGGTAGGTCATACATATATACCCTTAAAGGAGCCCAATTTGTGCTGCAGGATTTCATTTTCTGCTGCCAAGGAGCAAACATTTCTTTTCCTGAGTTGGAATTCTTGCATGACAACCCTTCACAACTGTTTGGTATTTCAGCAGAAACTTGTGAATTTTCAGATGAGAAGAAAGGAAATCTTATTTGTTCACCTTTAGCATTGGATTTTAGGTAAGCTGATGTGTTATTGAGAAGAATTAGTTTGAAAACTGACCGGGGAATGAATGATGTATTGCTAAACTGAAGAAGGAACACAGAAGAAAGGATCAGAAGAAACATTGAAATGGTAATTATATAGAAGAGGAACCTAGATGGAAGGACACCCTTCTCCGACATCGATGAAATTTATTGAACTAAAACTAGCTGAATCTGTTTGGATAATTAAACAGACAAATAAAAATTGAAAAGAGTAAAGCTGCTACTTGGGATCAGTGGACAAAGAAAATATGCTAAACACCCAAGCTCAAACAATTTCAGCTCACCTTCCACCCTCTAGCCTCATACTAATTGATTGGTAAAAGCAACTTGATTACCCTAGATACAAAGGGGAAATCACCATCCCCAAAACTGAGGGTAAAACCCAGTTCCAGCTTTTCCTAAAGGACCTTTAAAATATCTGAAGAACGGAGGTTTCTATGAACCACAACCCATTAATCTAAAGAAATTGCATACCCTTTTTCCTGTTGCATACCCTTTTTCCGCTAAATTTGTTCATAATCTTGTACTGTATGAACTGCAAAATAGAGAATCTTGTTCCCCTCAAAAAGCTATAAACTTTACCTCTTCAGTTGGTCATCAAAGCAAATAATTAAACCTGCACGCCATGAAAAGAGCACTCAAAGACAGTACTTTTCATCCTCGACTAGAAGCATATTCTTGATAAAACGGATCCCAGAAACTGCTAAAAATTATCCAAAAATAAGAACTAAAAAACAGCATGAAGAAAAACTGCAAAAAAAAGAAAACCAAAAGCTTATCAACTGGGGGTTAAAGATGTATGATTTTCTCAACTAGGTAGTTGACAAATCTCAGGAGAAGTACCTGATGAAATTAGCAGGGTCCACGGCGTGAAAATTGTTTCCCAGACTCCAGAGAATAAATGGTTGGCATCAGGCATACCCGGAGCAATTGTCCTGAAATACCTTTACTCACCGTTTTTATTTATTTATTTATTTTGGTGGAAATCTTTTACTCACTGTTGATTCAGGTCTTTTATTTTATTTTAGTTTTTAATTTTGCTTATCGCAGTTAAGATGTTTACGTAAAACAAAAAAAAGAGGGTTAATGCCAACTATCTCCCTCTACTATAAAAAATAGTTCAATTTAAACCTTTTATTAATAATTTACCTCATATCCTCCCTCTACCATTAATCAACTCCATCTGCCCTCCCTCTACCTGTTCAAAAACACATTAATGTCATCCCTCCATCCAATTTAGACTAACGCCATTGTTTGTTGACCGTTTCAAACGGTCGTAACATTTGGGCCTTTTTTAATATTTTTTGGTCACCCGCGCATTGTGCCCCAGTCCTTCTTAATCCTTTTATGTCAACGATGTTTTATGCAATTTGTTAATTAGATGCTTAAATTATAAATGGATTTTTTAATTTATATTTTAAAGGTATAAGTTGAGTTTTATTAAATGTAATATTTTTAATTAATTTTATATAAATTTTTATATCAACTTTAATTAAAATAAAATATAAAATATAAAATAATATTTATACTTAAAATTTATAAAAAAAATATAAATTTGATATACAAATTTATATAAAATTAATTATAAATTTTATAGTTAATAAAACTTAATGTACTCTTATAATATAAGTTAGACAAATTCAATTATAAAAAGGTTTTTTTATCTTGTATTTGTAATTTTTTATTTTTATATAAATTAATAATTAAAAAATATGTTAATTGCATTTTTAATTTGTATCGTAAAGATACAGATTGAAAAAATCCATTTGTTCTTTCCCGTCAAAACGCGACGTTTTCCAAGTACTGGTGTCCAAAACCCAGAACCCAATCCCAGCACCGGAATCTAAGCACTGGTGCTCTTTCAAGTTAACACAAATCAACAACCTCATCCCCTCGATTCCCTTCTTCTTGTTTTCTCCTTCTGCTCTTCACGTCTTCGCTGCCGCCCACTCGGCCTCACTGTTCTTCTACTCTCCTCTTTCCCTCTTGGACCTTGATGTTGCCTCCTCTTCCTCTATCTCCTTCTCGGATGTAGTTTCTTCTCTCTCCTTCCGTCTCGACAGACTACTCCCGGCCACCGCCAACCTTTCCAGTTTAGTGCAAGTATTCGATGTTAAAACTCGTACCCCACTTCGTCGTCTTCGATCCCACATCAATCCTGTTCATTTTGTGCGTTACCTTGCTCTTGATAAGCTCCATTTAGTGTCCAGCTAGCGGTGATGATACAATCGTTAACTACTGGGATGTGGCCGGGGGAAGTGTGGTTCTGGATTTGGTGGGTCATAAGGATTATGTGGGGTGTGGTGACTGGAGTCCTGTTAGTGGTGATATGTTTGTTATGGATTCTTACGATCATACTGTGAAGGTTTGGGATGTGAGAGTGGAGAATTCAAGGTCTGTTTTGGAGTTGAACCATGGCAAGCCAGTGGAGGATGTGATTTATCTTCCTTTTGGTGGGTTGATTGCAATTTCCGGAGGCAATTTTGTGAAGATATGGGATTTGATTCGAGGAGGGAGGATGGCGTAGTGTATGGAGAGTCACAACAGGGGTGGGAGCCACAATGCGCGGATGGCAAAAAAAAAGATTAAAAAAGGCCCAAACGTTATGGTTCGTTTGCACTTAAACCCAGTGGCAGAGCCACTTGTACCCCAGGGGCGGTGGTCCTTAGGATTTGAAC
>BPVZ01000078.1:374575-386511 GCA_020521535.1 Rubroshorea leprosula
TTTGGGAAGGTAAAGATGTACATATATTAATTTTTATACATTTCGATATTAATATCTTTTAAAAAGATTTTAGAGAAACTCTCTCAAATTAATATAGTATATTTAAAAAAATTAAATATTTAGATATTAATTTTAAGATTTAAAGTTTATAATTTAATTTATAAAATAGCATTTACCTATAAATAGATTCAAATTTTTTTAGTGAAAAGAAGGTTGTCTCTCACAATTTTATAAGTAAAAATTTCGCTCTGCTCAGCTGAGAAAATAATCTTCAGTATCAAAAGTTTAATTAGTTATATTTCCATATAACTAGCTAGTTAACAACCCAGGAAACTTCTTCCTACTAAAAAACATAAGAAGAAAATTCCTTAATCCATAATCAGTTAACTCTCCAAATAACAAGTTATATTTTTATCCCAAGCGTTAAAATAGCTTTGAATTAGTAAAAACATTTCTGTTAAAATAATAATTAATAATACAGCATAAAACAATCTTCGGCCTTTCTAAGCTGTTCATTAGTGTCCACATTTTGGAGAACAGAGAATGGTAGTTTTAGAAGAGGATTTTTCTTTTGTCGATTTGAGAGCTTTCATTTTCAATTCTTTTTCTCTTCTTTTGATTTTTTAGAAATATTTATCTCCTCTTTTTCACTTTTAGAAGTAATTCATGTCCAGAAAATATTTAAAAAATTGAATTCGTGGGTAAGTTACAAAAATGGCCAGAAGAAAGAGTAAATTACAAAAATTCCTTTTGAATCCAGTTAAAAACTACATGTTAGTCCGTATACTTGTCAAAAACTAATAAAAAAACAGTTTTCCCTTTAGCTTCGGCATAAGTTACACTTTAATCCGAACTTGAAATCTGTCAAATTAAGGAAGATCATGACTACATCATCTTGTTGTTTAACCTTCTAAAATCGTTGCCTTTCTTAGACAAAGCAAAAGAATAGCTGCAATTTGGGGACGAGGAGAGGCCTTGGGGTTCCTCTCCCCTCTTTTCTTTACTTGTCTTTTATTTTTTAAGTTTTCTTTGTCCTATTACTGGGCAAGTTTGTTCGCTTTGGGTTAGGACCCGTTCTTTATCTAGGTTTTGTCTAGCAGGTTTCGTCCCTCTTAGTGACAGTGAGGATAGGGTGTATTTTGATAGATCCAATGTGTTCTGTTGGATATTTTCAACTGCTATGGCATCTCAAGGGTTTCACAATTTCTTTGGACACAACAAATCTCCACTAGGCATGTCGACGACTCAGGGATGATTCAAGTACGAATTTTCGAGTTTAGGGCTTTTTATTTTGTTTTTATTTCTAAGGAGTGCTTTACCTGCTTTGATTTTCTTTTCATAAGAGTCATTAGATTTTCCTCATTCTAGCAAAGTTGAGTAAAATTAGAGACAGTTGCAATTGCAATATGAGATATGATGTCCCCTTTAAATTTGTAATATTTTAAATTTTTTTTTATTTTGATTGCACAATAAAAAACAATTATCTTTTATTCTTTATCTCATTCCATTCAACTTAAACTCAGGATCTCTTATTTTCAATGAAAGAAGATAATCACTAAGTTACTAAGTTGATGACAATATTCTCATATTTAAAATGAAATATCTTTAAATTTAATCTAAAAAGATGAAAAGGAAGATGATGACATCATGGAAAGGGCTATAAAATATTTCAACTACCCTTGTTTGACGAAATATGAGATATTGTTAAAATTACTTCTTCATTGAAAACAACAGCCATACCATTACTAACATTCATTAACAATAGTGACATTTTAAAATAAATTAACGCATATTTATGTATTTTTTAAGTAAAAATAGTTAATAAAAACAAACTGGCCCTTCGGGATTAATAGTTCATCTCCAACAGTGCTTGTGTTCAGTTAAAATAACTATTCAAAAAATTTCCCCTTCCCCCATATTTCCCCCTTTCAAAAAAATAAAAAATAAAAAATAAAAATTATGAATCAATTCATTGTGGATGTCTCACCTTCTTCATCTTTTCACCTCCCCACTTTCTATGAAATTTATACACTAAGTAATGGTGTAACTCCCACTACCTTCATGTAATTACAATGATGATTAACACTTCATAATGCCATGCACTTAGATAGTGATAATGAGATTCCTTGTAACTCCTCCATTAGTAAGAGATTAATCATTGTAACCTCTCATTTAGTGGGTGTTAATTTCTTGTAACTGTTATCCCATATTGGCCCCTATATATTGGCCCCTATATATAGGGCTTGTACTTTTACAAATGTATGGAAATGAATGGAGAATAAATGAAGAAAGGAATGAAAATATAATATATCTTTACATTGCCTCACTCCGTTTCTCTAATTTTTCTTCTTCTTCTAAATCGTTCTTTTTTAATTTTATAATACGTTATCAGCATGACTTGCCTCTATATGAATTACTCTTCATGAATCCTATTTGAGGTGATGAACCAATTGAGGCAAAGACATAAGTTGAGCTAAAGTTTTGAGGTAAGATTTTGAGACAACTTATTCTTTCAATTTCTTGTTTTCTAATTTGAATATTTTATGGTGTTATAATGATTTACTTGTTTATATGTTATTTTGCACTTGTCAAAAGACTTGAGTTCATTGCCGTTGATAAATTGGGCTCCAACTATTTGTCATAAACTCTTGATGTGAAAATTCTTTTACCTCAAATGAATCTTAAAGATTCAATTGTGGAAGGGACTAAAGTATCTCTTAAAGAGAAGGTATTTTTGAAGAAAATGGCATCTTTGAAGGGTTGCAATAAAATAAGATCTCTTCTATGAAGTCCAAAAAGGACTAAGAGATGAATATTTGATGATGAATGATTTATTGGAATCATGGAATTGTTTGGAAGAAAGATGATGATCAGAAGAAATTGCAATTCTTCTAAAAAGTTAGCTATGAATGGATCTATTTATTACTCGAGTATGCATCCACAAATATTTTGAATTACTTCATGCATAGAAAAGTTATTATTGATGAACAAATATAAGAGAAGATACATTCTTCCTTTCATGCCTCGAATATGCTTCAAAAGTAATAATTTCTAGAGGGTAATTTTAACATGTATATTTAAAGTATATACATGTCTTCTTGTTGCCAACAAAATTATGAATTGATGAAATCCTCAATCACAACCATTGGTTTGATTCTATTCCAGGAAAAGATTGTGACATTGTGTTATGATCATGGTTATGCATATGGTTATGAAATAAGACTTTGCAAAATGAAAAGATTTGTAGAATAAGTTGGCAAAGAATTTGAGAATTCTTAGATGCGATATAAATCAATATTGGTCAAATATCTTTTTTATATCCAAGCAATTTATGTGCTTATCATATATCTTCAAGCATTTACTTGATTTGTTTCAAGTTTTATCCAATGAGAAGGGAAAAGTTGCAAAGACATATTTTTGTGGAAAATGATATTATGGACACACACTTGTGATATTTATGATACACAATTTTATATTAAACTTGGATATATTATATCCATTTTGGGAATACTAGGAAAAAGTATCTCAAACATTTGAGAAATTAAATACATATCCCAATGTGTGGATTGTAAATTAAAAGGAGAATCTTTTGAGATCAAGTCTCCTCAATAAGAATTTATTTCCAATGAAGAGATGAGATACAAGAATACATCTATAAATAGATATGAATTTTATAATAATATTTCTTATATCCCAAATTTTGAAATTCATATTAATCTAATCTAATATCTCTCAAAATGGAGGTTACATATTAATGGAGAAATACTTTAAAAAAATGTATTTTTATTATAGTGATGAAATCAAGGATAAAAAGTTATAATTATGTAAAACATTTCTATCACACAATGAATGTATAATGGTATCATTGTGATAAGTGAAATGTGGCACATGCATTCTTATAATACAAAATGTATAATAATGGAACAGAACTTGACAAATTGTGTGTCATTTTTCAATGTGCAAAAGGTATCGTGATGAAATATCCTAAAAAAAAATTTCCCAATTACGCTTAACCTGAAGTTAATATGAATGTTTCATATTACAAGCTTAATTAAAAAATCCAAAAAGCTTATATATTGTTTGCTATTGGCTGCTCTTGAAAAGCTTGAATTTTGCAGCTTGGATAAACAAAATATTTAAATATGTGACTAGTTGCATTTTAATAGATTGTATTGGAACCTACTAAACTTTAAGAGCACAAAGATATAATGGTTATTATGCTGAAACTATACATGAGAAAAGTACAAAATGCCCCTTATGTTACGTCTTTTATGTGGCAAAAAGGCATATATTTGAAAAACTTTCCCTTTTGAATTATATATACACATCTAGGGGTGCAATTTGCCTTAATCCCCGTGGGGCCCCAGGAGGATCCCCATCCTTGCACAAAAATTAAAAAAATATGTAAATTAATTTTATTTTAAAGTTATTTCAACCATCAACTCATACCTAATGCAATAAAAATTAATCTTAATCCAATTTTACCGAACCCAATCTAACCCAACTCGACCCAACCCATTATTAACCATTTAACCCTAACTTTACTCATTTCTCATCACTCTCACCTTCTCATCCCTTTCTATCGCGACACTCTTCAAGAATCTTAAACTCAACTCAATTGCTCTTGTTCAACACTCATTCTTTCGATCTTTCTCACTTCTAGTTTCTCAAAATTTCACTTTCATCTTTGCCTTTCTCCCAATCTAGAAACCCTAAATCCCTTCATTGTCGCCTACTAATCTGGAGCTGGACTACATACTGTTGCTAGAGTGGATTGCTACTAGGCTACACTACTACGACCAAGCTACACCACTGCTACCAAATCCATTTAAATTGCTGCTATCGAACTTGAAGCCATCTGCTATCTGATTTGTTGAATTGTTAAACTCTATCTTTGTTGCCGAACTACTTCACCTATAGGCTACAGATCCAAATGGTTAGAAGTTTAAATAATTTGTTTATGGTTGAATTAATATAGAGAAAGTCTGAATTTTCTAGAGTTTACTAGATTCTTTGACTGCTCATAGCCATTTCTATTAGTGAATTGCCTAGTTAATTTCTTTACAGATACATACAACATAGAAAAGTGTTGTAGTTTCTTAGTAAAATCAAGAAATTGAGAAAAATATGAATGCCCACCTATCTAGTTAATTTATAGAGTTTACTGTAAATTCCAATGAAACTATGAAAGGGAAGAATTCACATTAACTAAAGAAAAGTTCAAAGTTTATTTTTTGATGACTAATTTGATATGAGAATCTATTTTATATTTCAATGTAAAGGCATAACTATGTTTTTTAAATTATTTTTAGGTGATAAATGTCTAATACACAAGAGTAGAGTGTCGATCTATCATTTCAAGCTTCACCACCAATTCAAATTCTCAATGAATCAAGTGGTAGTTTTATGGCAAGCCCAAGCCCTCTAACAACACCAATTTCATCTTTTGCTATGCCTCTTCTAGAAGAAGAAGAAGAAGAAGAAGAAGAAGAAGAAGAAGAAGAAAAGGCGTTAATGAAAAAGAGGAGGTTAGCCATAAACAAGTATTGACTTCTAAGGCATGGGAGTCTTTTAAGAGACAAAAAATTAATGGTACATGGAAAGTAGTATGCATCTATTGTAGCAAAATACTTGGTGGTGAAACTAGGAATGGGACAAAGCACTTGCATGGTTACTTAAAGTCTTGTCCATTGAAATGTGCTACTGACATAAGGCAAACTTTTTTTAAAGCTAACTTTTTTGAAGGCTTTAAGGAATAGTGATGGAAAACCAACACTCACTAATATTGTTTTTAATACCCATCTTCTATAGATGGGTAGCCATTCAAGAATTATCTTACTAATATTGTTTTTAATAATGAAAATGCCAGAAAGGAAATTGCATGCATGATTGCTTTACATACGTATCCTTATCAATTGTCGAGCATATTGGATTAGAAGGTTTGTTGCTACTCTTTAACCAAGATTTAAGATGGTTTCAAGAAAAACAATAAAGAAGGATATCATCAACATTTATCAACAAGAAAAATCTAAAAAAATGAAGTTGTTGGAGGAAAATGAAAGTAGAATTGCCATCACAACTAACATGTGGAGTTCTAATCAAAAGAAAGGATATAAGGTCGTCACAGCACATTACCTTGATGGTTCATAGACTTCGTAAAGTCGAATTATAAGGTAATATTCTAATTATTAAGTATTTTATGTGTTTAATTATTATTTTTTAGAATTATAATTTAAATTATTGTTCTAATTAGTTTTAATAATTTTTATAGTTTTTTTACATGTTCCTTATCCTCATATTGCTAATATACTATTACAAACTTTGCTTGATTATTTGATGGATTGGAATATTGATAGAAAGTTGTCTACTATTATAGTAGATAATTGTTTGACTAATAATGTCATGATTCATATGTTGTTAGCAAAACCTTCTAGTGATCCGTTATGGTTACAAGATAGCTTGATACACATGCATTATTTTCCTCATATTTTAAACTTGCTTATTTAAGGATGGGTTGTAGGTAATGGGTGATGGCATTGAGAGGGTTCAGGATAATGTTGCTAATTGGGTAGCAACAACAAAAAGAGAGGAATATTTTGAAAAAACTACTAGACAATTAAAACTTTTAGTTTCTAAAAAGTTGTGTTAATTGCAAAACTAGACGGAATTTAACTTACTTAATGCTTGATGTGGCTTTGCATTGCAAAGATGTCTTCTTTTGTTTAAAACAAAGAGAGTCAAAAGATAGATGTTTACCACTTGAAGAGGGTTGGGCAATGGCAAAGAAAATTTGTGAAAAGTTGGTTATGTTTTATGAAATCATTGAAATGTTTTTAGGGGATAAATATCCAATAGCTAATATTTTATTTCCTAAGATTTGTGAAATTAAGATTGCATTAAAGAGTTGGTTAACTTGTAGGAAAGTTGTAATAGAAATAATAGCAACATGAATGTTGAAAAAATTTGACAAGTATTGAAGTGAGGTTCATGAAATTATGGCTATAGCAACTATTTTGGATCCTAAATACAAAGTGCAGGTGGTGGAATTTTATTTCTAGAATTTATGAAGATAAAACTTAAGAGGAAATGCAAAAAGTTATGAAATTTTATTATGACTTAGTTGATAGGTATTAATCTAAGTCTAACCAAAATGAGAAAAATAGGCCAACGATAGCTACATTCCATTGATGGCCTCCTCTACAAGTGTTAACAAGGTTGACTTTGTTCATAAATTCAAGTCATTCCTTTCTTCTAAAGGTAATATTCTAGTTGTGAAATATGAGTTGGATACATATTTGAAAGAATCAGTAGTTCCAATTGAGACAGAAAACATTTTTGATATTTTGGATTGGTGGAAGGTTATTGGAATTAGGTTTCCCATATTACAAATGCTTGTTAAAAATGTGTTTGCGATTCCCATATCCACTATTGCTTTAAAATTAGCTTTCAATATTGGTAGAAGAGTTGTAACCTCACGTTGTAGCAAGCTTAATAGAAGCATTGATGTGTCTTCAAGATTAGTTAAAAACAGATTTCAAATGTATTAAGTTTATATTTCTTTTATTTTTTTATGGTATATTTCTTTTGTTCTTTAATTAAGTACCTAATTTTTAATCTAAATTTTTTTGTTTGAAATAAGTTTTTTGGATGATGTAAGATTCTTTACTGTTAATGTGGATGTGGCTTGTGATGAAAAAAATAATTCAAAGGTAAAATATACATGACATTTTCTTATACTAATAATATAAATAGTTTTTCTATAAATATGTTATTATAAAATATTTACTAATTGTATTGTAGGATTTTTTATGACCAAATGTGGATTTTGAAAGCTAAGGTGTTTTGAGTTGACTGCTTTCATACTAATATTTGGATGTTGGTTTAGTTATTTTATTTATATTGGATTGATTTTTGCTTATGTGGAACAAGTATGTTGGTTTAGTTATTTATGTTGCATTAATCATTATTTATGTTTGGAAAAAGTTTATTGATTTAACTATTTATATTGAATTAATCTTTATTTATATTTGGACAATTTATATGTGATTTTAAATTTAAAGAATTTTAGTTAATTGTACTTGAATTTTTAAAATTTTATTCATTGTAATTAAATATTAATTAATTATATGTAAAAAACTTATATTTTGATAATAATTGGTGTGGAATGAGGATCCTCGTGGGGAATGGAGATGGGGGCAAAATCAGCCCCCCAATCAAAAATCCCTGTAGGGACTTCCCATCCCTACGGGGCTTGTTGCCATTTACATAAATCTAATAGGAACAAACATTGGGATTAACCAGAAGATTGATCCTAAAATGATTTGGACCTATCTAACTTAGCCATCAAATGATTTTTCACTTGTTGCATCTCTTAAAAACATGATTACAAAACCTTTTACGAATACAATTGATCTCCTTCATTGTCATGTATGAGTCTATTCTCAATTATTTAAAATATATTTCCATACATTATGACATTAATATATGCTTGAATATAAATGTGACAAAATAATCCCTTAAGTAATATGAAGTATTGTATTAAGAGTATATCTAGTTTAATAGTTCCAAAGAAGGATGGAAGTTTCTATAGATTAATTGTGGATATCTTTATAACAAAATTTGTTGATTGTTAATATAAAGGAATCATGTTCCTAGTATCAAGGGGAGAGAAATAAATGTTGGGGAGGTAGGAGATAACTTGATATACATCTTCCAAGATCCTCAAATAAGTTGATATAAATTAAAATTCTAAAATTTTGTACTATCAATTGATGGATGCATTTATTGACGAAATGAAAGTAATAAATCATATATCCAAGTTTTGAATACCCTTGCTTGTATTGACATTCTCATTAAAGAAGTTGCTAAAATATTAGCAAATGAGGACATGTTAGAAGTATGTTAGAACAAACAATTGCAAGAATAAAAATCAAAACAGAAAGAGAAAGTATAAGTAGAATGTTAGCACTATTGAAATAATAAAACTCTTAAAGAGTTCTTGAGAAAATAACTGTAAGAAAGGGTTTAGGTACTTGAAAATAATGAGTTGAAATTATATATAATGATGAGATATCTATAAATTATGGTTCTCCTAAAAGATGAGGGAATCGAAATGATATTGTTGTTAATTAAAAATTCTTGCATATGTAATAGTGATGGATATGGTCAACGAAATTGAGGATTTCGGATCAAATTTATTGAAAATTGTTGATGAAGAAATGATTGGCCAATATGAAAAGTAATGATCCGAGTAGAATTTAAATCACAGTAATTATGTCATGTTTTTAAATTAGTATTCCAAATATATAATGAAAGTGTGTATTAAATTTATTCAAGTGAGAAGCCAACAAATTCATATTACAAAATTGTTGACTTCTAGAACTTTGAGTAGTTAAGACACTAGATTGGTATAAATTGCCTGAATATGAATTTACAGTAAATTAAGGGAGAGCATTATACGCATAGTATTCTTTTCCTCTTCGCCAAGGTTTTTTTTTTTTTTTTTCCAACTAGGTTTTTTCCTAGCAATGTTTTTAATGAGGAGGTTTAACAAATAAAGAATAAAAGGTGAATAAAAGGTAAACATCTAAGAGGGAGTGCTGTGAATCAATTCAATATGGGCATTTCACCTTCTTCATTTTTTCACATCCTCACTTTTCATGACAGTTACACATCAAGTAATAGTGTAACTTTCACTACCTTCATGCAATTACAATGATAATTAACACTCCATAATGCCATGCATTTAGATGTTGATAATGGGATTCCTTGTAACCTTTCCATTAGGAGATTAATTCTTATAACCTCCCATTTAGTAGGTCTAATTTCTTGTAACTCTTTTCCCATATTGGCCTTATATATAGGGCTTATACTCTTACAAATGTATGGAGAACAAATGGAGAAGAAAGGAATGTAAATATAATATATCTTTGCATTGCCTCACTTTGTTTCTCTAATTTTTCCTCTTCTTCTAATCGGTTCTTTCTTTATTTTATAACAAAAAAGTTAATAAAAATGACATTTTACATCATGTTGCCAATAAAGATTTTTAACAAATGTTGCCATCAAATTATTTTTGATTGAAAATAACTCAATGACTAAGAGTCGTGTTGTCAAGTGCCTTCCTTCCTTTCTTGTTCCTTTGCCTTCTCCTTTCTTTCTTGTTATCGTTTTTCTCTCTTTTGGTCTTCTTTGTTCTTAATAGAGTGTTGTCCTTGCACAACTAAATCCTTTTCAGATCCAATGACTTAGGAAGGTAGGTTGGATTTGAAGGTCCCCTAAGTAATATGCTATTCTATCTTTCGTTGTGATTTTCCTCTTAGGAGTTGTTTGTTTGGCGAGAAACATTCTCCTTTAAGGGTTTGTTTGGTTAAAGGCTAGTGACTTTCCTTGGAAAGTGAATAGTTAAATTATTGTAAAGAAAGTTAAAAGGTATTATACAAAAGGTTACCACATTTTATAATAAATTTTTGTTGGGTTGTTAATTTATTTTATTTAGTAAGAAATTAACATAGGGAACTATAGGAAAAGTTAGTATTAAAAGTTGTTAAATAGGTTCCATATAGAAAAGTTGTTAGAAACATATTTTGTTGAAAGAGGTGGAAAGAAAAGTTTATAAGTTAAAAATTGTGTTAGAAAAAAGAAAGATTAAAAATACCACTTTATCCTATCATTATTATAATTTTAAGATGTATAAGTGCCAAAATATCCTTACAAAATCTTAGAAAAAGATGTTTTCCAAGAAAAAGGTTTCCAAACATATTCTATTCTAGCATCTTACCAAATACAATAAAATTAACATCTTAACAAAATTTCAACAAAAATTTTATTATAAAGTTTAATGATTTTCTATACAGTATTTTTAACATTTCAATTACCTTCTTAGTAAAAACCTTATTCGAAAAATTGGTTTTTAACCAAGTACACTCTTAGTTTCTTCTATGAACAAGCATTAAGGAAGGAAAAAAGATTTGAGATCTTTTCTTGATCTAAAGGGTAAGTTTTTCTTTCTAGGCTGTTGTATCTCTTTCTACTCTAGTGAATTTATTTAAAAAGTGACAATATAACTAACTTTTATACATTTCAAAATTATTTTTTTAAAAAAAGAAATTTTAAGGGTGACTCCATAGTGGCACGGTATATTAAAAAATAAATAATTTCAGCAAGTGCATACCTTAATACTTAATTGAGAGATCTAACTTCTGAATCGACACTTGTTTATAATTTGGAAATTAGAATATCAAAAGTCTCAAGTTGGAAAGGCAAAGAAATCTAGAAGTCCGTAAATATAGGCTTTGGATGGTTGGCCTTGCTCCATTACATAATCATATAGTGTCATTTAAATTGGTATTTAAAGGGTTAAATTCAATAAATAGTCTATTAATTATGTGATTTATTTCAATTTAGTCTAAAAATAAATTTTTTCTTTTAAAATGATCTATTTGACAAACATTTTGTTAACTGACTAACGGAATTCTTTGTAATTGTTGACAAACTGCCTCTTAAACTTTTGAAAAATATTACATATAGTACATATATTTTTATTTTTTACAACATTTTGTTTTTGAGGTTCAAATTTTTTTATCAAATATAATAATTAACCAAGATGAAATTTTAATTTACATTCATTAAGATTCTAATTTTAATTTACAATAATTAATATTATAATTTAAATTTTATAATTTCTAAAAAGATTTAATTTATTATTAAATATTAATATTTTTAATAAAAAAAACCCGTCCAAAATTTAATTTAATTAAATGAGCACCCACATATTATTAAAATTACCTGAAAAAATAAAAATTCATTTCAATTTTTTAAATCCCCAAATTAAAATCATGCATGTATTATTAGTGTTAAAAATAAAATTAAAATTTTTTATTTTTCTATACAAAGTAGTGAAAAAATATGTAATTTAATAATGATATTAAGTTTTT
>BPVZ01000078.1:386611-400971 GCA_020521535.1 Rubroshorea leprosula
TGAAATAAACTATATAGTTAATAGACTATTTATTGAATTTAGCTGTATTTAAAGTGTTCCAGTATCTTGAGGCATGGTTATAACCACCAATAATAATGTTATGATTATCAAAACTATAAAATATTATCTTTAAAAATATTGATTTTGTTTAATTTAATTGATAAAAATAGTTAATAATTATAATTATTAACTAATAACTAATAGAATAATTTATATTTATTAGTTAATAAATTAATGTATTTTTAGACAGTGGTTTAAAAAAACTAAAATTTTGGTAGTTTTAACGATATTGATAATGACAATAATCATGACTGAATCTTGAGTTCTAAATTTTGGCTAACAATTTTGTTGTTTTTGAAATTTATTTTTGAATTTTAAAAATCAAATACAAATGTCAAAGTCATCGTACATGGCTTTTTGAAGTAGTGTTTTCCGGGCAAGAAGTAGTGTTTTTTGGACAAAATTGGTTGGCAACACCTTTTATCCAAATTAAATTTCAAACAAAAACATAATTTGGATTCAAAGTTTCAGACGTGTTTGAGAGAGTTTGAGAGTTTCACACCTGTTATCTATAACATGGTGAAATGTCACCCCCATGAAGGCATAATTTAAAACTTCGAAAATAAAAACAAAAATAACAAAAATGTTAATATCAGGTTTTGTTACGTAAGTTGGTTCAACTAATCCTGAAGGAAAGGTTTGGTGATTGGATTCATGCCATACTGCCATTTGATTCGAACAATGTTTTTGGCCATACATTTCATTCAAACAATTGAATGATTAAATTTATTCACAACACAAGTGGTCATTATATATTTGTTTTTCCTAGCCTATTCATCAATAGATCAAAAAGTCATGAGAATATGATATCACTAGTTTTCTTCAAAGCTATTACGTAGCCAGCAACAATAGAGGGGCCTTTGGATTAGTCCAGACTTACGTTATTAATAAAAAAATGGCCTTGGGATTGCTCATGATGAGCTCCTGGCAAAAATTGACCCAACTTGTTAATTCGTTTTAGCTAATTCCTATGTTCAAAAGACCACGTGGGTAAGACCTTCAATCCATAATTATTTCAATCCAACTCATCTAACCATTACTTGTCAAATGAGTTGGATTATGAATCAACAATTTATTTAAATCATTGATAAAAGTTAGCTCAACTCACAAATTTATTTTGAATCATGTATTTAAAACAAAATAAGGTAAGATTTTTTACTTGTTACTTGTTTCAATCTATTTCATTTGATTGTCACAGGTCAAATAAGTTGGGTTATGAGTCAACAATCCGCGTAAATTATTGATGAAGGTTGGCCCAACTCACCAATTTGTTCTATATATGGATGATAACGGGTCCTTGCGGGGTGAGAAACCCCTCCTCATCCCTATTTTTGCCAATGCAGGTATGGGATTCTTACAAAGATTTTTGAAAGAAAGTAATTAAATGCCCTGCTACCCATCTTTGTAGGTATACGAAGTCTTCGCTAAATATTAAAATCGTAGAATTTAAATTTATTTTTTTTCCAATAAACAAAATTTATGACATTATATAGAATAATTCATCATGTATAAAGATAAAATCTTGCAAAAATAAAAAAGTATGTAAAAAATTACACCAATACCACAAAAAAAAGTACTACATAAAAAAAAAGTAAAAATTTGAAACAAGCAAATGCATACAGGTTAGAAAATGCATACAGTCCAACAAATCCACAAGAAACAACAAAAAGAGAGTAGAAATTCATAACAAATTATGGGTTTTATTTTCTTATAAATATATTCTAATATTATAAAAATATAAATTTATTTTTTTTAATTATATATAGATTTCCACATAGACTCATGGGATAGAAAAAATTTCTTGTGAAATTTCACAAGAAAAAATTATCCCTATTTTGGTCTTACAAAAAAGAATATTCTTTAAATCTTCATTCTTGCCAAACTCTACAAATTTCAAAGTAAATTACCATATCTAATTCTAATTTTGTGTGTTTAAACAATACATAAGACTCTCTAATTTGTGAATTGTACGTACCAATCAACTCATCTAATTGTCACAAGTTAAATGAGTTCGGCCATAATCAACAATTCACGTAAATTATCGGTAAAAATTGACCCAACATACCAACTTGGTCGAATTTGCCTATCCAAAGTGTCTCATTGATAAAATGTATGAATTCATCTCACTGATAACTTGCATTGATTTGACGCGACCCATTTCATATGCTAGATTTACTTGGTAGTGGCCTGAAAAAAAAAAACCGTATATGGACTGAACGAGCTCGGCCCATTCTTTTTACACATTCTCTCCACTTTGATAAGGACAATAAAAGTTGGGTCTCAAATGGGCCTAACAAATTAATTTCCTGAGAAGAGCAATTAACCTACCATTTTACTCCCAGTCAAGTCCTAAAATTTGCAACTTGCATTTCTCTCATTCATAATATATGATTTCGACTTATGCAATTAGCAAGCAGGTTGGGGACAAAATCTGTCATGAAATGCGGATCTATGGGTAAAATTTCCTTAAAATATTGCTTGGGAATACTCTTGGGCCTAAATTAACTAGGCAAAATCCTATGTTAAACTCTTAAACTTATCTTAAATTCTTAGTTAAGTTCTTAAACTTTTATTGAAGTAAATAAATCTCTAAACTTGATAATTTTAGCAATTTATTCTCTTTCTTTTGGTAGATTTAGTGCTCATTTATATCTTACTTGCATGAACAAGGTTAATACTCGTTATGTAGGCAATAACACATTAATATTTTGCTCGTACAAGTGATGCGCAAATAGGCATTAAATCCATTATAAAGAAGATGGGTTAAATTGTTTAAATCACTAAGTTCATGAGCTTATTTGCTTTAATAAAAGTTTAGGGGCTTAATCGAGAATCTTGGGTAAGTTTGCAGGCTTAACATAGGATTTTTCCAATTAAATATACTTTTTTTTAGTAGTTCTTCAAATTTAGCCTATACCCTATTACTTTACACTTAATTGCTCCTTCATTTATTTCAATATGATTGATTTTGCTTTACTCTTTCCTTTCCTCTTATCCTAATGAACAAGTAATCAACAAGTATTCGTGTGATTGAATCCTCAAAACATAAATGCCAAAGACAGATACAAAAGAAAGAAATGGGGAAAAGAGAATGCATTGCACCTTTATGCAAGACAATGCAAAATAGAAACATCAATTAAATAGTTTGGTGGTAGAGTTATTTATATTTTTAATTACAGATTTAAGATTTAATCATTAATTTATATTAAAATACAAAGACTATGCAAAATATATTGATATAATATTTTAAAAAAAAAACCCGCATAAATTGGATCAGGCTGCACTGCTTTTTGGACACTACCAAAAATGAATCATCCAATGGAGGTAAGCCTCCCATTGCTGGGAGAGAAAATTGGGTCATCGAGATCAATGACCTCAGACATAATTAATAAATATTAAACAAACTCGGGACACTAAACGGTATTATTTGATCAAGAAAGGGGAACAAAAAAGAGCAGTGGATGAAATCGATTCAAGGGCATTTGGGTCCTCCACGCTTGGTCTTCCAATTGTTGTAGCAAGGGCACACAGATTTATTGCCATAGTAGCCAGGAGGAACACAGAGGCATTTGGCACAGCATTTTTGACAGAAAAACATGCATGGTTTGCGGTACTGTGTCCTACTGCATCTCCTTGTGCATTGTGACGGGCATTCTGATTTTGTTTAATTCCCAAAAGAAAACGTCTAGTTAGAATAAAATTAAAAGTTTAAGTTGTAAAAATTAATCTTGGTTCGAAGAAAATGAGTAATGGAAAATGTATTTCTTTAATATAACTGATCACTTACGGTAGCTCTTTAGGCTTCCAGGTCCATAGTTCCCCTGAAAAAAAGAAGAAAAGAAATAGTATAATAAATTTAAAAGTCAACAAAGTTTTTTTCCGAGTCCAATGGTATAATAAAAGTGTAGTATAAGTGCTAAAATTATCAAAACACTTTAAATGAAATTTCTCTTTTTATTTGTTTATTAATAATATTTTAATAATTTTAATAATTAGATTGTATTTCTTTTTGTGGAGTCTGTATTACAATGTCAATGGTGAAAATACCATAACATAATAAACAAAAGAAGAACAACAAAGCAAAACCTTACACTGTCCAGATGATATTGGCTTTCCTTTGCCATAACCTACACGAAAAGGAAAAAATGACATAAATTAAGAAGATTATCAACTTAAGGGGTGGGCCCAATTAAACTTAATGATAATGTTACTATCTATGTATACATATACATGTATGTGTCTATGTGCGTCACGTGCACGTTTAAATTATTATGAGTTGCACAACAAGGAATGGTCATTGGAAACTTACTGTGGTTGCAACCATGGAAATGCTAAGGAGAGCAAGAAGCAGAAGGCAGGCAAGCTTAGACATGACGAATTAGGGCAAAAAGCAAGCCTCTCAGGAGTGTATGGAAGAGAAGAGAAAAGCAGAGAGAGGCTTGCTTGAAGAAGCTGCTTGTCTGTGTACTTCAACTTCTTGCTTGATTCAGAATGCCAAGAAGAGTTGGGTATAAATAGAAACTTTGAAGAGAAGCAGAAAATTCAGGATACCGAATCTGATTGACACCGTAAAACCCACTAAAAAAAGGCCAAAACATTAATAACATGAAGTAACATGGCTAGTTAGTTAAATGTTGGCCTTCAACAACAGCAAGTCGGCAGATTGGATCAAACTCCCAAGGAAGAGATTATTTTCTCCTACCCTGAGTTCTCAATCCCCTTTCATCGCGGACCCCGGAAGTGAGCTGAGCCGTTGGATGAAATCAGGAGATCAAAATTCATGACATGTCATGGTTTGAGAGCAAGAGAGCACAGAAAGACATAGAGTAGGAGAAAGAGCAGATTTGGGACCCCAGAAATAATGGGAGCTAATAATTGAATGGGGAAATGTGGAGTCTGTTATATCCATGTGCAATCAAGGCACATGACCAAAGACAGCATGTGCGTGCCCTGCGCTGTAAGCCATGGCTTTTGTTTCTTCCAATCACTAACTTGTTAATGGGGAAGTACTGTAAGTTACATTGTCATTCATGTCTCTGCAAAACTCTATCATATTATTTATAATATTTTTCTATTTGTTTAAGCATTAATTGTCCAGTTTTTAATTCTTGTCTTGTTTGGTTAAGTACTTTGTTTGTACGGTGTTTAGCTTCTTAATGTAGCTGCATGAAATGGGCTGTTTTTCTTTTTCTTTTTTTTTTTAACAAGTACAATTTATGATTAAGGATATAATGTTTTGAATTTTAATTATTATTAAAATATTAGATATATCTAACAACCACCTATAAAACTTGTTACTTGCTGTTTTAAAATTTTTGAAATGAGTAAATTGTTAATTGTTCATTGACACAACAGTGAATGTATATATAGAAAATTACATAAATTATATACTCTGATATAAGATTCCAAATTTAAAGGATAAGGTTTCGTAATCAAGTAGTTGTGGATTCGACTTCGGTGTAAATGGGAATTTTTTAAGTTTTTTGGGTTTTGTGTACTAAGTGGTCAAATTTGAATTGTGTATTCTTATAAGCTATATTCTTGTACTGCATTTGTATATTAAAAAAAAATTCTAAATTTAGATCCCTTGGATCTGTCAATGATTTGTTCAAAACCAAGCCAACTAGAAAAATGTAAGTTTTATGTAGTTTTGAACATGTGTGTTGTGGTTACGTTGTGTGATGGTCACTGCAGAGCCAAACGAGGCCTGGGGTAGCCCCCTTCGAGAAAAAATTAATATATTCCAATAAATTTTATTTTTATCATTTGCATTTTGAAATTTTTTATTTCATATCATTGTAGTTTTTATTCTGTTTTAAAAAACTAAAAATGACAGTGTTCTTATATTTAAAATGAAAAAATTGTCAGTGAAAGTTTAAATATCTTTAATGAAACTTTTTTATGTGTTAATTCATTAAGAATATTTAGGTCTTTAAATTATTTTTTTGATATTTTAATTATTATAACATTTGATTTTCTTCAATTCTTTTTATTTTTATTAAATACAGTTTTTGGTGATGATCCTTGTGGAAAACAAGGAAAATAAAGATTATATAATCCAATGAAATATTATTCATCATGTTCAAAGTTTTTGTCCATTAATAGGTTTTTCCTTTCACTATTTTGTTCATTACTATCCTTCTATTTCTACTATATATTTTCATTTTTCAAGTTCAGTTAACTGCTTAATTTATTATTAAAACTAAAAAAAGACTTTAAAAAATCATTTTTCTTTTGAATTTTCTATTGCATTGACCTTTCGTGAAAATTAAGCATACGTTTTAATACAAGACTTATATTTAATTTAAAATTAATTGATTATAAATAAAATAATCTTTTTTATATATAATTTATATATCTTTAATATATTCTTTTTAATGTGAGATTGTCACATTTAACACACTCTTTTTACATACAAGCTTGATATTAAATTTAAATTCTGTTATGTGTATCTCAAGTTAAAGACTTAATAGGCTTTCCTCATGTACGAGTCCAAACTATTATGGGATCTCTAGCTTCCCAAAAACAAAGTTTAGATTCTTATATAATATAAAAATTAGACATATATGAGTTTTACTATAAAATTTACATCTAATCTAAATTAAATTAATTGCACTTGACCCTTCGGATCTAGTGATATTAATCATATTGAATTGGTGCATCCTCTCCTCTAGGACGGATTCGATCTCGTTTCATGTCAAATTGTTTAAAAAAAAATTTAAATTAAATTAATTATAAATAGAGTTTTTTTTTTAATTTAACTTATGTATCTTTTTAATATGTTTTTTAATGGTGAAAATTTTCAACTGAACACACTTCTGGATGCACCGTTTATTGATCAAAATTTCATTTCGCCTCATTGAAAATTTTTTCCTGACTTTACCACTGGTGACGGTGATTACTCGGGTGGGAGCGAGGGAGATTCGAGAGAAGAAGAAAAGGAAGTCTTCTATGGGTAGAGTTGGGCTTGGCTTTGGCAGAAATAACTCTGGGCCTAGAAATATAGGACCATGGAGGCAGGCCTTTCTGGTCCATAGTGAAAGAATAATATTTAACCTGTCTCCCATCCTTGGGTTGACAATTTTTTTTTTCTTTTTCTTTTTGTTATTATTTTCTTTGTGAATTTCTTTGTTAATATATACAACTAGAAGGAAATGTTACATTTATCTAAACATCAATTCCATCAATTCAATCAAAGTTCTAATAGATTACTTCAATCAAAATGTTCTGAACCATTGACCAAAAGAGAATCCCAATGCTAAGATTTAGAGTGTGTGACTTGGGCAGTACACACTAGCAGCAGTCGTCAAGATGCTGTAACTGAAAGCTTAGTTAATTAATTGCAGTATGTATAAAATCAATCTTAATTTGAAGTCAAGACAATGGATTTAAAACTTTTATAAAAACATGCATGAAAATAGTTGGGTAAATGTTTATTTTAATTCTTAAACTTTAAGTTTTCGTTTTTGTTCGTTTTTTTTTTTAAATTAACTTAAGCACTCTCTTCGTCCTTCGAGCCTTATATGTGCATAAAAAGTGTCATTTTTTCAATTAATTTCATCCCTTAATATAATTTTTTTTGATTAGCTAGTTCATGGCCAAATTAGTGCAGGAACAAGAAAAGTGTAAAGTTTAAAATTTAGGAACTAAAATTAATACTTAACCAAAGTAGTTTAGGGTGAATACACATGATTGACACTTAGTTACGAATAAAATACCAAACTAGTAGCAAACATGAGCCCATTTTCTTGACCATGTTAAAAAAAATATTGCAAACAAGTTCACTACTACCTGTCTACTATATCAATAAGAACTGCAAATTAATTAAAAGGCACAAGTTGCTTTTTATAACTAAAGCTTAAGTCATGATCTTATGCTACCATATTTTTGGACAGCTTTTTTCCAATCCCAACTTTGTGTTTGCTGCTCCATTAGTTAATATTGTGGGTGGCTAAAAAAGGGCTATTTTAGTGAAGAATTGAACCTATGTCTGAAGAGCCACATATAGAGCATCCAATACCATCCATCTTTTGTTCAAATCAAAGGTACAGCTAGATCTCAACAAGGATTTCCAAGAACTTTTCCTATGATATGATCTCTCAAGATACATCTGCACCCTAACATCCCATCCATCTCTCATGTCATGTGTTATCAAATTTTGTTAATTTGGCTTAATGCCATTAGAGTATTCCTTTTTCAAATTCTTAATTATTTATGTTCAACTACTTAATAGAAAGGGATAGATAATGATTTATAAGCTGTGGTTATTGTTATACAGAAATATGTTATTGTCATACAAATCATAAAAGGGTATATAAATAAGAGCAAGGGGAATACGTTCCCACCCTTAAATTTATTCATAGTACACTCTACATGCTTTTCAGAATAATTGACCACCCATCCACCACAATTATCATCAACATCATAGGTAACCCCACTGTTTTGCTATAAAAAGTGTAAGAAATATCCAAGCCCAAAATACATTAATTTGGCGTCTCTTCTTTAGTAAATGACTATATAATACAACTAGGGGAACGTATAATGATAAGTGAAAAATTAATTCCACAAGGATTATTGCTCCCGTTTATTTTTCAATTGGTTTTGCGATGGATGTTCTCAATCACACTGGCATATGATTCTCATATCACATCTGACCCTAAAAATAGAGCTAACATGGTTCAGGGAGGAGTCATTTTTGTATAACTAATAAACTATAATTAATCATACAAAAACAAATGTTTTATACTACCAAACATGTAATGTTAACATGGAATCTTGATCACCCCTTTCATAAAATCCTAGTGGTTAAGATGAGCTTTAATTTAATTTAGAGATTTCAAATTCTAATTTATGTGGGGTGGGGTCAAGTTTGAATCTTACTAGAGTTGACTTTGGGAAAAAAAATACCCTTTTTTTTTAATAAGAGGAATGTGATTTTTCAGTTTTTCCAGCTAGTTTACATCAGTATCAAACTAACAATTGGGTGTGTGTTTTTATTTGGATCTGTTGAGGAAATTTTGAATCATTTGTTTTCCAAATTCAATCTTATTTTATGGATGCACCGCTGGAATTGATGGGATTTTTGCTCGTTGAAGATTGGTACATGCAGTGTGTATTCGGCATTTTGGACGGTAAATTTTGGGAGGTTAGAGCTATCATCTTTCTTGCAGTAATATGGACAGCATGATTTAGTGGAAAATGGAATTACCTTTAGAAGTTATTCATTCATGAGAGATGGGCGAAAACTCCTTGAAATGATCCAAGAAAGGTCCTTTTGTTAGATAAAAAGTAGTATATATGCCGCATCATTCTCATACTCATACTGTGATGATACCATGATTGGTGCCAGTTTCCAAATTTGGACACATAAGAGATATCAAAACTATATGCTCTGCTCTTGTTTTGTTCCAAGGGCTGGTTTGTGTGGGTTTTTCTGTTGTTATGTTGTAATGCACATAATAGAGATATTTTGTAAGGATTAGAATACCACTTGTACTCGAATGAATAATAATTTTTTTTTTTATTGATAAAGAAAAAAAAAGAATAGAGTTTAATGATAACAAAGTTATATAAAAGTAGACAAAGGAAGCCAACGACTTAAACGGTCCAGCACGCCAATGTCCATCAGATGATATCAAGATAATAAGAGCTGCCGAAAAACAAGGGAACAAATACTAAGTAATTAGTTAGGCAAACTGGGCCATAAAAATTGTGTGGCACACCCTGTCCAAATTTGTTGCTTGTTGATTTCTTCAAAGCTTTAGGTATCACATTGAATAATGGAAAAGAGTTTTGTTTTTTGAAATGAAGCACTTGTTTTATTGTTTGAAGATAAGAAAAGTTATATTGTCCTCAAAAACATGTGTTTAATGCTGGCCATTCAAGTTCAACCTATCTAATCATGATCCCACCTGTTACAGCGCTGCCTTTCAATATTTTGGAATAAGTATATGAACTCTTTCTGTACCCAAAAAATAGCAATCATAGAAAAAGGAATACGGACTTAATCGTTGTGTTTCCTTCAACATATTCTCTTCGTATCATAAAAGACTTCAAATTTGTAGGAGGACACACGACGATCAAAGTAACAATTCATTACCAGGGAAAAAAAATCTAACTAACAAATGAATCATCAAGTAGAACAAATTAGTTCAGTTAATGATATCAATTCAATGATCAAATCAGCTGAAACTTCAAAAATGGAAAGCCAAAAACACCGACTCTCGTCATTTCTCCGTTGTCATGAACATATTTTGAAGATGTATGGACCGTATCATGTCTTTCCAGATCACCAGGTGGCAAATTATGTCAAGACAGTAATTTCCTTTTATCTATAATTTGCTTCTTCTACTATATATATGTACAGCCCTCATTAACCATCTCAAAGCAACTGAAACATTCAAAATATAGCTATGATGTGTACGTATTATTGCCTTCTTATTTCTTTGTGTTTTTTTCTTATAGAAAGCTACTGCTAACAAAAATTAGAGGATGCAATTGCATAATACACATTATAGAATTTGATGCTTTAAAGCTTCATTGGGTACTGACCTTTTTAATAATCATACAAAATTTAAAAAATTTTTAGGATAACATGATTGGATATGTGTGGGCCTGTGAAACTTATAATATTCCTATTGCTAAATGATTGTAAGAAGGATAAACTAAGCCCAGACACAGAAAAAACATAACATGAAAAAGAATTAAAGAAATCCAAAACAAAGTGGAAAAGTAGACTACCCCTTAACAAGCTGTCAAAATACCTGAAACTTTAAAACCACTTAGGCTTCAATCTAGTCCAAATTCTCATAGAAACTTAACATTTTTTGCTGAGAAATTAAGATATAGTCATTGCGAGATAAATCAATCAGTTTTCAAGTTAATTTTCTTACGCATGATCGAGGGAACACTAGATCCTCTTTCCCTCTCTTGATGCATACCTGTTTCTACTTCCGTTGCATAATAATAAATGAATCAATCCAAGATGACAGCTCATGCTTCCATAGCAAGAAAAAGAGTTAATACTAACCCAGCTCATGAACTGGGCCATAACTCTAATTTTCGACTAGACCTCTCTATTATATACGATTTAACCTGACATTCAAACTTTGATTACTCACTTTACAAGCATTATGTAGCAGCCAATACACGTATCTCCATACCATAATTTCAATTCCTAAAACTTTGTATACAAATGAAACACGCATACATAGATACACATATCCTTAATTAACCTTGGTAATTGGTCTTCCTCTTTTCACTTGCTCTATTTCCCTAAACTACCGTATATAATTCAGAAAAAGAAAAATAAAGAAAAGGGATCGATACCAGATTCCTCAATTACACAATCCTTGAAGTTGGAAGTAATTTACATATAAATTCAACCACATCAGAAAAACACACTTTAAAAATTACATTTGAGATGATAATCTTTTCTTTCCCCTTTTTCTTTCAACGGTGTTGAATTTCTTTTTCATAAGAACAAGAAGAATCTATGGCAATTACATCTTGTATTCTCATATTTCTGTGTTATAAAACTGTCAAGCATTAGAATCAATAGGTGGAGTATACTCACATACCACTTCATTTTGCACCTCCTTTCTGTGGAAGTTCCTGTGGCAGCCGCAGGCGGCGCACATTAGAGCACTACCGGTTCCCTCCTCCCCGCCGGCCATGAATTCCCGGCAGCCATCTACGGCGTATCCACCAATATTCGCCGCATGATTCTTTTGGCACTCAAAATATCTAACGTTCCTCACCACTGAAGATGAACTCTTTCCAGTTTTCACCACTACTTGACGTTTCTTCATCCCTATTCAGAAACCCCAATTGATCTTTTGGATTTCATCCAGAACCAGTTATATATCTGGGAACTAAAATAGAAGGAAACCACAAATAAAAAATTGTGTGTGGATTTGATGAGGAACCCTAACCCTAGCATGTATATTTATAAAATGTTTAATGGGGATTCAACTGGCAGTCTGCCGTCTGGCATCATGAGCCTTATATTTTATAATTACTTTCATGTCGTTTGGTACACTTTGGAAGGGAAAGACTTGGCCCAGTTCAAATGACCAATCATCATTAACCCCGACATTATATATAATAATTGCATCAAAATTTAATAATAATAATTAACATAAAAAAATAATGCATTAGTTTTTAACCTTTTTCAATACAAAAGTGCATATTTTACTGTTAAAATTATATTAAATTATAAAATAAAAATTATTAAATAAAAATAAAATCTTCAATACGGAGGCGTCAACCTATATCTAATGATTATGGCTGTGGTTATGCAGTTTGGACTGCACAACATTTTTTTTTTTTTAAATTGCTTCAATTTTTTTATGGTAAAATTGCAACAAAAAAAGTTAGGTTAAAATATTAATTTGATCCCTCAATTTTTATATTTATACCAAATTCATCATTCAACTTTTAAAATATCAAAATTATCTTTAAGCTTCAATTTTCAACACCAATTCCATCCTTTAGTTGTTGGAAGTGGTAGGCGGCACTTTAAGTTGCCTCAAAATCCTTCTTCCTTTATTTTTTCTTTTTTAACTATGAGTTGGTATTTTTTTACTTTTATCTCCGTTTCTACCTTAGTAAACAATTTCACACTTCTATGACCCACTTAAAAATCTGCTCTTATTTGACTTCATACTCTCCTTCTAAAAATGTGAAATCATCAAAATACCCTTAAATCTTCTTTTTCCCAAAACTTTTCCCATTCTCTCTCCTTATCGTCACTACCTTCTCTATCTTCATCACCGCAATTGATTTTTGGCCAATAACTCTCACATAATTTGCAATTTTATTAGTTTCTTTTGAAAATTCCTCTAGGGACAATGACTGATATGCCTTTTATTTCAACACATTTCACAATACATTTATCAAGAAATAATTTTGTTCAAATTTGAATTAAGGGTAGGAAAACTTAAAGTTATAGATTTTAATAACTAAACCGATGGGTGTTGGAGAGTGCGTTCAACTCGAATGTGTACTATCATTTTCCTTCCTTTAGTCTCTCTCTCAATCTTAACACTTGCAATGCTTTTAGGTTACGATCTAAAGAATAATGGTCTCGCCAAAAGAATCAATAAATGAATGGTTCTTTTTTTTTTTTCTTTTTTTATCTTGGTTGCATAAGAGGAGGTAATCATCTCTCATCTTTTATCTCACCTCTCGCATGTCATACGACTCGAACTTAGGACCTCTTACTTCCAGCAGAAGAAGATGACCACTGAACTATTTAGGTTGTTGGCATGAATGAATGGTTCTAGTGAATTGGGTTATTGAGGTTTGGGAAATTGAAGATGATGAAGGCCATATTTGGGTAGTTTTATGGACCCAAATTATGAAGGTAATTGATAGCATCAGACAAGAGACCTTGATGTTGTCATTGACATTTAGGAGGTTGACGATGGATAATTGCCAGATAGTCTCTTGAAGAGAATAAGCACATCATGTTGCTTATAGAAGAAATTTAAGTATGTAAATATGAGTAGGGAAAGCTAAAAGAAAGGCATAACTCCTATTATTCAGAGACATGATCATGAGTTCATAGGTAGCCTTTATATAGGCATTAAGTAACCTGTTGACTAGGAAAACTATAAATTCTAAATCAATCAACCATAATAATTCTAAGACCTATTGCCATAACTGAGTTAATAACTATTAATGTATATCTCCTAATATATCTCAATGTCCTTAACATCCCCCCTCAAACTCAAGGTGGCTTTACCAATGCAAGTTTGCAAATAAATCTCCAAGGGAAATCCATAATTCTCCATCTTGAAGGTAAAATATCTTAAAGCCAGAGAACATGAGAAATTTTAAACATGTAGATCCATGACCTTTTACAGAAAACATCTTGAAACAAAAAAATATCTCACAGCCGAAATTTAAGAATCTGTCAAAGAAGGTAACCAAATTAAGTAGTAGCAGTAGAAAATTGAAGCTAAAGAAGAAAACAACAAATTAGAAGAGATAGAAGGAGACACTAAAGAATTGGAGTTTAAGAAAATAACAAACATTAACTAAGAGAATTAAAGGAACTGAAGAGAAGAAAATAGAAGTGAGAGAAGTAGAAGAATTTGAGGAAAGAAAATAGAGGGGAATTAATAAACAAGTAAATTGAAGAATTAGAACAAAAGATCATTGAAAAGCTTCATGATATAAGCATAATTTGGAGAAGAATCTTAACAAATCACCTCATTGATTTTACTTTTCAAAACGTTTTTGTTTTCTGAAACATAGAGGCAGATACTATGATTTTAAAGATATAGGAGTTTTTT
>BPVZ01000078.1:406458-416940 GCA_020521535.1 Rubroshorea leprosula
AAAAAAAAAAAAAAAAAAAAAAGATCAACAACGCAACTTAAACTATATCATATATATTATTAACATTTAGAGTAGTTCAAAACAAATTCTCAAACTATATTATATTTGTTTTGTTCTAGGTAACAATGGTTCAATAAAAGGTTTCTAATTCTTTTGGATCGAAGGGTACAATAGGTTTGAGTTAAGGTCTTAGTGTTTTTATTATTGGCCTTTAGGCTTGAGGGTATTTGAGAATTGGGCCACTATGATCTATGTTACACATTATATAGGTGGACAAATATAGTTAATTCTTATTGTTTTTTCATTTTTTTTAGATAAATATATTTTTTTCAATTTAATTTTATTATTATTTTATCATAAAAAACATAGTTTTATCTTTTAGCTTTTTCTAAGAATAATATATGTAAATATATGAATTGTTCTCAAATTCTTAATTTGAGAAAAAGGTCAAAAAATGATAGTTATTTTGGGACAAAAGGAGCAATTATCTTTTCAAAACAAAAATAAAATAAAAATAAACACATTAAATAACATCTTAAAAGAAAAAAAGTAAACAATTAAATTTGAACACTCCAAATTAAAAACTAAGTCTAGTAAATTTGAACAGGGAGTAAGATTTTTCACTTCTAATTTCGGGTTTCAGTAATAAATAATAAATATTTAAATATAAATTATAGAAATTATCTATACATAGATTTAGGAATAGGTTATATAAGTTAGGTAAAGCATCTTTGTTTAGTATGAATTTTGGTTTCAGATTTTAAGTTTTCATTTTTTATTTATTTAGTAAATATTATTATATAGGAAAAGTGGTTTGCAGATTGACTTCTTAAATTTTTTTGGAGAACACGGTTAGAAACTCATCTTTTAATTAATATTTTTCAAACTAACCATTAAATCGAAAGCTTTATTCATATATATATATATTATGCATATTAATTTTCAAAATGATCTAATAGGCCTAACCACTCTGTTCATTATACAAAACTTAATATCAGTAAATAAAGTTTATTTGATCAAAGAATAATAAATGTTAGATTAGTATGAAAATTGACATGTATAATCTACTTTTATAGAACTTTCAATTCAACTATTGATTTTTAAAAATACTAATTAGATGGTAGGTTTTTAAATATGTCCTCCAAAAAAAATTTTAGGAGGATGACCTACCCTATAGTAACCCCCTTACTAGATTTAGAAAGAGTAAGAATTCATTTATACACAAATTTTACTTATCACACTTACACAACTCAAACATAAATAAGTTGCCTATTCTTATAAGATATTAGTGTAATGTAAGTTGTTCTCTTAAATTATTTTGGAAGATCTATTTCAAAAATTACATTCTAAATAATAATTTTAAAAATCAATCGATGAATTAAAAGTTTTATTCTTGTAAATCATGTATGTCAATTTTCATATTAATTTAATATTTATAACTCTTTGATTGATGAAACTTTATTTACTAATATATATTTACCAATGTTCAATTTTATGTAATTAACAAACTAGTTAGATATGCTAAATCAATTCGAAAATTGACTTTTGTAATTTATATGAATATAATTCTCAATCTAATGGTTAGTTTTTAAAAGCACTAATTAGAAAATGGATTTTTAGATATATACCCTAAAAAATCTGGAAAGAACTATATGAAAAACACTTTTTTTCTTTTTTTTGTTTATAATGGTACTTAATACTTTACATATATCTTCCTTTTATATTCAAAATTTAACCATTTGTTTTTAAGTATAACAATGAAAGTATTTTACAAGGTAAACTGTACATTAAAAATGAAATCCCCTTATGAATTTATTAAAATATCTTAATGAAACTATTTCTCATAATATTTCATTAAAGGTATTTTAATAAATTCATAGGACAAACTGTATTTTTAATGTACAGTCTTAATTATATTACGTGAATCTCCAAGTATAAATAGGTAAAATATCTTCTAGCCAATTCAAATACATGTAAATAATGGATTTGTCTAAGAATATAGGTCGTCAAAAGTGAAAAATATATTTTTTATAATTAATTTACATAAAAAATATAAAAATAAAGTTTTATTCTAATATTATTAACACATAAATAATTTTAATTAATTAATTAAATTAAAATTAAAATTTATATTTTTTTTATATAAATTGATTATAAAAATAATACATTCATTGCATAAATTATATATACTACATATTAGAAAAACCTATACATAATAGCGATGCTCTGGATGAGGTCTTATGGGCCACTTGGTAGGTGCACCTAATATCTTGACAATGATTAAGATTCAAACCATGGCATTGCGATGCTACAATTCCCTATCTCCTAGCCCAAATTGTACCTGTTCAAAAAAAAAAAAAATAGAGATGCTCTACTAGTTTGGATTAGTTAAAGCGCATTTCAAGGGCCAAAGTGAGGTTTGACTAATTGAAATTAAAGTGGGGGCAAAATCAATCATGTGCACTTTATAGCGGTTCTTTTTTCTCCATAGAAAAAAGACTTTTCTTAAAAAAAGTGTTTTATCTTCCATAGAAAGGACTTAATTTCATATAGAGATTAAAATGGTTAAGAGTTAAAAAGAAAAGGCGCATTGAAAAAGAAAATGAAATTTGTGTGGATCCCTCCAATCATACTATTCCTTGGAGACTAATTGACCAAAATCAATCACAAGAAGTTCCTACTAAATCAAAATGAAAAGAAAGCAAAGGGATACATTTGTAATATTCTACCTTAAAGAGTGAGGAGACATACACATGGTCATCAATCTAGATCATGCAAAATGATCCATCAACTTTGGAGAGCTAACTTTTATTGGTCAATGGTCATCCAATCAAAATTGGTCCTTTTTTTTCATATAAAGTTTTTCAATTTTGGCTATGATATAGGGTAATTTTAGGAGTTTGGGGTGGGTGGGCAAGTGGAGTTGAATCTAGGCATGGCAATTGGATTATTAACAACCACCGCTTTGGTGGCAAATTTAGACTTATGTCTCCAATCATAAAAATGTTGTGTTTCCTTATTAATCATGATGTGTAAATTATAACTCAAGTGTTGAATTTATTAATAAGTAAGTCTTGTTTTGTAAGTTATATTTAGAGTTCAAGTTTTGGTATTAGCATCTAAAGAAAGGGACAATTATGAGATGAGTTAAGCCAAAAAAAAAAAAAATTATACAATAGTGTAAGGTTATGTCATTATATATTACATAATATAATGTGGTGTGAAATGAATGGAAAAATAATCACAATTACCCTCTACTAGGATTTTGGCTCTCGTGTGGAGAGACTCCACTACTTGAGATGGGAACCTTTATTAGGTGCTCCTAAAGCCTATTTTCTTCTTTTCTTTAGGCTTTTCATCTCATCTATACATACCTTTTACTTTGATTTCTCTAGCTTTATCAATTTTCATTTGAGTTTTTGTCTATGTTGGGAAAACTCAAAAATAGATCTTGCAAGTTTTGCCTAATTACCAATCCTAAGTACACAAATTAAATATCTAGACCTAAATCATGCCTTATGGATAATCAGAATCATTCCTCTATACGCCACTGCTTTCATCTTTGAGTTTTGGGTTTTCAAAAAATGTTGCTATTAGAGTTAGCAATTGATTCCTAACATTTGAGGATTGAATCTCACACATTGATTCATTTCGTGGTGTCAAGCTTGTTCAATGTTGGATTTAGTGTTTGGAAGTTTGCATGAATTAGTAGAAGTGTAAGATTTTTCAAGTAACAATCCCACAAAACTTTCCTTTGCTTTGCTATGTCTTGCGTATAGACATAAAGGTAGCTTATTAAAAGTGGAAAGAGGGGTAGTTAATGACTATTTTTGGTTAAAATTATTCAGTTCTTCAGTTCACTATTATGTTCAAAGTTTGAATGAATATGAAATTTTGATTAAGTTTGGTGTTAGTCATATTCATGCTAAAAGGGTAAGGAATTTGACCGTGTTGTCATTGAGGTTATTGTTTGTTGTAGGGTTGCTATCATTTAGGTTATTGTTTGCTATGGGTTTGTGGTTTTTGGTGGCTATAGGTTTTATATATAGGTTTCCCATCTTTGATTATCTTACTTTTCCTCAAATGATATATTTAGTTAAGCATAACCAAGGTCTGTTTATGTTTTTACCTAATTTACTAATTGAACAAAAAAGAAGAAGAAACGTTGTAATGGAAGGCTATTGATTGGTTGGTTTAAGGTGATTGATATTGAAAATATTTTATGTTTTGGTCCTTTTTTTTTTCTCTTCTAGAATTGTGTTACAAGAATCATGGTCTCAAACTTAACACATTACTAAAGAGGCATACGTTTGGATATGGTGAACTTTATATATTCTAATTCATTTTTCATTATTTTACAATGGCTAAAATGAAAAAAAAAATTATTGTGCTATATTGGTGGCTAATATCACTCAAGAAGATGTAAGGTTGGTTATTTTTGATATATTACTCTTAATAACATTAGTTGCAGTCTCCTTAAAACTTGGGTTGGTGAGTTTTTCCTTTATGGTGGGTTATTCCCTTGAACTTTATACCTATATAGATCAAAGGAGGTTGTTTTGATGGTGCTTATACCATGCAGAGAGTAATTTGGTTTTTGGTTTTTGGTTTTTGCTTCTCACAGTTGCAAGTTTCTTAAGCACTTTAATAATATTGAGTAGCATATCAATTTGACACTCCCTCAATAGTCTTGGGATTTATACTTTCTTTTACTATCTATGCTTTATGTTTAAGGTTGAGTAATGCAGGCTTAATGCTCCTATGATAGTGAGGGAGATGCACAACTTCAAAAAGTTTAAAGATCCCTCATCTTCTTAGTTAAATTAAACTGAACTCATTAGTAACCTTTAGTTCTTATTCATAATGGTGAAGAAAGAATGAGGTATGGGAGAAGAATGAGACTTTATAAGGTACAAATGATTAACGATAAGATGTGAACTAGAAGTGGTGCAATTTTAAGTGCTAATATAGCTCCAATTTAGTGTTTTTGATGATTAATGACAAGCCACAAAAGGGGATGGTTAGCAACAAGCATGAACATTTGGCTTAAGGTAAGAGATGAAAATTAAAGGAATTACATAACAAGAGACCAATCTTTACAAAGGTTGGTTGTTGAATTCATTTTGTTTTCATTGCTAGTCAATCAACCTTTCTAGGGATTTTAGTTCTTGTTTTTAAATTTACTTTACATTTATTTTTGATTTAGTTTAGTTCTTCAGTTTTTAGCTAAGTAGGGTTGGAAAACCTTGTGAGCATGGGCTCTTAGATCAACAAATTTTCCATTGCCAAAATCCCTAGTTTTTATTCTCTTAAAGCTCTCTGTGCTGCCAATCCAAGCTAAATTTGGTGGTAAAGGAGAGTAGTCTCAATAACTAAACTATAGAGACCTATCCTAAATTATCAAACTTTGTTTTGAAATGATTTATTGTAGACTTAGACTAGTTTTTATAAAGAGTATAGGGAGTACCATCTTATGCATCTTTCAAGTAATTAATTTACTAGGGCCTTGATCTATCATGCCCAATTTGTGACACTTATATATAACCAAGAAATCCTTAACCAGTTGATTGTTGATAAACCTAATATTATATCCTTAAACATACCCAAATTCCATGACATGTAATTACCTTTTTCCTTCTTCATTTCAAAAGAATAATCATTCTACCTTCAAGCCAAGTTCCTTCCATCTCTCGAAAACATCCATCCCTTCTCCACCATTTTTGAACATTCCATTAACAATCACCATTACAAACTTGTAAGCTTCACTATACTCAAATCGTCATCTCTACCTATATGAAACAATGGTTCAATTTTATTAGATTTTAGTGGACTATAATTAGACTATTAATGTTTTTAGCATCAACATGTTGGATCAAGTCCTCCATTGAAGGTCCTTACAATGTTTGTTTATTTTCAAAGTTTGTATATTAGTTAAAGATAGTAGAGGTGTGACACTCCTAACCAAATCTCACATCAATAAAACATGGTTAAGATACTAGGTGTGTATATATATATATATATATATTTGATACATAAAATACTAGGCATATGAGTCAACACTCATTAACTGCTATTAACATGTTATAAAACCGAGAAACTCAATAGCCGAAGCAGATATTATTAATAGTGAACTGGGTTATTACATATGGCATCAAAGCCACAAAATCTAGCTTAATACAAATGAAAGATCATATATGATACCATATGTAATGATCCAACTTATTATTAATATTGTTTGCTTTAGTCCATTGGGCTTCATGATTTTAAAATGCATCAATAGAGGTTAATGAGTGTTGACTTATATGCCCAGTATCTCTTCTGTGCTTTGTCAATGTGGGATTTGCTTAAGGGTGTCGGGTGTCACAAGATGACATTTATTTTGTATTTTACTATTTAAAAAATATATTGTATATAGATGTAACAAGTCCTTTTTATCATATAAGGTGATGTTCTTTGTTTCTATCCAAGTATTATCCATTCTTTTCTTCTTCTTTTTTTTTTTTTTCTATTGATCAATATATTTTGGTAGTTGTGTGATTATTATTTGCTAATTAATTATATTACCAAAATTACCTAACTCACAATTTCACTTAGATACATGGCACACAACACTTTCTTACATACAATATGGATTTTATCTTCAAGGCCCTTCCTCATCATCATCTATGGCATCTAGGGTGTCCATGTCAACATTCACTTCATCTTTGATTTATTGACTAAATACACATCACAACAAAGACTTTTATAACTTAAATTGAATTTTCATATGGTTACAAAGGTGCCTACTATTTTTCACTTCTATTTTTGCAAATATATGTTATGGGGTGTATCCATTCAACAAGTCAAAGCTGATATGGATGATGATGTGGACACCTTTTTGTAATGATGAGGCCAATTTTTGAAGGTCAAACTCATGGTACATGAAAGAGAAATGACATGTGTCTTGGGCTTTCTAAACATGTGACTGCTTTCATTATCTTGGTGATGTATTTGGACAAAGATATACTAATATATGACAATAGACTTTGTTAGATAACTAACCATAATAAGTTAAACACAACTAAGATAGAGTTAAGAGATTACTTATATATAAATGATTATATAATTACTTGAATGTGCTACACCCTAGAATAGTAAAATACATAAAATAATTATTCAAAATTATGTTTTACGTATCCACAAACATGGAAAGTACACGAGCCTCATTCTAAGATGAGCAACAGTTCTAGCTCCAAGGTTAGCCAAAACGAATGCTTTTCTTCCATAGGTGAGTAAGAGTAATACTTATCCTTTTAAACCATCCAAGTCACAACTTTTGCAATTTTTCCAAGACCTTCTCATGAGCTTGACTCCATGGGTCATTAGTGTTTTGTACCATGAAGAATAAATAAGAATTAGAGGTACTTAATCATGTGATGAAATGTAGAAAGTTTAAGATGGCGACAATAAGATTTCCTTGTGGAACATTAGCAGTGAAGCCTCATTATGTAAACAAGAACATCTTTAACCCTCTTTATCCAATTAATATGGGAAGTGCCAATAAAATTGTTTTGTCCAAGTTTATGTTATATTTTCTAGCATTTTTTTTTCCTTATTATATGGTTGTTAAGAATAGAATAATATCTAATTTTGTGTTCATGACTGTTAGCCATATCGACTTACTAAGTTGGTTAAAGAGCTTCTTTGACCGTCATTTGCCGAAGGATAACAAGGATTTGTTTTACTTATAGCTATGATATAAATGGATGCGCAATGCAAGACTAGAATGAACGGAGCTTCATCACTTATCCATTCCACTAGTATGTGAAGAAGGTGTCCCAAAAAATCCATAACGAATCTTGACACAACAATAACGTTAGTATTAATGATGAAAATATAAGAGGGGGTCATCCAGGGTAGGGAGAACATGAGTACGTGCTAACCATGTAGTTATTTTGAACTTTGCTGCACCTAGAGATGTAGAGAATGTAATAATATCGCAATGGCAAACTACCACTCTAGTGATATTAAACAAGTGCTATTTGTAGTAATGTTGGATATCTTATAACTACCAAAATAGGATGATGATAAATAATCATGAAAACAAAGAGGCAAGATCGACCTCTAATCACATATTCTAAAGCGAGCTCCAATGACATGTCATATACTCAAATTAGGCTTTGATTCATTTCAGATTTAACCCTCAATAATGTGATACACTAAAGCTACCATAAAATTTAATATAAATTCAATATTACTTTTTCATGGGGATATTATAGTTAAAATCCTTAGATTTAGGATCTAAATTATAACTTATATTTGTATTGTAGTTTTAGGGACAAGCCCAATGGTATAGCTTAGGTACATTTGGAATTTCTATCCCATAACATTTTTTTTTTCTCACAGTCTCTCACTTAAGGTATTAATTTATTGTGATTAAATTAATTTTAATTGCTGTTTTATATAATTTAGTAATTATATTAATGTATAACACTTTTGTCAAAGCAATTTTTAAACAATAACACAATTTTTATGATAATAGAATGCTTAAAATACCATAATTCTAGTACTTCACACAACCTAGCAATCCCAAACGTTAAGGGAAAATGCTTATAATAAATTTTAATTCAACTATCAACCTTGAAATTATTACCTTTATTCAATTTTAATTGTTATAATTTGACTTTTTTGACTTTTTGGACATTAGATTCATATAAAAATTTAACATAGTATATAAATGACTGGAATTATTTTTAAAAATTAAATAAAACTACTCAATATGAATTTCATATGCTATGTTAAAATTGTATATAAAATTAATGTATGAAAAGTTTAAAATTAAAGTAGGATAAAAAAAAATTAAATGGAGGGAGTATCTCTTTAATATACTTAGAACTTACTCAGATTATGGTGTATCTTTGACTTCAATAGACACAAAAACACGGATAGAAAGAAAAAAAAAAAAAAAAAAAGAGGAAAGAACAAAAGGATCTACATCTTTGTGATGGAAACCTTGATTTTCCAAGGATGGACTTGTATGCTCTCTTTGGTTTACCTAAAATAACTAATAAATTAATTTATATTTAGTTATTAATAGTTGTTAGTATTTATAATTGAAACACTTTTATTTATCTGAGTGGAATTAATTATTGATAGTTTTTGCTCCTATAAAAATGCATTTTTTTTTTATCAAATAACATTAGATTAATTGATAAACAAATATAGCCATTGTAAAGGCGAAGAAACACAAAACTAGTAATAGCTAACAGAAACTAAACCTACAGCATTAACAAAAGATGTGCCTCGTTTGAATCTTAGCAATTAAGTATTGGGAGCCCACCATTGCTAAAGATTACTTAAATATTAATCACCATATTAGTAGTTACAAAGCAACAAAGTAAAAAATTTACTATTATGAGCATCTTGGGTTGTGGGGTAATTATATCTAAAAAGCTAATTTCTAGGGCAGAAAGATTAGTTAAGGACCTCACCCCCTAACTATGTCAATGACAACAAGGTAAGCATTGCAACCCATTTAAGTCTCATCACCACATCTGTGCTATCCTCCTTCCCACCAAAGCTTAACTTGATGGAACATCGATATAACCTAAGTAGAGGTGCCAAAGAAAGGAGAAACTCTCATGAGGAAGAGGGAACCCCTAAGGGAGAAAATCCCAGCTTATGTTTGGTCCTCCCTAGCCACTGAAGAAGACAGAGACTGCAATGGCTAGAAAGATGAGAGTAAGAGAAAATAAGAGAAATCAAGGGAGAGGAAGGGGGTGGCTAGGTTTCCTTGTACTATGTTGTTTTCATAATAATAATAATTACTAATTATTATTATGTATAATTTAAACACTCTTACTAGTCTACTTTAAAAAAAAAAAAAAAACTATCAATTGTTTCTAATTGCTAAACTAAATAGACAAAAAGCATCTATTCTCAAATTACAATGGTTGGTGTAAGGCCCAAATGCCCATCAATCAATACAATACCAGCACTTAAAAGTTTGTCTTTTAGTTTTGTGTTGTGCATGGGACAATTGGGATTTTTGTGATGGGCTCATCCTTTTGGGCCGTGGACCCACTTTTTAGATTTTCCATGTAATCTTTTCTTTATTGAGAGGACCATACACCCACCGCACTAACCCTGTTTTCTATTTTTCCTTTGTGGGTCCTTAGTACGGGCCATTCAAGCCTTAAAGACTATGTTTTATGTTTTATATTCTGCGCCCATTTGCCTTTTCTCAACAAAATAATAATAATGTTCCATAAAAAAAAAAATAATAGTAATAGTAATAGTTTTTTTTCGTTTTTCTGTAGTTTGATTACACCAAATTACAAAAAGAGGAACATTAAATTGAAAGAAACCTAAATCTAATGGTTAATTTTTTGGAATTTGAATTGTACAAAATATTTTTGTAATAATAATAATAATATAGGTGGAAGAGATTTTAATAGAAATGAATAATTGGTCAGAAGATATAAATATAGATACTATGATTGA
>BPVZ01000078.1:421661-432072 GCA_020521535.1 Rubroshorea leprosula
TTTAGTAAAATTTCGATTTTACCAATTCGATTTTATGATTCCGATTTTACCTACCCAAAACGATTTTAGATAAAATCTCGATTTTGACAACCTTGATTCTCACCATAACAACTCTTTGTTATTGAAATGGATAATGGTTTATTGTTAAATTTTAGTTATATTAATATAGAAATATAAATTTTTATTATTTATTTATTAAATTTAGTAAAATTTCGATTTTACCAATTCGATTTTATGATTCCGATTTTACCTACCCAAAACGATTTTAGATAAAATCTCGATTTTGACAACCTTGCTATTTAGGATGCCACTTCATCATTTTTTTACTTTTGGATTTTCCATGCCATTTATACAAAGAAAAAAATCAGGCAATTCCGTTAATTAACATGCCATATTAGCCAAAACTTAATGAAAGGACTAAATATGGGCTGAATTTCAAACCTTAAAGACTAGAAAGGGGCTTCTTTAAATATAGGGACTAAAAGGTATTTTTTTTATTAAGTAGAGGACCAAAAAGGAGTTTTAACCTCCACTCTATAAAGTCATGATTCAAAAACATCATCCTTAAATGAATATCTTGGAAAACCAATTGTTGGATCAAATGATCTATTTATGTAGATCATGCATGCTAGTATTTAAGTTGATTTAACATTTACAATCATTCAATAAATAAACTATATTTTCTAATAAATACTGAACGATACATGTTAAATTTTGTATAATTAATAAATTAGTTAGATATAAAACAATTGAGAATTAATATGCATGATATACATAAATAAAACATTAAATTCAATAGTTGATTTTTGGTAGGATCCCCAAATCTACCTATCAAATAAAAGGGTAGGAGCAGATTCGCCCCTTAAAAAAAGTAGGGATAAATTACCCTTTCAAATTATTAATCAAAACAAGTAATCCATTATTTAATGTATGACATCATCACACATTAGAAATCTATTTACTAAGTATGTTTTTAATGAAAAGCTAACATGTAATGATGTCACCCGTTAAATAATGAATGATTTGTCTTAATCGATAATTTGTAAGGGCTATTTATCCTTATTTTTTCTTAGAAACAAATTTGTACCTACGCTCTTATTTGAGTGGCAGATTTAGGGGATTTGCCTTGATTTTTGAAATATTTATTAAAGGAAAAAGATCTATTTACTCACAAGTTTTACACACTATATTTAGATAAAATCTCAATCATTTATTTCTCGACTTTCAATGGTTGAGATTTATTACAACTTGTTAGATAAATAAGATAATTATCTTTAATAAATATGAATATATTTCAACCATTGAAAGCAAAGAAAGAAATAAATAGTTGAGATTTTATTTAAGTATAGTATGTAAGACTTGATATGTAAGTAGATCTTATTCTTATTAAAAGGTGGTCTTTTGAATTGAGACTACTCTATGGATATGGAATTGAAATGCACTATTCTTTAATTAGAAATATAATGTTTACCAAGCTGCTTTGTCTTTAATGCTACTGCACAATTATGGGGGTATATATGTACACTAAATGCGGTGAGCGATTCTTGGAGAGATTTCTGACATTATTGACATCTTTAATTAAGATCCACTCCTATATATGGGGTCCAATAAAATTAAACCAACCTTCAGTTCCTTTAGTCTATTTTGGATCTTGTTTTAGAAAAATTTCCATCACAAAGTATACATAAAACTCAGTTTTAGGTCTGGTTATCCACAAAGAAGGGGCCTATGTAATGTATTCATAATATTTTCCACGTGCTTCTTTCTAGTATAAGAATACGTGGTTTACAATGTGCTGGTCTTTATGGCTTGCGAGAAATGGGAAAGTATTTAATGGTATTGATATTGAATTGGATTGGGTGTTGGAACTAGTACAATTTAGATCTTTTGTATAGCTAAGTAAGTGGAAGGGTAGAAACATGGTCATTCTCTTTTATAGACTAGTGTCAAAACCCAAGGCAATACATGGTACCTAGGAAGAAAAAGTTACTGGAGGCTAATTCCAAGCAGGGTTGTGATTATGTAATTAGGGGGAGGGAAACTGTCCTCTATTGTTTTGCATCATAAATATGAGTTGAGTATCTCTTGTATTTTCTAATTAATAATATTGATGTTTTGCCATTCAAAGAAAAAGATTTCAGAGTGTATGTTTATGGAAGAAAATGGAAAATGATGGGCAACATTTTGTTATAATATTTTCAAAAGAAATAGCTATACTTTCAAATATGATTCTTAGAATAAAACATGGGCTCTTATGACATTTTCTGAACCAAGCCAGCTTAATTAGACCCATTGCTTTGAACCAGCTCTTTGGGGCTAGCAAATGGTTCGTCCCTAAACTTTAGTGCTTGAATTTAGTTAGTTGAGAGTTTAACTCCCATAAATTGCTTGAAAAATATCTCTCTTCCCCAATGATTCCTCATGTACAAAATAAAAATAAAAATAAATAAATAAATAAATAAACCCATTGCTTTAACATATTCATATTGACATATGCCATGACTCGGAATGGAAGTTTCCTTTTACTTTTGTTCTGGGGAAACCCATGTTAGCAGTAAGATTTAGAGAGGAACCTATGAATCTATGATTGAAGTAGTATAAATATTGCTTCAAAGAAATTTGTTTACAAATATTTTGCTTCGGTTTCATATATGAACGGATGATATGATCTACATACCATAGCTTAATGCATCAATTTAAGTTTACTTCTTCAATCCAAGACTTAAAGTAATTCAAAAACTATACCTAAAAGTCTTGGAGACTATCTAATAGAAGTAACTGATTTAAGTTTACAAGTAGATATCTATGAAATTAATCAAATTAAAAGTCTGTCCACCCTTGTAATAATAATAATAATAATAAAAAAGACGGAAAAAACTCGTCTCTAAAAAAAAAAAAAATCCTAGGACGAAACTGATTTCTTTTGTTTCAAATTTTAAATTAAAGGGGATTGATAGTGATGATATTTACGTGCCGTGATTTAATTCTTCTCAACTTTTACGGTTAGGGATACATGTTTTCATCTTGAACCAAAGTCAACTTCAAAAACAGGTAGGTTACATGCATGTTTGTAGATTGAATCGAAGTCAACTTCATAAAAGAAGTAAACCTCACATGCGATGCATTAAATTTAGACCTACTTTGCATTTGTTTATACATAAGCCACCGACGCACCCTAAAAATCTTCCCCTCGGCTGTAGGGTAGGAGAAATAGAATTGCACAAGTATGTCTGTTTTGTGAGAAAAACAAGAAAATCACTTTATTGATGACTCTTTTCTTCTAGACAATCTACTTTTGCGAAGGATGGTTGGAAGGACATCCCTTGTATGTTAAATTGTGACTCAAATCAAACAAAGGGATGCTTTTATGTGAAATGAGTTATAAAATAATTGCTTTTAAATAATAATATCAATGGCTTTCTGACATTTAGGATCATAAAAAATTTAGTTTATTAATCAATAATTTTTTACTACGATGATGCGTTATATAAATAGTGATAGTTCTTTTTTTTAAAAAAAATTTATTTTCATTTAACTTAAGGTTCAAATTTAAGATTTTTAATTTAAAATTTTAAAATTTTAACTATTGAGTCTTCACTTAAGAGTGTTTGTTAATCAATAATAACATAATAAAAAGAGATTTAAATGAAAATAAAACTATGTGGCAAAATTGAAAGGAGAAATGACAGAGTTAGGTAAATAGCTATTGGCAGACATGAACTGAGCTAGTAGAAAAGAACTCATGTTGGCAGGATGAAAATAAACCAGCTAGACTTAAGGGAAGGACTAAGGCGATAGACTTCCTTTTTGAACAAAAATAGAACATGTTATAATTTCAAAATTGATTGATTTAAAGTTACACATAATCCTATATATTTAAACAAATTCACACACCCAAAATCAATGTGGGACAAAGAACCCCTCAATTGGGGCGCTAGGGACAAGAACATGATAGCCATGTAACAACTGACAAAATTGCAGACTAAGCAGCAGAACGAAACTAGTAGTAAAATAAAATGAAGGAGCTTTGAACAAAACTTTGCGGAACTGAAAGAGAAAATATTGCATTGATTAAAATGAAATCAACTATAAAATGTAAATCGAATGCACTGACAGAATTAATTTAAAAGTGTTGTTAACAGACCTTGCATAATTAGAAATTAAGAAGACAAACATACGAAGGTAAAAGGATACAAAATATATAAAAGTATAACTCATTATTATTAGATATATTAAAAAGAAATCAGAAGAAAACCAAAATTTAAAATAGAGAATATAAGAATTGGTCTTTTAATTTAAAAATTAAAATGTGTTTAACTAAAACACGTTGAATTGTAGACACGTTTTGAAGATATCCAGGTATGCCAAAATCCCCTGCTGATAGTCTGATACGTTTATTCTTGCTTCAAATTCAGGTACAAACCGCGATATTTTGTTCCCATATTAATTTCTCCGAAAAACCAACAATTAATCACCACATGACGCGCACTTGAGCCTTTGAGTCCGATGCTATCAAATCACATTTAAGTATATCCCTCCTCTCTGGACAATGGTTCAAATCGGATACCATGTAAAATTGTTAAAGAAAAAATCACCACGTGGCGCAAATCTGCAAGAGGCATGCTAAGTTGTTTTGCCCCAGATCATAGCCACCATTTGAGTTCTGGAAAGTAGTGAGGAGGCAAATTCAATATTCAATTTTTGGCAGTACTTGAAGTGATGTAGAAAATTTTTGTCCTTTCATTTACACAATAGCGCCCGTGGTAATGTCTAATTGAACGTTGTCTGTTATTTATCATGTAAAAAATAATATTTAAAATCAAGAAATTTAAATAATTTAGTAATATTTTTAATAAAAATAAACAAATTTTAAATTTAAATATTAAAAAGATATTATATGGTTTAAATTGTATTAAATTACATAAAGATAACTATTGAATAAAAATAGATCTCTTAATATTAAGTGTTTCATCCCATTCAAAAACTCTTATTATATATTTTTTTGTATTAATATTTCGATATTTGATAACCATATTGAATCTCGATTAATTCGGAATTGAACCGAGTTGGACCCCATTAATGGAAAAATTCTCCTAACGCTTATTTCTCTAGGTTCTCCGTTCATAACACTCCAACTTGAAATCTTATTTAAGAGAAATTAAGTTCATTCTATTCAGACCGATAGATCGTTGGTTCAAAAACTTTTATTGTATAATTTACTATAATCTAAACTATAAAATAAAATATCCTTAATGTTCTACTATAGTATATTGATAAAGTAAATTGAAAAATAAAAAAAATAAATTAGTTTTTATTATAAAATTCAAAAAAATTTATGAGTTTACGACTCAACAAATTTGAGTGTCTATGATTACGACCCCTGCCCCCGGGTCAATATATCCACCAAAAAAATCTATAACAATTAATAGTGCATGGACTAAACTTTATACATTAGTTAGTTAATGTATTTAATATCTTAATTTATATTAAAATTTATATTAATTACCATAAAGTCATGTTCATATTTTCTTCCCCCTTCTGTTAAATTATAACCGTTGAAAAAAAAAAATAGTGGCGCACATAGCTTTTGAATGATAGAATTATCTGCATATAAAGAAAATACTTTTTTGTTACTTAAGATATTTTTTTGTTTTTTCTTTTTTTTTTTTTTCTTTTTGTTTTCTATTTTTTGAAGTTTTGGGAAAAGAAGTTATAAACTGCTGATTCGAATCTTATGGATTAGATTATAAGTGAGCAAATGTCCTTTCAGGTTAGGTTTACCATCAAGGTCTTAGGACCGACACCTATTCAACAAAATTGATTTAATTAATTATTACATGTTCGAGATGAGAAGCTTTTTTTGAACTGAAGTTAAATGTTTGACATGAGAAGTTTGTTTTTCAGATTGTTTGAAAAAAAAAATTAAATATATAAAAATTAGTTTAGAAATATATTTGACAAAAAAAAAAATATTAAGTGCCAATCCTTAAATCAAGCATATAAATGTGTAGTTTATTATTTATTTATTTATTTCAAATTTTACATGATTATTTGATTGATTACAGCCACAAACACAGTTGTACTTATCAGATTAAAACCCATTTTGGTCCTTTATTTTAGAAAAAAGTTTTTTTTTAATCTTTTTATTTAAAAAAGTCCTTTTTTGGTTCTTAAAATTTGAAATCTAATCTCTTTTTAGTCATTCTATTTAGTTTTATACATATGATATGTTAAATGACAAAAATTTCAAAGTAAAAGGATTAAAAAAAGGCCTTTTTAGCCCTTTTTCGGTCCTTTTATTTTAAAAGAAAAAACTCTTTTTGATATCTCTACTTTAAAAAAACTCTTTTTTATTCCCTCTGTTTTGAGATTTCCTTTAAGATAACGTATCGTAAGACCAAACTTAATAGAGGGAGTAAAAAAGAATTGGATTTCAAATTTTAGAGACCAAACAAGAGTTTTTTGAAATAGAGGAACTAAAAAGGTACCTTTTGCCAAAGTAAAGGGATCAAATTAAAATTTTAACCTAGATTATTTATCATTTTGTTAAAATAACTTAAAAATTATTTAATTTAATTAATATTTTATTTATTTATAATTTTTTAAACAATTAATTATAATATTTTAAAATATTAATTTATAAATTAATTTTAATATTTAAATAATAAATATTAATGATTAATTATTTTTAACCATTAAATTAAATAAAATTAGGTAATCTTGATAAAATGATGGGCAAAAACCTACTTTGAATCATTTACCTTAATAAATTTGTAAGTTTTAACCTCTTAACTTTATTATGATACATTTAACCCCTCACCTATACGAATTGAAGAAAATAACTTTTACTTAATGCAAGATTATAAAGTTTGTCAACTGATTGTTAATTTTATTAACAGTCAGTTGACAGACTATTAACGGTGACAATGACAAAGCTAACAGAACATTAACACTCAACTAATGAATGTTGTAACTTGATTTTAAATAAAGACTATTTTTTTCAATTCATAAAAATAAAAGGTTAAAGTATCATAATATAAAATAAGGAGTTAAAACCTATAAAGTTATTAAGGTAAAGGGTTTAAAAGTAGGTTTTTACCAAAATGATGGGCAGATTGGTCATAACCCCACCTCCCCCTAGGAAATTTTTATTTTTTTTATTTTTTTTTTATTTTTGGTTTAGAAGAAATTGAATTTTCCAACACCCGACAGCGCAATTTGGAGAAATTGAGTTCCAATTTTCTGTGTCTCTGTCTTTGCTTTTAATTTTGACAATGTCTATGTTGGATTTGAATTTCTCATTATTTATTATTTTCAACAACTCTAGGACTTCTGTCGGCATTGCTTTAAGGGTGATGATACGTAAGATGAACATACAAGACAATTTTATAGGAGTAGTAACATAGTTTGCCACATCATTATTTTTATTTTTAAAAATTTTAATTTGAAATAATTTTTTTATTCTGACCGGCTCTCTGTCTCACTCATTTCATTTCTCTCTTGTTTCCCTCATTCATCTTCTCCATTTTTGCCTCCAGCTCCTTCTCCATGGTATGATTTGGTTTAAAACCATGTGAATTATTTGAAACTCCATGGTCATTGTTTTTATTTTTTTTAAAAGAAAACTCTTAAATTATTGGGTAAATTTGAATCCTTTTTGTATTCACTTTTTGTAAGGGGAGTATAAGAAAAAAAGGAGAAAGGTTTGGGAGAGAGAGAAACGTAAAACCTCATCGTATATATGACTCTCAACCACATCTCTATTATTTAAAAGGAAAATAATTTAGAACTAATTTTTTTATATCATTTTTTAGGATGATTTTTTTGTATTATCTTTTAATATAACCTTACATACTATTTAAATAATTAACTTTTTTATTCATTTGAAACTAATAATATTGAGTTCATTCATTCATTTAATAACATACTGAAGTTGTACAAAAAATTCTATAAAAAATTGTTCCTATATCATTGTCATATTTAAAATCCCATAGCCATTGTTTTAAATTTAAAAAAAAAAAAAAATCAATAAACCCTAACTATTGGGTGAAATTGAATGCTAATTAATGGAAATTGAACCTTAGAATTGGTATTCAGTCTTTGCAATTAAAGATAAGAGAGAAAAGCGAGGAAGATTTGGGAGAGAAAGAAAACGTAAGATATGCGATGAAGATAAAGGCAAAAACAGGTAGAGAAAGGAAAGAAGGAAGAAAATGACTGTCCATCGTATGGGACTCTCTTTAAAATAATATTTTGTTAAGATTGTTGGCACCTCATGTTTGTGCCCCATTTTGGTCCCATTTTTTTTTTGTCCCAATTATCATTATCCTTGCTTTAATACAAGGTTTGTAATTTCAAACGAAGATTATGTATAAGGACGATTAGCTGTAAAAGATATATCATAATCAGCTTTAATTGAACTCATAAGATAACAATACTGACTTTTTAGCTATCTACTGTTGATTTCGTTTCAAAAAGTTATCTACTGTTGATTCAGATTACAAATAATGGTCCCCAGAAAAATAGAAAGAAGGAAAAGCCGGTAACATCCTTCAAATTGTCAAAAACATTCATTGTCGTCCTTCAATTCTAAAAATAATTTTGATAATACTTCAATCTAAGAAGACATGTCAATAATAGTCCTATCTACAGTCATTAAGAGAGTTAAGAAAAAAGCTTGTGGTTTTTTTTTTTTTTTAATTGCACAGTAGAAGACAATCATTTCTCATATTTTGCACACTTCATTCATATGTTATGCGATTCAAACTCAAAATTTCTTACTTTTAGTGGAAAACGATTACTGTTAAATTATTTAAGTTATTAGCACTCAAAAACTCTTACTCGAACTTAGGAACTTAGGGCCTATTTAGTAAAGTAATCAGTGTTTATTTTTTGTTTTGTTCAATCTTGAATAGAATAGTGATTATTACACACTCCGGTTCAATACACTACATGACACACTTATTAAAAAATCACTATTTTTTAGTCTGAAATTAAAGACAAAAAAGTTTAATGATACAATCATGTACACATAATACAAGAACTAATTGAATTAGTTATATTTATATTATATTTTTAATGACTAAATCGAAAGTGTGTCAAAAAATGTGTTGAACCGAGGGTATATCAATCATTTTTCTTTTGAATAGCACTAAACAATAATTAAAAAATAAATAATTAAAATTTTTCAATTTTAATTATCAATTTTGAAATCTCATACTTAATAAATTATAAATTTTTTTACTTGCAATTTTGATTGTTCAAATTTTAGTAAAAAAATTAGTAATAAAAAACAACAACTTTATTCAAATGGCCATAAGACTATGTTTAGTTGGGGTTGAATTTTAGTTTATGATTTTTATTTTTTTATTTAATAATTAATATTATATTTAAATTAAATATAAAATAAATTTTAATTTTTAAATATAGTATTAAGAATTAAATAAAAAAATAAAATTCAAAACCCAATTAAACCGAAAGCTGAGTTTTTTGATGTGGAGCCACAATTAAAGTGGGAGTTTAGCCCAACGTATTAGTTAAATTAGATAAAAGATCTTCCTTCCCATAATGTATTTTTTAGTTTTTTTAAACTAAACATATGATAATAATAATTATTAACACATAACATTAACTTTTTATATATTAAATGATTAGTTATATGATTAAAGGTAGTACTTCTCTTTTCAAATCGTTTTCTTTTCATCCCAAAACTTAAATTCAAAGAGTTTTAACATTAAAATAAATAAAATTAATTGTTACATATGAAACTTTCATGGGACCGTTAATTTAGTTCAAAGGGTAAGTTCTTATTTAATTTCATTCCTAGTGAGACCAGGAATGGGCCAATGTACGGCTGGCGGCCGCGGCCCCCCTAAACTATATTAAATATGTTACTTTTACTTTTATTTGTTAGTTTTTTTTTCTAAGTTTGATTTATAAGGACTATTTTGAACATGGAGGAAACATTTAGGACTTAAGTAAAGAGTTTTTAAAAAATAATTATTATGCTGCAAATAAATGAACATTATGTAGATTTGATTAAATTAAAAATTGGATTTCTTAAGGGTCTTCTGACACATTAAGCACAAAAATTAAAAAGTTTTGTTCACTACTTGACAACTGAAGCTGATAAAAAGAAATAATAAAAAAAACTACTCAACAACTGTTAATTTGAAGTTTTCTTTCTTATTTTTGGTATTCTTTCTATTTTCCTGCTTGATATTCTATCTAATAATTCTTTTTAATAAAAGATTCATTGTTTTTGTTCTAATAGGATTCATTTATTAAAAAATTAAAAAATTACCACTCGAATGTTTTGATTTCTTATTTTAATGAATGTATTCATCTTTTGTTTTTATCATTAAAAAAAAACCATCAAAACTGAATTTTTTTAAAAAAGAGAAATAGAAGG
>BPVZ01000078.1:438802-453784 GCA_020521535.1 Rubroshorea leprosula
AGGGTAAACTGCAAACGATTCATAGATCTATATATTGGGACTGAAAATCTTGGAAAAAAAAAAAAAAAAGATTAAATCTCTCTTTTACCTTAACCGGTAAGAATTAGTTCTACTTAAACTAAAGATAAAAGGTAGAGACAGATAATCTCAATTGTTACCTGTTGCCTAAAAGAGCTTGGAGGTGGATTATCATCTTCTCTTCTTGCTCAGTGAAGTTACCACGCTTAATACCCGGTCGGAGATAATTAGTCCACCGGAGCCGGCAGCTCTTGCTGCATCTAAGCAAGCCTGCAACAAAAAGGAGAAATCAATGAACAAATTGTGAAGAGAGAAGACCGAAACCATTATACCACTAACTGTACAAAAGGGTGCCAGAATATTTATTGCTACCACTTTAATGACCACCACCAACCAAAAATGAAAAACCCAGATCAAAATTTCAAAAACATGAAAACATGAATTAAAGTACTAACTTTACCTGTATTAGTGGGAACTGCTCTCCAATTTCCAGGACCATGTTCTTGAATGTAAGAGACAAGAATGATATCTTCCTCCGGCGTCCACGGTCCTTTCTTGACACCAATTTTGTCACAGCAAGGAGGTCTTCCCATATTCACTAGATTGATCTCTCTCCAGAAACTGAAGTGCTCAAGAAAAGGCCAAAAGAAAGAAAAAAAAGAAAAAAAAAAATGAAAACAGAGTGAGAGAGAAAGGTGGTTCTGGTATTATATTATCTCCGCCCTAAAATCTAGCTACTTACTTTCTCTATTGAAACACATGGATCTAAAGTGAGGGTTTGGGTTGTCTATATATAGAAAAGACCGAAGTGAGGTAAAAGGGAAGAGGGGGATTTGCTTCAAGAGAGTCAAAATGGACAGCAGGAGCATTTACTCATTGTTTGCCAGAAGTCAGCTATGCTTGGACTCTCACACGATACCGTGTGCCATTCATTGTGGGATTACTGGGGTATAATGGAGGTGGCACCGAAAATGAACCGCAATTTACACTCATCTCTCTTTTTTCTTGTCGGTTTTTCTAACTTTTAGGTCTTAAACGGTAATAACTACATTTTTTTTTATATGAATTTGTCAAGACAACACAGATTAAAAGTATAGTTATTGTACCTTTTAAATTTTAATTTAAATGAGAAAATAAAAATGTTGACATTAATTATAATACTCATGCCGTGTGAATTTTTTAGTTTGATAATCCATAAAATTAATGATAATTTTTTTTCTACATAAATTAATAAATTAATGTCTAGGTCTGGTCATAATTACTATTAAATTTGTTTAAATCACTAAAAATTGTCAAATTTTTATTTTAATTTGACTATTAAAAATAGCTGATAACAATAACTTTATTCCTAAAAGATGTAATATATATACCTTTAGAGCATATGTTAAAAGAATTCTTTGGGTTTATCTACCTTATATTCTAAGAATATAAGTTAAGGATATTGTACTTTTTTATAATTAATTTATAATAAAAAAATAAAAATTCACTTTAATTTATCAATTATCTAATTAAAATAATTTAATTGAGATTTGTATTAAAAACAATGTCTTACTTTTACATTTTTTTATAGAAATTATTAGAAAATAGTATATTTAATGCATCTGTGCCTTAAATGTATAAATTTTTTATATAAATTAAATATAATAAAAAATATTTATTATAGTTTTAACTTGTACCCTAGATAAATTATTTTCTTATTATCGTTCATTCATCCAAGATTGACAAGCGGAAAATGTTAAGTAGAGTTAGAATTTTACAGTATGTTTGGGCTCACACAAATGGAAGGGAGGGGAAGGGAAAATTTTCTTTTCTTTTATATTTTTTAATTTGGCTATTTATCCAAACGAGAGAAAGTAAATGGAAGGAATAAAAGGATATAATTTCCCTCTCCTCCGTTCCTCCCAACCCAAACATCAAGTAACTCTAGGTAGCTAAAGGGGTTTGCGTTACAAAAGTACAAGTTGTTTTCTACGAATTAATTAAGGGTTTTTTTAAGAGTAGATTAAGGAGTAATTAATATATATTTTTATTATTAATTGATTTTTTTTTGGCTTTCTATTAATTAACATTAAAAATGACAAAAATTGATGTTAATTTTATCACTAATGTCACATAAATTATTATAATTAGATAATTAATTAAACAAAGATTAATTTTTATTTTTTAATAACAATTAATATAAAAAACATATTCTTAAAGGCACATGTTAAAAAACCTATGGAAAATGATTGCGCACAAAGTGGGGTGAATGGTAATGGGCAGGCAAGTTTAGGGGCTACGACAAGGAGTTTGGATGAAGGGGATGATTATTGTTGTAATTCCGCCACTGATGCCTCAGATTTAGTAAGATTTTAACTTTACTCCATATTTTAAGTTTCTTTTCAGTTTAGTCCTTTAGGTTGGTATTGATTTATTTAGTCCTACTTTTAGGATATCCATAGTTTTAGCTCCCCTTGTTGTTGGTTTTTCACAGCTTAAACAACATGTGCTAGCTATAGCATCAAAGTCTAGCTTGGTTCCAGAGCCTGGACAAAATTTTTAATAATTGGATTCCTAATTAATAATTAGCTTTTTTGTTGGTCACTAGCTAGACTAGTTTATCAATATCTTGGTTATTCTATATACTGGAGTTGTCCTCCTTGCTAGTGTTAGGCATTAATGAAGGAAGGCACCACCTCAGTAGTCAAGTTTGTATGCGAAAACCTCTTATGATATTAAAGTTTGTCCCAATAGCCAAAACAACGCTTTTTCTAGGGTAAGACTATTAGAGTATACCCTTGAGCAAATTAGGTTGGCTAGAAATTTTTGTACTTTGATTACAATTAAATAATATTTATGGTATTATTTATTGAATATTAATTATTATTCTTCTACATACATTAACTATCAATAAAGTCCTTAAAATGTTTATTGTATCAAAAGGTAATAGAAGCTATTGCTATTTGTGAGGATCGTATCATGTGATAGCAATATTCTTAAATTGTCCATTAATCATGTACATCATTGAGATAAGATATTAATCGATGTAAAGACTAACACTTGTGATACTATGCTAGGTGACAAGACTTCTCATGAAGTCATGATCACATGTGGGTGGCTCACAAAAAATGAATGCATAAGACTGACCTATCATGAGAACACTACATGCATGTGCTAGTAGTAACTCTTCAATTATGACACAAATGTAAGTAATCCTTTGATTTGAGATCGTTATTATTCCATGTGAGGACTTGTGTACTTTAATACTGTTAAAAATAGCCACTATGATGGGTTAAGATCAATATAGTTATTAGGTGCACCATGAATGGCACTAGAGTAATAGACGAGTCAAGATTGGATTTGTCCTTCTCGAGTTTAATGAGATAATATATCTCTAGGCCTTTTGATTGAGATAAGACTACTTGCAAGTCTATAGCCAAGACATGAATGAAAAATTTCATTCAAGAAGTATGTCCAGCTTAAGAATCAAAGAAAACAAATTAAAATTTAAGGATAATGACACGTAACATGCCTCTTACTTGATTTAGATATCAATGATGAAGAGATTAATTACACAAGTGAAGTAATTGACAATTCTATCACTTTGAGTGGTCATGATATGTTGCTAGATACTACTCTTAGTTTGTGGGATATACGCACTACCATTATGATATAAACCTAACAATGTGTTTGGAGTATAGGATTGGATTGGGTTGGATTAAATTTATAAGGTAAGATTAGATTGGATCATATAGGAATTTATTTTTTGAATCCAATCTCATGTTCATTTAAATTTTGGGATATGGTGGTGAAAACGTCGTTGTGGTCTAATAGCCACCTTTCCTTTCCACAGGACTTCTCATGCTAAACTTGGCAAGTGTGGGGTTCAAATCCCACCCTCAACATTCAAAAAAAAAAAAAAAAAAACTTTTGGTATATAGTGGTATTAGATATAAATAATTGTCTATTTAGGCAAAAATATCCTTACTTTATAAGTAAATCTAATTAATTTTAATTTTAATGTTTTTCATTTATTTTACAATAATTTTTTAATAATGAAATTAATTGAAGATGGCAAAAAAAAAATTCATTATCATTAATTATTAATTAATTGGACAAATTAATAGCATGACCAGCATTTTCCTTCCTTTTCTTGGATACCAAACAACCCAACCAACAAATAGATACAAAAAAAAAAAAAATCCTCTATTTTCCATTGAAAACAAATTTGATTATACATATATTTAAATTCGTCAAAAATAAACTACAAAAGAAGCAAAAAAATCCAACGATTTTTTTAAAAATTTTGAATTCCATAGATTTGGTTCAAGTCTCCAAACTAGATGGAAATAAAGGAAGGAAGGGGGAGGAAGAAGAAAAGGAGAAAGGAGATAGAGAAGAAGAAGGAGCATCAAGAGGAATAAAAGGGGCAAGAAGAAGATGAGTTGCGGTTGATGGTTGTTAATGGTGGTTCAGGAAATAGAGGAAGCAAGGGGGAGGAAGAAGGCGAGGGAAAAGAAGAAGTAGCAGGAACAGAGAAGATTTCGGATCGATGTTGTATGCAATTCCAACATTTTTGAGTCTGTAAGACAAGATAAAAAGGATAAAAAATGAAAATCAAACCTTATCCTACCTAATCCCATGGGGGAGGTGGGATACATTTTATCGAAGGAGCTTAGGATTGGATAAAAATAGGATGACACTTATCTTATCCTTTAACCCCACCAAACATGGAAAACAATGGGAATGGACAAAAATTTAGTCCCATCCCATCGTTAGTCTGGTACTCGAATCGTGCTGTAAAGGGTCACACAATTAGTAGGTTTTGGGGATTGGAATTTCAATAATCCAAATTTATAGAAAATGATTAATCTGTGTGAAAATGTTATTTTCAAAAAAAAAAAAATATTAATCAAGTTCCGGAATAGAAATCCAGGATTGCTTCAATACTTGTTTATATTCATAATTTCAATGTCTATAGCTTTAACAAATTTGGTTTTGGGACTCAATTCTAACAAGCAAGTGGAGGCAGTGGAACAGATTTCCTTAAAGATTTGAGAGCAACGCCCAATTGTGGGGGTGATAACGAGCCAATTGGGACTCGTTGTGATTGAAGGTTTTGGAGAAGCTTCTTGATAATAAAGACCCTATGGTAATCCCTCTCTTGAACCTAATTTTTGTTTTTTGGCTAAAGATTGGTTTAAGTTGTGCATCTTTGCTAGGAACCAATAGTGATCCTAATAGAGCTGCCCCTTTCGTAGGAGCTTGAGTGATAAATTGTTAATGTTTATAATCCTTTTGAATATTTCTATGCCAATCTGTGGTTGCACATTAATGGCAATTCTGTTTCAAATGAATTATATTATTTGGTGGGTCTAGTTAAGGAGATGAAATTGATCGTGTTGATAAGGATTGATTCAAGGAAACGTTCTCCGTTTGATAAAGGCTTATTAGTCACTGATATTAATGTTATGATGGGAATGAGTGTTCATCTAGCTAAATATATGTTTATGCTTGATCTAAGGACTAAAGTTGGTGAATCCCTGAGTCTATCTTTGTCTAAAGACGAAATTAAGAGTATTGTATTTGAAGCTTTAATGGAAAAGAAAAATTCCCTGGGAGATAGAAATCATTTTAATTATGATGCTTGTTAAAATATTAGCATTTGTATTAGAATATTAGTGTTCACGCTATTAATATGTTCACATTGTAATTAATTGTATATATTTAAGTTAATTGATTTTGTAACTAGGAATATTCTACTATATAAATTTATATATAGATCCCCTGTAGATAAAATGAAGACAAAAAAAATAAACATTTCTTTAAATATTTCTCTTTTCTTTGATTCCTAAGTCAGTATCAAAGTTATAAACTCTTGGTTCTTTTTTTTTTTCTTTCTTTCTTTTTTTTTTTTTTCCTTTTTACCGTTACCATCTTGGTTTTCTTTGGGTTGGATTTTTGGATCCTGCTGCTCTTAGATTTGGCAAACTCTGTTCACAAAGTACCTATTGTAATTCATCCATTGACGTCAATGGATGAATTACAATAGGTAGGTTGACTGAGATTTTTTACTGCTTCAGTCAGCTTTGGTTCAATGATTATAGTTTTGGTTTTCTCTAGTTCTCATATTGAATTCTAAGGCATTTTGTTAAGTTGTTTTTGATTTTGGCATCTCTCTCTTCATATTTTAAGAGATTTTGTTTTGGGTAGAATTTTAAGATATTTTTCAATATTCTGAGTTCTATTGATTTTATAGCAAGTTTTGAAAGAATTGTGATTCATCCTGCTACTGTTATAGTTGCTAAAAAAATAATCGACCAATCTAGTGTCACTCTTGAATATTTAAAATAGGTGATATTAAATCTCTTTAATACTCCTACTGTCTTCTCGGATGCTTCATGTACTAAACCTTGGCACTTTGATTCTAGTTGTCATAATCACATGTCTTTGACTACTGCTCATTTCTCCTCAATGTCACCAAATAGTTCCCTTCTTGATATTTATTATAGTAATGGCTCCCCTATGAATGTTAGTCACATTGGCAATATTTCTACTAATTAATTAACTTTACCAAACACTATTTTAATTCCAAAACTTAGTTATAATCTTCTATCTGTTGGTCAATTATGCTATATTGACTATGAAGGAACATTCTTCGCCCATAGTTGTCGTGTGCAAGACTCACAAACAGAACAATTTCTTGGAACTAGTCGTAAAGTGAGGTGTATGTTTGAGCTTAATTATCTATATATTCTACATCATAAGACTAACACTCCATCATTTTCATGGTTGTTTTCTTCAAACTATATACTTTGTGTTGTTGCATTAGAATCTTTGCAAATTCCATATCAATGAATCTTCCCCACTTGTGCTACTTCTAACATTTCTCCTCTCCATCTATGGCACTCATGGCTCGAACATACCCTAATTGATAAACTTTGTCCTCTCATCTCCTATGGTTCATTAGGATATGTTAAGAATGAATCCTTGCACACTATGTGTCATGTCAATATGCAAAACAACCAACTTTGTCTTTTTCAAATAATCATTTTCTCTCAGCTAGCCCTTTTGATCTTGTGCATTTTGATGTTTGGGGTCCATCTCCCACACCCCTTATGAGGGGTTTTAGGTACTTTTTATTATTTATTGATGATCATATTCTCTTTACCTAGATATGTGTCATGAAAGATTGCGTTGAATTACTACAAATTTACATTGAATTTGTTACCATAGTTAAAATCCAATTCTTTGAAACTATCAAATTTTTGAGAACTAATAATGCTATAGAATATCTTGGTACTAAACTTTTACCCTTTTCTCAAAGAATAAGGTACACTAACACAACAATCGTGTCCTTATACTTCTGGGAAAAAAAAAAGGACAAGTCAAATGCAAACACAAACACATCCTTGAATTTTTTTCGTGCTCTACTCCCTTCTTTCTCTTTTACTACTAGAAAAATGACTTTTAGACACCATATATTTGGCACTGCTAAACAACAATGTCAAATATTATTTGGTAAAATAGCACATTCTACTTAATCACTTGACATAGCTATTAATTTGACACCATAATGTGGTGTCAAATAATTACCCACCAACACACACCCACAGCACTTGTTGCACTGGATAGGGTGCAGATATACCAAGGCTAAGACCTAAGTTCTAATCCTTGTAAACTCAACCCCCCTTCCCCATATTCCACATGTTCAAAAATAATCATAATAATAATAATAATGAATAATTACCCACCAGCACAAAACATTTTGTGCTACATTTATTAGACAATGCATTACAGTGTCAAAATAATGGTATTCTTTTATGGGCATTTTGACATTGCAATGTGGTGTCAATACAAGAATAATTCAAAAGAAACAAATTCAATATTCTTGCCATTTTATTGGACATGCCAGTATGGTATCAAATACAAGAATAATTAAAAGTATTAAATTCAACATTCTTGCCATTTTTAATGCGGTTTCAAATAAAGATCATCAAGTAGGAGCTAAAAGTCTATTTTGTGGGTTCAATGTATTGAATATGAAAATATTTGGATGTGTATTCCTAATGCCTTTATTTGCATAAAATAATTCAGATCTTCCACCCTAACTTTTTGATTCCGCTATGCAGTGCCACATAATGGGGGAAAGTTTTCAAATTCATCCTTGTCATGTCTTTGTTTCTATGAAATATTTCAAAATTTTCACCATACTGCGGTGTCAAATAATATGCTTCTATATAGCTAAGATTTCACTAACTTCCTCATTTTCCTTTCCTTTCTCCTCCTCTTATCTAAATTCTCATCTTTTATTCTCTTCTCCCTTGTTCTTCATCATCATCTTCTTCTTCTTCTTTTACCTTTATCTTGTCTCTTTCATCTCTCGCATTTCCCTTTCTCATCTCAATTCCCTTTCTTCTTGTTTTCTATTTTCTACTCTTCTTCTTCTATCTCACTTCATTATTTATTCTTTTATTTTTTTTTTGGGCATATTTTCTTATTTTTATTAAATTTAAATAATTTTCTCTTTACTAAAATATGCTAATTGATTTTGGATTATTTTGTAGGTATAATTATGGAGATAACATGTGAATTGAAAGTAATATTCTTTTTAAATGAATAAAAGTGTTGTTTCATATTTTTTATTTATTACTTATAAAAGAATTGATAAACTTTTTTATATTTTAATTTTTCAAGAAACTAATTAAATCCATGAGGTGTTTCTTTAATTGTTTTAGTCATATTTGAGGTATTTATTTATTTATTTTCATTTTTCTGTTAATAATTGTGTTTGTTTTTATTTATTAATATTGTTTATTAATGTGATTAATTTTTTTTTAAATAATTGTGAATTACTGAATTTTTTATTATATGTATATAAATAATCTTTTAGATTGTAATTATATATAGTGCATAATGATTATTTGTATATTATATTTATGTTGTTTTTTAAATTTGTTGGGAAATTAGTAAATTTTATATTATAAATTTTTTTTGCAATAAAATTACAAATTTTGCGGTTATGTGTATAATTTTATTTAATATATATTACTCCATTATTTATGTTTTTATAAAATTTACATATTATTGAAAAATATTATCAAAACAGAAAAATAAATTATATATTTTTGAATTTATAGAGAAACATTTTACATTGCATTGTAGTGTCAAATATTTGAAGATTGTCAACATAAAAGGTTGAACGTTGACTGTTAGTATATTTATTTGACCTCACAGTGCAGTATCAGATATGACTTACGGTCAACATCGAATTTTTTTTGTTGAGCATAAACTTTTAGTTGACACTGCATTTCAGTGTCAAATAATATATTTTTTTTGACACTGCATTCTCTTATGGTGTTAAATATTATTTGATAGAAGCTTATTTCACAATGACATTTGACAGGGATTATGTGGTGTCTAATTGTCCTCTGACATTGCATTTTGACTATTTAACAGCTCATATTGCAGTGTCAAATAATCATTTTTCTAGTAGTGTGTCTAAGCAATTAAGATAAAGCTAAGTACATAGCTACTTATTTTATTAATTAGATTCCCTCACCAATCATCAATAATCAGTATTCATATGAGTATTTGTCTGGTATTCTTTCTACTTATGATCTTCTTAAGGTTTTTGGTTGTACTTGTTCTATTATTCTTTCACCTCATGAATATAACAAGTTGAAGCCTTGAACTCGATTATGTTGTTATTGAGTTATAGGATTACATATAAAAGATATCATTGTTAGGATCTTATGTCACAAAAACTCCAAGTTTCATATCGTGTCGTCTTCTAAGAACACACTATGTTCTCATCATTATCAAACTTCAGAGTAGCACCCTTTGATCAACCTCCAGTTTTTACTAATCCTTCTATTTAGCTATTTCCTAATGATTCTAATATAGTTACATTTGAGTAGTTTTACAATATCTCATCACATGCTCTAACTAGTCTTACAAAAAATGCTCTGCCTACTAGTGATGCATCAAATAATTCTAAGCCTTCTTCCACTCTTTCGTCTATATCACTTATTGATGTTGCATTTGACATTGTTGAGTCTAAAAATGAGCATGTGATCCCACACTCGAGTTGTCCTACTTGGATAAGAAATTTTCTAGCTACTATCACAATTATCATTGTTTTCTTGCTATTACCTCTTTACATAAGCCTTAATTTTATTGAGAAGCCTCTCTTAACCTTCTTTGATAGTAAGCTATACAAGATGAATTACAAACTCTTGAGATCATTCATACATGCGATTTAGTTGATCTCCCTACTAGAAAGACTTTGATAAGCTACAAATGTATGTACACGATTAAAATGCAATAAGTCAAAAGTTTGAGTTGAAATATTTTAATTATTTGAGCTATTTCTAAGGCTTGACGTCACTTCTTCAAATGATTGCTACCATTTTTCTAAAGTAAAGTATGGCTCCGATCTTGTTTCTAAAGCTAAACTCAATGATAGCAATAGTGTTTCTTATCCTACTCACTATCGACAATTGGTTAATAGTCTAGTTTATCTTACCATGACACATCTTGACATAGCACATACAATTCACATTATTAGTTACTCTATGACTATACTTGATTCAGTCATTATGCAATTGTATTTTGCATTATTCGTTATGTTTAGAAAACATTATTTCATGGACTCTATTTTTCTACTAACTTCTTACTTGTGCTTTGTGCCTACTCTAATGCCAATTAGGTGAGGGATCTTGCTAATTGTAGATTTACCACTAGTTATTGTCTTTTCCTTGATAATTCTTTTAGCTATTGGCATAACAAGAAACAAACTATTCCATCTCACTCTAGTACTAAAGCTAAGTATAGAGCTTTCAATGATACCACATCAAAACCTCTTTCATTACAATGGCTTCTTAAGGATATAGGTAACCTTGATCCTTCTTTTACAAATTTATATTGTGATAATCAAAGTACTATACAGATTTATTAATGTATTCCATGAATGCATAAAGTATATTGAGGTCGATTGTCACTTTATTTGTCATCATGTTGTAAAGGGAATTGTTTGCTTGATTTTCATTAGTTCTATTGATCAACCTACAAATTTGTTCACCAAGGCTCACTTTTATGGACATTTCCAAACTTTTCTTTCCAAACTCAAGCTGATTTTCCTCACTACCATCTTAAGTTTGCAGGGAGATGTTAGAATATTAGTATTCACACTATGTTAATATGTTCACAATGTAATTGATTGTATGTATTTAAGCTAATTGATTTTGTATCTAGGAATATTCTATTGTATAAATCTATATATAAGTCCCTCATATATATACAATGAAGATAAGATAGCAATAAACTTTTCGTCAAATACTATTTCTCTCGTTTCTTAGATTCCTAACAATGCTAATTTTCCTTGAGTGAATGATGTAGTTGTCAAGTGTCTAAATGGTTTAAACCCACCTACTCCTTGAGCTCTTAGGTAGTTAGATAAGGTTCTCAAAGGTTTGTGTCTCAGAAGGGGAATGCAGGATAGTTTTGTTAAGCGTACTCAGGAGATGCTGGAAATTTGCCAGTTGATTATGCTGTCTAGCCCTAGAAGGATTACAACGTATGGTATTGCTCCTGAGAGAAAGCTCACTGGATATCTTTAATCTGTTGTTGAAGGGCTCAATGGTTGCCCAAAAACCACTGTGCAGCCATGATGTGGCAGGGGTTATATGGCCTTGGGTTGGGGTTGCCCTTAGTCTATTACATGCAAAAAATCTCATTACATCCAAACCCTACTTATTTTAACTTCCTGTTCTGTTTCTATGTTTATGGTGTTTTTTGTAATGTCTATCTGCGAAGAGAAAGGGTTAAAATGAGTGGAAAGTTTGATGTAATCAAGATGAAGGTAGCTTGGAGTCAACTCTTGGTAGGGATGTTGGCGTTGATGACTCTCTTGAACCAAATTGAAGAGAAGTTAGCATAAACTGGTCCCAGAATAAACCAACAGCTCCGAAAAAACAAAAAAAAAAAAAAAAAAAAAAAAAAAAAAAAAAAAAGGAGCACTCTAAATCAACGTTGACTCTGGTCCGATGATTACTAATAAATGAGCTAAAAAAAAAAAAAACAAAACAAAAACAGAGCTCGCTCTAATAGTAATACCACTCCTAAGTCATGGCAGCATCCAACCAATTTCTTGTCCATTTCATCAATCAAGATCTGCATTATGAAGAAAACAGTATTGGTTATGGCAAATCTCTAGTTTATGATCTTGTGGTTGAAAATAATTAATTCTTCAAAAATATATATAATTTAAATTCCAAATCACTTATTCTCATTTTTTTTAATTATTAATAAATTATTTAAGTTATTAATTAAAATTATTATGACTATTATAAAAGTTATTAAGGTTACCAATATTTAACTTTTTTTTTTTGCACAATGAGATGTAATCATCTCATATCTCTTATCACACCTCACTTGTATATCATACAATTCAAACTCAGAAATTCTTACTTCCAATGAAAAAATATAACAATTGAATTATTTAAGTCGTTGATACTAGTATTTACCTTTTTTATAACTTTTCAATTTTATTCTCATATATACTTTTGTCTCTTTCTTAAATAGATAAAAAATAATTTTATATAATAAAAAATTATATATTAGCACTACAAGAAAATCCACATTTAGTGATTAAATTATTGATCATTAAATCTTTATTTTTCGTCACAAATTATTATTAGTGATAAAATTTAAACCGTTAATAAAACTCTTATCACTAATGCTCTTAATGACAAATTAGGTACTTGTCACAGAAAATAATCTTATAATGGTAGGGAAAACTGATATTGTTAACAAGTTATTTATAACAATTTTATTCGCCACAAAAAAATATTCGTCATAAATGCAATTGTAATGAAAAATTTAGTCATTAATTATTAAAATTGATGTTAAATAAAAAAGATATTTATATAATTACAACACAAATATTTTAACAAAAATTTTGTCACAAAAAAAATAATATATAAATTTATCACAAAAGTTTAATAAAAAAATTATTATTTCAATACTAATCAATTTTGATTAAAATTAATCAAGTTTGATTAAAATTAATCAAGCCCAAACTAATCTGAAGATTTATTGAGTTTCACATGTTTTATAGAGTTTCACATGTTTTATAGTGCAAAAATTTATTTTCTTAAATATATTTTTTTATCGATGTAAGATATATTTATAGTACAAAACCTTATTCTCTTATGTGTGTTTTATCGATATGAAATGTATTGATTAGAGAAAATTGACAATTTTTAATGACGAAATAAATTTTTAAGTGATGAATTATTTGGTCATCATTAAATGTGTAAGGTATATGTGACCAATATTAGAATTTTGTCATAATTGTAATGCATTATAATTATGATTTTTATCAATAAAAACTCATTTTATCTCTACGAACATTTTTTGGTGATGAAATATATTTTTTATGATGAATTTTTTTGTTCATTATTAAATATGTATATATATGACTAATTTTTTAGATCTGTCACAATCGTGATCAGTTATATTGATGATTTCAAAATTTATCATAAATTTCTGTCACTAAAAATCATTTTTCTTGTAGTGTAGTGATCTTAATGATATCTATAGAGGTTAAAACCAGAGTCGTAGTTGAAAATTTAGTTAACTTTTTAAATTTTGTAGATTTAATCACCTATATGATTTTGTTTTAACGTGTCATCCATAGCTCTCCACGATTGCATAAATCCCACTAATTAGTAGTATATTTATCATAGGTAGGCAGACAAAGGACAATAAGGAAAAGAAAGAATGCGAGTTCCAAAATGCTTAATTTTAATTTCTTTGCTGTATCTTAACTCATATTTGAAAGGAAAATGATTTAAATTTTTTTTTTCATAATTTTATGTGTTTTTATATAGTTAATTTATTTATTTATTTAAAATTTATGATATTACATATATATATTTATTTAATAATATGTAAAAATTATATATTTTATATGTTATTTAAATAATTACTTTTTATTATTTAAAATTTATAATATTAAATTTATTTATTTATTTAATAATATATAAAAATTATATTAAAAAAAATTACCCTTACCTTACTGTCCGACGCCAAAATGTATAACCAGCTAGAAAAGCGAATTTTAAAACGGTTCAAACCAAATGTCAGGTAAGTAGCCTATATATATATATAATATCTTATTGGTTTTTGTTTGCAATGTACTTCCTTCATCTTAAAATATGAATGGTTCATTTTTTTGAACATAAATTTTTCTTTTAACTTTTGCACATAATTTTAAGTAATATCTTTTTATAATATATAAATGATAATTAAAATTTTTTATTAAATAAAATTACTTAACATGAATGAAGTATAAAAAAAAAAATCTCAATTATTGTTTATATATTATAAAAAATATGACTTAAATTACATACAAAAAAGTCAAATGATCCTCTATCCCCATTTTTATGCTTGATTGTCGCAAAGGGGCTAAATGGACTAGTGTCATTGGCAGTGAAGAAGGAGTGACAATTAGCAGTGGAGATACGATAGTCACACATCTACAATTTGTGGATGACACCATATTCTTCGGGGAGGCATCTAAAGACAACATTTGGGTGATTAAATGCATTATGAGGACGTTTGAGCTTGCCTCAGGTTTGAAGATAAACTTCAGAAAAAGCCAATTGATGGGAGTAGGAGTAGAGCAAAATTGGAGTGCTAGAATGGCATACCGATTGTGCAACAAAGAAGGGGAGTTGCCATTTACGTACTTGGGAATTCCTATTGGAGGGAATCACAAAAGAATTGCTATGTGGCAACCAATGGTGGAGTCCGTTAAAAAGAAGTTAGCTAGTTGGAAGGGTAGGCATCTATCTATGGGAGGACACATCACACTCATCAATTCAGTGCTGTCAAGTATGCCCGTTTTCTTGATGTCTGTTTATGTAATCCCAAAAGGTATAATTCACTCCATTGATAAAATACGTAAAAGTTTTTTTT
>BPVZ01000078.1:467816-482773 GCA_020521535.1 Rubroshorea leprosula
TGTATGGACAAAATTTTGATTGAAATAAGAATTTTATAAAAATAAGGTCATTTATGTAGGATATTGAAATATATTTTAATAAATTCTATAAAAAATTTAGTTTAAAATTTAAATTTAAATATTTTTTCTTCTTTGCTTATGATCTATTGTCTATGTTGTTAATTATATATTTTCTCTAAATATAGAATCTAACATTGTACATAATTTTTAAGGTAATAATTTTTGTTAGGAGACCAAATCCTTCTCCCTTCTTATAAAAACATTAATCTTTTGAATACACAAAATATAAAAAATCATTATTGGATATATATTATATATAAGAAAAATATTATATATATTGTACAAAATAAAATAATCTTATTTTCCTTTTTAATTTTTTTCAACTAAATCAAAATTAAAATTTAATGTTTATAATTTAAAATTTTAAACTTTTAATCCATTCAAATATTTCTCACTTTATTCATATTACTTTCTACTATATTAAACAACATAAACCACTTTCTAGTACTCCTATAAAACAACATAAATGTGATGGATAAAATAATAAGTGATAAATTATCTCTATTTACTAAGAATTAATATTTATCTTTCTTTCTTCGATATGGAATCCATGGAAGCAGAAGTAGCACCACCACCTAGACCTGGCAAACGGGCGGGTTGGGTCAAGTTAGGGTCGGGTCAAAACGGGTAACAGGTCAAAACGGGCTGGGTTAAAACGGGTCATGGGTCAATAAAGGCAGACCCTAATCCGCCTATCATGAGTCACGGATCAACCCGCGGGCTGACCCAATTAAATTTGTTTTCTCTATAATTTGTACCTATTATCATTCAAAGAAAATTATTCAAAAGATTTAAAAAAGAAATTCAACATCTTATAAAAATATTTTTTTTATTAATTTAATATATATATTTATAGAATCACCTTCTTTATTTCCCTTCAAAGAACAGCGCTAATCAAATTCAAGAACACAACACTTATAAATCTCAATAGCAAAAAAAAAATAAAAAAGCAGTAGTAGCATGACAACCAAAAAACATAAACCCCATTAGAACATATCTGTTTTGGTCATTGCTTTCAAAGAATAATCAATTGAATGCATCTAAGTAAGTAAAGGAGAAAATTGAGTAAAATTTTTACTTGGAATGGAAAGAAAACTAAAAAGCATAAATAAGTAAATAACTTACCTTGAAGTATTTAGAGAGGAAAGTTGGTGACAAAAAGAGCACTTGTCGGACTCATAGGAGAAAAAAAGAAAAGGCTGAGTGGACACAATGGTAACTCGATCAGACTAAGATCTAAGTCTAAAATAATGTTAAAGACTAAAGAGAAAAGGTGGAGTCGAAGCTTGAAAGTTAAAAGCTGTATGAACTATGGAGGTTGAAGAATATGAGAAGAGCTTGAAGTTTGAAGAGTTAAAGTCTTCGAGAGTATTAAGGCAAGTAAGAATAGGAAAGGTCGGGAGGTGAGTTATGAGTAGAGTGGGATTATTTTTACTTTTAGAAGATGATGAGTCAAGAGGATCAATTAGTTAATTAGGGAATATTAGTCAATTATTAGAGGTTTAGGTGGAATTGGAAATTGGAAAACAAAATAAATAAATAATAAATTAAAAAATTTTATATTTTTAAATGGATAAACGGGTCAAACCCGTTAACCCGATGAGTCAACTCGTTAACTCATTGGGTCAACCCGTTATTGACCCATGACCCATTGGGTTCTCTTAATGGGTCATTAATGAGTCACGATCATAAATATATGACCATAACCCGTTTTAAACGAACGGGTAATAGGCCGGTTAATGGGTTGTGTAAAAAATTGTCAGGTCTACCACCACCTCCAGCTAAGAAATGGCAGGAGGAACCAGTGGTGGACAAAAAAAATATCTTAAAATTGCATTCTCTCAATAAATTTGCATTGAAAAAACTAAAACATCCTAAAAACTAAAATATCCTAATTTTTAAGACTATTTTAGTTTTTTTATGGTATTTTATGGAAATAATATCGTTTTGAATGTTTTTTCACCTAATTCTTTTACAGATTTAACTAATAAACACTAATAATATATATATATAAATTTTCAAGTTAACCTATATGATAAAAGTGTAAGAATGCTTTTGAAAAGACTTAAATACCATTAATGAATCAATATGTATAAATAAATGGGTAATTCACTGAGAATATTTAAATAATTTTATAGATATTTTTGCACATTTTTCTTGTTGTTCAACCATAAAAATACCTTTTTTTTTTATAAATATATTAAATAAAACTTAGCCAAAAATGCAAGTAAGAAATTAAACTTTTAAAATGACGTAATAGTAAACTATAAACTTAACAGTAAAATAAAAAATATCATTTTAAATATACAATTTATAAAAACTAATTCATATTTATATAATTAAAAAAAGACTCACGTATCTTAGATAAGCTCCAATAAAATTAAAGCTTTCAACAGCATATGTTGGATATCTATAGTTTTGTAACAAAATAAAAATAGTTAAAACATATATATCGAAATAAAAGTAAAAAATAGTAATCTAACAAATAAAATAACATGAAAAATATCATATAAAAAAATTACTGAGTAGAAAACTTATGGAAATTAGAAGCCAAAATGCTATACAAAAAAGTGGCAAATTATCAATCAGAATTGTACCGAATGGAAAACAAATTCTAATCATAACTATTTTCAAATTTTATTTTCACAAATGCGCAGCTTCTATTCATTTCAATTCTTGTGGATGATTCTGAACAATCAACCCAAGAAATGCAATGAGAATTGAGGTGTGTGAGTTTAAAAAGAAATGAAATAAATGAAATTTCAGTTTTTTTTTCTTAATTAAAAAAAATATTTGGTTATAGTGAGGGTATAAGATTAAATGCCCCTTTTCAACTCTCCCTTAAATAAATAAAAAATATATTTATATTTAGATTTTAATTAATCTATGAGTAGCATTATATATATATAGATTTACCTTAAGATCTAAAGTCTATTTGTTTTCTTTTTCGTTTCTATTTGTTTAATATTATTTACTCATTTACAATTCTTCATTTCATGATTGGCCGTGAAATGATACTATAACCACTTCAGTTCTTCATTTTCGTTACCCTCCATTAATAATTGTATATAATAATTATATAATAATTATTATAAATGCATACCTTATTTAATAAAAATAGACCATATTAGATTATCTTCAGTTACAATGGTAAACACTCATTTACAATTCTTCATTTTACGATTGGACATGGAATAATACTATAGTAATTTATATCATATTATTAATTTTTTATTACTTTCTATACATTAAGTTATTAAAATTATTACAACAATTGCCATCACTCATAATTTTACTATCAAAGATAAACACAAAACCCAACATATATAATAGTTTAGTTCAGAACGGTATAATTTTAGAAAAAAGAAGATGAATAGTTTATTAATAATTATATAATAAATAATAAATATATATCATTGTATTATATTATATATTATTATATAGATGCATATCCTATTTAATGTATAGGGTAATATTTTATATGTATATAGATTGTATATAATAATTATATAATAAATAATAGATATATATTATTATATTATTATTATGTATAGATTATATATTAAATATATAAATGCATACCTTATTTAATGCATAAAGTAGCGTTTTATATATATATTGTACAATTAAGAATTTTACATTTTATATTTTATTTTAATTGAATTTGATAAAAAAATGTTATGCAGTATTAATTACAGATGCAAATAACTCAATTAAAAATACTTAAGGCCATGCATTAGAAAATCCCTTAATATAATTTCCCTTGTGTTATTTTCTATAGTTTTTACTTTATTTTAGTGATTGATTTACATGCTTAATTGGTCGATATGCATTAGATGTGCGACAGGAATTATAACCAACACAATAAAAAATAATAAGTATCCAAGAGAACCTGGCTCAAAGATGATGGTTTGGTCTGCCCTTAATATAACCTTGTAGTATCAAAAAAATATGTAATAGGTCTATAAGTTCTGCAAAAAACATACGAAAGTCCATAAAACTCACGAGTTGCAATTAACAACCAACTCTTGCAATTTCTGGTGCAAATAATTTTTAATATTTGCCCTCGAAGATTTAATCAACTCTTGCATGTTATCCAAACGAGCAAAATGAGAATCTTCTTGCTGTGATGATATAGTGCTGCATACGGTATACAGAACCTCGGTAACCTAAAATCCAGAAATATGAGTAAGATTACGCTGGCGAGAAAATACATACCTCTGCCCCCAATTGTGTTTTACACTCCATTAATGAATGATTTCAAGGACTAACTTCAAAATTCTCAAGCAAAAACTGATAAAGCTCCTCTGCAACCATAGTTGGATACTCTTCCTGCGGCAAAAGAGCACCAGGAACCTCAACAAACTTGCTCACTCCTTTTGCTCCTCTAAGAGCTTCCATCTCAGCTTTTGACCTCTTTGGAGATCCCTCGGTTGACACAACCAGAATTGGGATCATTCCCTCCAAGTCAGCAAACAGTCCAAGGAACTCCTCCCGGGAGTTAACTGGGTCAAGGAGACCAGTCAAGAAAGCAGCAGGCACATATCGAGCTCCTTTTCTTTTGGTTAAATCGTATCTGCTTTGAACAATTACTGGAGTCACATTGTCAGGATTTGCATACACATGAGACTTGTACTGGGATTGTATTGCCTTCTCATTGCTTACAAGCATGTTATACATCATCCACCCAACAGCTGGGGCCCTTAAGGTGCCCCTGAGCAACCCGTACCTGGTAATTTCAAAGAAAATAGATTAAGATGTCCACTTGAATGTTTCATTAAGAAAACTAAGAGGCCAATGCAAATCTGAACTTGTATAAAAAATCAATATGAGATTATTTCTGAGTATGCTGGATAGGCCCAAATATAAAGTATCAATGTGAGAACAGCTTAGTTGTACATGATTCAATTAGATCTTTTACATATTAGCTTAAAATTTAAGTCTAAATGATTACCAACTTGGTAACAGAGCTAAATGACAGTTCACCTAAGTGACAACCCCTAAGGCCCTAACCATTTAAAAAGGCAAACACAAAAGGAAAATCCAGCATGATGTATGGACCTCTCATCTCAATTAAAATGCCCCAACCTAAAGCTTTCCACATTCATAAATCATAACATAATTTTGGTGTTTAGAATACCTTGTCTCCATGTTTGAATCTCGACCAAACACAATAGGAAGGGGACCAGCCCAGGTTGGCGCAACAGCAGCAATTGCTTTTGGCTTCACCAACCCCTTCTTTGCAGCACGAACTGCTATAGTAGCTGCATGACCTCCTCCAAAGACCACCAATTCATTTTCTGGTGCAGTGGCAAGAAAATTTTATTAGCATCCATTGCCTCTCATTTGTTTGACAATGTTTTCAAACAATAAAATCCAAAGGAAGAAACTCCCAGAGGACACAAATTTTAAGCAATATTGTAGATAATGCGACCAGAATCTACATTGGTTACAATAAAAATATTGGGGGCATTTGAAAGGAAAATGAGGATGTTAGAAGAAGAATTGACGCCTAATGCCATAATTTAAGTGTCAAACTGTCAATTCAGTTCTCCCCACTTCAAATCAACTCAAAAAATTTTCACATTAAGCCTTGGAGAAATGGCAAAAGATAGAGCAAAAGATAGCATTTTCAGACCCTAATAAAAATAAGAAGATTAAATCAATACCTCTAACCTTGAATAAGCACAAGACTCGTAACATAACCAACATTAGGAGCCAGAGGGCTTCCTTAGAAATTGTTTAAATCTTGATATCCGAGATGAAAATTATTCACAATTACAGCAATCACAACCATAACAATGAAAAAGACATCAAATTCAAAAATGAATGAAAATTATTAGCAGTTAAACAGAGCATTTGCAAATCACCTGAGCATCCCACGGGACCATCGGGTGCATTAATGAAATCAACCACGAATTTCTCCATGATATCGGCATCATAATCCATCTTTGGCCTGTCAGAGTATCCCAAACCAGGCCAATCAACAATGGTAGCCCGCCAATTAACATTACCGTCTCTTCCAACAATATCTCTAGCCACTGATCTCCATTCTTCCACAGTGCTCACATCAGATATTGTTGGAATCATAAGAATATTCTTAGCAGCACCATTGCCCCCCCTCTCATGTTCCTCATAATATATATTAATCAAATTGTCCTTGAATTTCCATTGCCAGTTATTGCTCTGAAGTAAAATAACACATTACTAATTTGTCAATTTCCCATGAATTGTTACATAAAATTATGAAAAGGGATCATCCTAAATTCAACAAAATTTTGAATTTTCAAAAAATTAAAATCAGTGAGGTACAAAAAAGGGATAAAAAGAACAATCTTACCTTTATGGGTATCGAAGGTTCTGTACCGGCGACGGAAAGGGTAGAGTGATCAAGAGAAGTAGACGACGCTTTGATTGAAATGGGTCTCACTCTGACGCAAAAACCTGACCGGGAGAGAAACGGCCTGACGTTTTTGCGAGAGAGAGTAAAGGACGGCGATAAAGAAATGGAGAATGTTGCAGAAGACGCCATGGCAGGGGAAGAAAGAAGCAAATGGGTTTTGATATTATGGATTGGGAGGAGGAAAGGAAGGAACTTTGAAGTTTGAACTGACAATGAGTTCAAAGCAGAGCCATGGAATTTGATTGAGATAATTTTCTTTGCCTCTTTGACTTTTTTGGCCTTTCATTAATGGATACGGCAGGTGGGGCCAATTTGAATTGTTTAACATTTATTATTTCATTTTCTTAAATATAAAATTTTTTCAAATTCTTTATAAAAAAAAAATTATTTTCTAAAAAGAGAAAAAGTTCTGTCTGACTGTACACCTGTAATCAACTACAAGATTAAGATTTAAGAACATAAAAAGGGGAACTCTATTTGGGACCCTTCCCTGATGTTATTTTTTTATTATTTTTTTTACATTTAATTATAAATTATATAAAAAAATAATTTTTTTATTCTTACATTTTCTTTTATCCAACTTAAGTTTTAAATTTAAAATTCTCAATTTAAAATCTTGAAATTTTAATTGTTAAACTACGCTATGTATTCTTTATATTATTATTCACTAATAGGCGGGTTATAAAATAGTTTCTCGTCTTAAAAATGTGTGTAAAAGAAAATTGAGAAATTAAGAGTTTTTTATTGAAAATATCAATATTATTGTGATATTATTTAAATATTTTTAATGTTTTTTGTATGTTGATTTTAATTAAGGTTTTTGGTTATTATTTATGACTTTTTTTTTTTGAATATGGGAAATTACGGGGGAATGAATTTAAGTCAACTCGAGATGAATAATTGGCTCTGAAAATCCAGTTTTATTATTTATTTATTTATTTTAATTATTAGAAAGAACCAATTTTTCATAATCTCACGTGAAAAATTATGAGAATGAATTAGAAATAACACTCTCCAGGAATGGAATTATTATCACCATTAATATTATTAATGTTATTAAAAATATTAATTTATTAATTGATTTTAATTTAATATTAATATGTATTAGTTTTGATTCTTAAAAAAATTAAAATTTTAATTTATATTTAAAAATTAAAATTTTAATTCAAAATTCAAAATTTCAATTAATTTTTAAATTTAAATATTAATATTTGATAAAATAAATTTATAAATTTTAAATTATGTTTTAATTAAATAAAATGATATAATTTAATATTAAAATTCTAATTTTTTTTAAAATTGAGATTGATATATATATATATATATTTAATTTATTAACTAATAATATAATTATTATATTAAGTATTAATTATTTTTATCGATTAAAATAAATAAAATTAATATTTTTAAAGATAATATATATATTTTTTTATAACCATAACATTATTATTGGTGTGCTATAACAATTTCCTGCCATATGAATCCTGCATACCACTGTTGAGGTGATGATTGCCACCTGCAAGATCAGCAAAATACTGGACAAATCAGAATGGTTGTATCAGCGACTTTCGAACGGTTGATGACCACTTGAATCTTAAACTACAAATTTATCTATTTCCATTCCACCTTGCAGTAAGAGTGCTTGATGTGGAACGTTTTATTGTTGTTATTATTGTCCAAGAAACAATACAAATTAAAGATCTATGGGTGACCAATAACCTGTTGATTCGAGTGAAAAAGTTCAAGATTTTGAGTTCAAATCTTGTTAATAGAAAAAAAAAAAAAAACGTTATGAAAACTTTCCTCATATGGGGTCTAACTCGATTTTACTCCAAATTAATTAACACTCAATGTAATTTATACATATTAAGAGATTAATACTAAAAAAAAAAAAAAACATCTGTGTGGTGAGCTCCTACAATCGAAGAAAACAACATACACTATGAATCCTGTACTGCATATTCCACTCCCCAATTCATTGCGAAAACCTTTGGCATAGACGATGCATCAGTCTTGGCAAATCCAAGAATTCTATCGCGTACATCTGTTACAATCAAATGGATAACTTCAGGGGTGAAAAAATTCTGAACTTTGTTTTTTTCTTTCTGTTCAGACATGGTCGATGGGCGCATCCCATGCCAGCTTAATTAGCGTATAAAATATTTAAGGATTTTCTTCCAGTTTTTTCAGCTGACCAAGACAACAAGTTCATCCAGGAACCAAGGATACTTGCTTTAATCGGGAGCTACTGCCGAACTTTGCCAGAATATTGCATAAGAAGAATAGATACTCACGCGTTTCAATAGCCACGTTTGCACAAAAACACATTTGTTAGAAATTTATAATTTCTGCCTTGCCTTGACTGCCTATTTAGAATAGCCAGCCTACAAATAATACCGTGCTTAGGTAAAGAGAGAACATATCATATTAGTTTTTTCCAAGGAACCCGACCTTGCCTCTCCTTTATATGATTCCAAGTGTTGCCCGTTTATAAATTTACCTGAGGTTGAAGGCAGTCAAAGAATGGAATCAACTTGCCTTTGCTTGGGATACAATCTGTCCAATAAAGCAACCCGGATCCTCAAAAATGTGCATCCAATCTGACAGGAGGCCAACTCCAGAAATTACCATTCACCACCAAAGAGAGCTTGCATCTTATCCCCATAAGTTTCAACAAAGGGACCATCTGGATGCCGTGAATCATGCCACAGGGGATAGAGTACGCTCATCACTAACTAAATTCTTACGTAAACCACTTTCTAGTGGCCTGAGTTTGAGAATTTTTCTCCAGCTCCAAGAAGCATTAGCTGGAGTGTTGACAGTCCAAAAACTTCTATAATGGTAGCTTTTTCATAAAGATGTAATGCCACAATTAATTCTTATTCTCTTCCCACATCCATTTGCCTTTAACAATGTTTCTTCTCATCAGTTCAAAGATAGAAGTATCTCAGGCATCCCATTCTTGCCATCTTCATTTGAAAATCTGACTAAATGGTATGTACATTACAAAGAATCCAAGTAACCATTGCAACAGTCAAGCAACCGAAATGGGTAACCATGCTAAGCTGCTTGGGGCCTGAGCAAGACTCGGTGTTTTCATCGGATGAGTACTGTGACCTGAATAGATCACCTGAAGAGATGAATTCTTGGCAAAGAATGATTCACTCCAAGCTCTTTTTCTTTGTATGCATAATTCAAGATCCCCCGTTAGTTTAGTAAATTATTAGTTTACAATTTTTTTCCTTTGATTCAGCAACTTACTTCAAATTAATGGCTACTTCATTGATATTTTCTTCATTAGGCTTTGCTTAATGACCAGATATATGGCTCACCAATTCTGTCTGCAACTTTTCTCCTTCTCTAGCACCAACTTAATGTTCTTCTTAGCTGCACCAAAGCAAGGTAGTTACAGTCATGTGAATGGTCATGACATACTACTCAAAGGTTACCAATAATCTTTACATGAACAAGAGCCATTACTGAAGGAATGGAAGCGACTCCTATCTCTGACCATAATTTCCAATCCATAAACCTTCGAGATTAGCTTCATAAATGTATGACAGTCCCTACATATCCTCAAATTCTTCACTATCCTTATAACCTTTCCCTTGCACAGCCTTGCAATCCCAAAAGCTACAGCAAGCTTCTCACTGTGTTTAGACACTGAATCTTCCTTTTCTTCCTCTTCTATGTCATGTAGAACACTTACAACTTCTAGAACATAACCTCCTTCAACCCTGAGCCTTAACATTATCTCTCTCAGCTTATCAAAAGCTTCCTTTGTGATCTCATTCGGCTTTTCACCGGCCACAAAACTATAGATAAACTTGTCCACTTGAATCATACTCCAACCAGGAGTTTTCTTAATTTTCTGATCTGTCATTGATCTTCTCACAGTGGCAACATCCTTCCATTTTCCTGCAACGGCATATATGTTTGACAGCAGGACATGATCTCCTGAATTGTTGGGATCTAGCTCAGAAAGCTTGTCCTTCACATGCTCTGCCAACTCAACATTACCATGAATGCTGCAAGCACCAAGAAGAGTTCGCCAAATAATGTCATTTGGAGGTATTTGCATTTTACATGCAAATTCAAAAGCCTTTTGCAGCTTACCAGCTCGACCATACAAATCAACCATACAACCGTAGTGCTCAATTGTCGGTTCTATATTATAAACATCCATCATCTTAGAAAAATATGCACATCCTTGTTCAATAAAACCAGCATGACTACAAGCATAGAGGATCGAAGTGCAGGTGATGCCATCAGGCCTGATTCCAGAATCTTCCATTTCTTTAAAAAGTTGTATTGCTTGTTCTCCATGACCCTGCATTGCAAGCCCTGCTATCATTGAAGTCCAAGAAACAATGCTCTTTTTATCAGGCATTCTCTCAAAGACCAAACGAGCCATCCCCACATTTCCACACTTTGAATATGTATCAATCAGAGCATTATTCACTGAAATAATCCAGCTAAACCCAGATTTCTCTATAAATCCATGTAGGATTTTCCCAAAATCAAATGCCCCCATCTGCGCACACACAGAGAGGACAGTAGTCAAGGTCACCATATTTGCTTTCATCCCCACCCTCTGCAACTCCCCGAAATATCCAAAAGCTTCATCAAAGCATCCATTATGGGCAAAACCAGCGATCATAGTGCTCCAAGAAACATCATCCTTGAGGGACATCTCCAAAAACACCTTCTTTGCGAGTTCAAGCTCCCCAGCTTTTGCGTACCCAGCAAGCATTATATTGGACGAAGTCAAATCCTTGACAGGCATCCGATCAAACATCTTCTGTGCACCCTTAACATCACCACTCCTAAAACATGCAGTAACTATCGCATTCCACATAACCACGTTTGGTTGTCGTATTTCCTCGAACACCTTGCCCGCAAACTGAACAGACCCACATTCTCCATACATGCTTATCAAGGTCGTCCCAACAAACAAATGGGTATCAAGACCATGACGCAAAGCTTGACAATGCAGTTGAATCCCATCTTTCAGTGACCTGTAATTCGCAGCGGCTTTAAGAACAAACGCGAAAGAGAAGCTATCAGGTGGGTCCACTGATTTTCTGCACATATCCATAAAGGTAAATATTGCGTTTTGGGGCGTACCCGATTCCGAGAATCCTCGAATAAGCGTGTTGTACATGAAAACATCTGGGTTTGGAAAGTGAAGGAAGAGAGTGCGAGCGTAGTCTAGAGCATCGGAAATTGTGACGGCGCAATGGAGAAGGAGTTTTCCGGCGAAGAAGGGATCGGTGTGGTGGCCGGTTGTGACGAGAGAAGCGTGAATTTGTTTGATGGCCTTCAGGGTTTTGCAGATTCTGAGCATGGAAAGGCAATGTTGACGCCTGTTGTTCATTCTCAGCTGCTTAGCCCGGCGTTTATTTCATTCGCGCACCTTTGCCTCGGAAATTTGAAACGAGAAAAGCAGTCGCCGTTTAATCACGGCCCCCTCCCAAATTAATTAATAATTGAGTCCTGAATTGAAAATAGTGCAGCTACACATTTACACTCGTTGGATAGAAAATAGATTTAAATACTATTTTGGTCCCTCAACTTTTTAATTTGGTATCAAAATTATCCTTTAACTTTAAAAAATATTAAAACTATCCCTAAATTTTCATTTTCGATACCAAAATAATTCTTCTGTCAATTCAATGGACAGGTGGTATGCTAAAATGACACAAAATCACGAGATTTTTTTAATCTTAATGACGTGTAAATCCAACTAAAAAAATTTTGTTACCATAACATGTTTTTTAACACATAATTTTGTCACCTTCTTAGTTTTCCCTTTTATTGGGGCCCACATGACATTTTTTAACTTACCCACATGGCATTTTTTTAAATGACGTGTAAGTTAAAATATTTTTTTATTTATAATTTGACATTTTTTATCCTTATTTTACAATTTTTCAACCTTAAAGAAAAAAAAAATTTAATCTTTTTCCTCCTTTCCTCTCTCAATCCTTCAAGTAGTTGGCCTCCTCATTTCTTTATCAGCCTTCCTCCTTCCTCCTTCCTTTCCCTGCTCATCCTTCTTCTTTCTTATTCTTTCTCTCTCTCTTCTCTCTTCTCTCTTCTTCTTCCTCTCCAGATCTGGGCTTTCTCAAACCCAGATCTGGGCTTTCTCAAACCCAGATCTAGGTTCTCTCAACCCAGCTTCAACAACAACTATGCCTTCCTTTAGCAAATTAATAAATGACACTTCAGCATCTAGTAGATATGGATGCAAATACAGAAGGTTCTCCTCAAACCTTTGGCTAAAATTTTGCCAAATAGTTGGTGAATCGTTTAAGAAAACGAAAATTTCTAAGAAAAACTTACTTTTATTTCATAAAAATGTTTCTTTTTTACATTTGAAATGGAGACCTAGTTTCTCTCCTAATTCTCAAACTTCAAAATCGTAGTAAGAAACGACACTTAAATAAGCAGAAAATGGGAAAGCCAAGATGAGCAACATTGAAACAGGTTACAATCTCTTCGTCACCACCTTCTCTTCGGACAGTAGAGTTTTCCAGATTGAGTACACCGCCAAGGTTGTTGATAACAATGGGTCTATTCTATTTCTGTTTTGTTGTGCATTTAGCTTGTAATTTCAATTTCCTCAAGATTTTTTTTTTCTATTGTTTCATAATTGTGATTGGTATCAAGTGTGATAGTGTAATACCCAAAGATTTCTTACTTAAGATTTAAATAAATTATTTAAGCTCTTAGAGGGTATATATGTGATGGGATTAAATTTGGAGTTAAAATTATAATGAGGTGAGGAACTCATGGACTAGAACCTTATAATTAAGCTTAGGGACCAATTAGCAATATTTCCTTTTTGTGAAAACCCAAATCAGATTCAATTCGACAGTTTCAATTTTCTAGTGAACAGGATCGTCTTTTTCTCTTGCCTACAAGGGGGAACTGAATTTTAGGGATTTGTCAATACTAGAATAAATCCAATGTAAATTATCTTCTAAAGCTTGAAGTATTAGGAATTTGGAATGAAGAGTTCGGGTAGAAGCATGGTTGGTGAAATTGATTTTACTGTAGCAAATGGATTTTGGTATTGACAATAAGATAGTGAATTTGGGTGGTGGCGTGAGGAATTTTGAAGGGGAAATTATTTATTTAGGTTGTTAGTTTCTAATAGTGTGTGTTGGAGTGGTTGGGTTTGAAGAAGAGTATATCAGTAGCATAGGTTATAGAATTATTTTAATAGGTGCTTGATAAATATAGGATACATTTTTACTTAGTGATTAAATTATGTTTACTTTGATGTTTATTTAGGTTTCAAATAGTTGTGTGGTAATTGTAATTGAAAGATAGTTTTTGAGGTAAGTAGTTATACCCCTTAGTATCCTTTTAAAAGGTTTGTTTTATTAAAATTTATTTTACCTTTTCAATGTATTTTATATAATTTTATCTTGTTACTATGTTTTAAAAATAAAAATATTTTATAATGAAATGAGATGAGTATTGATCAAGCATTTTGAGTGGGGACTATTTTCTACCGAAGAGTGTGGTATATTAAATTGGTAATGATTTTTAATACTTGGTTTTCATGTTTTTGGTTAGTTGGTTAACTTGACCCGTTCCTCAGGGGTATATTGAGGGTACTAATAGTAGTCCCGGAATCTATTTATCATGGAGTGTGATGTAGAGTGTGATGTTATATTTGGAGTGTGATGCAACCTAAGAACATGTATTTGTTGTTTTCTTTTTCATTTGGTTTGGAATGTGGTTTCCTCATTGTGAAGTTGCTTACTTTATTTAATTATTATTTTCACTGAAATATAATGCTTAATCAAACTAGATGGGTATACTTTTACTGAGCTATCTAGCTTATGCTTCAAAATCTCATCTCATTTCAGGTACAGAAGAGTGAGCATTTGGAGTTGCATTTGGAGTTGCATTTGGAAGTGAGAGGTGCAACAGTCCTACAGTACTTCTTTGGTTTAGTTTAAGTTATTTCTGGATTGTGGAATATTTAGAAATGAAGACTTATTTGCTATGATCTATTGCTATGAGATTTATGTGGGATTTTATAAAGTGAGGATCAAGTGTTTGGATTTGACCAATTCCCTGTACATGTTAATAAAGATGGAGTTTAGTATAGAATTTAACTTAATTACATTTAGATATTAAAAGTTGTTTAGGTGTGGTAGCCTTGCACATTTATGGATACATCCTTATAGATGTGTGGCATTTGTCATGACTTGACTTTTGGGTTGGGGCGTGACAGATGGTATGCTTTATCGTTCCTAATTTTGGTATCTGTTGAATCCTGCTTGTGGATTTGTCTGTAAATGTAATATGTGGATTTAGGAGTTTTAAGGTGTGGAGAAGCTCATTGTGTCGAAGATGATGTTACCTGGTTCCAATCGAAGAATCCACTCCGTTCATCGTTACTCTAGCATGGTATTTGGGTTGAGAGAACCCAAATCTGGGTTTGAGAAAACCCAAATCTGGAAAGGAAGAAGAA
>BPVZ01000078.1:497676-512351 GCA_020521535.1 Rubroshorea leprosula
AAAACCATAATTAAAATACTCCAAAAGAAGACTTATTTTTTAATAATTTAAATTTTTTAGATTTGTTATTATTGTTTAAATATTATAAATTATGATATAATTAAACTATATAAAATTGAGTTTTAATGGGTAATTTTATAATTATATTAAATAGTAAGTGTTTTCCATAAAAACCATACTTAAAATGCTCCAAAAGAAGACTTCTAATTTTATATATAAAATTAATGTAGATCTGCTGTGATTTTTTGTAGTTTATAGAAAAAATAATCTAAAAAAATTTACCAAATACACATATATCTAAAAACACTATATAGCTACACAAAAAACTCCCAACCGCAATATCAAATGCATCCTATGTCAAAATTTTGTTAATATATATATCTTAATATTTAACCTCCTGCTAATAATATTTATAAATATATTTTATATCTCCTAAATCATAAGTTTGGTAATAAAAATTTAACACTATCAAATGTGAGGCTAATTTTAAATTTTTATTACCAAACTTTTGATTTTTTAGATATATAATAGGGAAATAATTTTGAGACAATCTTTTTGTATCACATTTTTATATAATTTGACGTGTCATTTAAATGATTAGTTTTTTTAATTCATATAAAACTCATGATATTGAATGCATCCACTTATTTAATAGCATGCAGAAGTTGTATAAAAAAGTGATATAAAAAGATTATCCTAATAGCACTGCTCTATATAAAATATTTATAAATGCTATTAATGGAAAGTTCAATATTAAGATAAATTTTTCTAACATGTGCCTTTAGAACAAAGTTAAGAGTATATTCAATACACTTTTTCATCATAAATATACATAAAAAAAATATAAAAATTAATATTAATTTTAGTATCAAGTAAATTTAATTGTATAATTGATAAATTAAATGTTAATTTATATTTTTTCAATACAAATTATGATAAAAATATATATTTAATACACCCTTAATCTGAAGAACATAATTTATACAAACCTTATTAAGATATATATTTACAAAATTTTGATATCATCGACAACCAATAGTGACTATTGATTATACATCTATAATTGATAATCAATTTTGCTTATTATATATATAATTGATCTCCACTATTAGTTATCAATTATACATATATAATCGACACACTATTATAATCAATAGAGTTTCTATTGATAACTTTTTAATTGTCGATTATATTTTTATTGGTTAAATAAAGTTTTTTAGTAATATATATTTATTGATGCACTAAAATTTACTTTAACAATTATATTAGTCCCTATAAAAAATATAATAATGAATAGAGTATTGATCTTAGAAGAATTATTAACTAATTAAATATTAAAAATAATTAATTTTAAATATATTTAAATAACTAAAAAAAATAAAATAAAGATCAACCCAGATGGAAGGTCCAAGAGCACATGACTCGCTGAAAATTGCCCAAGGGTTGATACCTCATGCTAAGTGCCGAGACCATTAGTGCATCGATGAAAACAGATCGTATCGGATTTTTGGGCCAAAATGCAATTTTGTTTAATGGCAAAAAGACAATACTAGTCCCTAACTTCTAGTTTCTGCATAATTTAATCCTCTAATTTCTGATCCCTTCAATTTGGTCTAATCACACTAGCTTATTCATCCTTTGATTTTCTGAAATGTAGCAATTTAGTTCTCTAATTTGTAATTTCTTCCAATTAAATCCTTTTCTACACAAAAATTGAAAATTTTGTAAAATTAAGTAAAATATCATAAAACTCATTCAAATATTAATTCCACACCATATATATATATATATATATATAAATTCAGCTCATTAGCCATTTATAGTAGGCTTTGAAGTATTTGCTAACAAATACAAAGAAATCCAAATGGAGCACAGATAACAACCATTGAGAAATTAAATTATATTTGCATAAGTTTAATAAGATGAACATAATTTTAGACAAGAAAAAAGGTTTTGTTTATTGTTTAAGAAATAAGGCTTTCTATGCAAATTCTTAACCATAATTAAAAAATAATAAATCCATACTTTAAGCAATTGCACCTTAAAAATGTATTTATAAATGCCTTTAGAATTTTTAAAAATATTTTAATATCTAATATGAAACTATTAAAGAATTCATGAGATTCTTTAATATAATGTTGAAGCTAGAACTTATGAGTTCATTAAAAAATCACTAATAATAATAAAAGGAATACAAATAAGATGACTAGGAAAGTGAGATGCATAAAGGTTGGTGGAGGGGTTGAGAAAACATAGCAAATAATTGTCATTATTTACTAATTTGTTTTATTTATTTTTATTGTTAACTTCAATTTTATTTTTTTAAATAAGCAGAGTGAGGCTGCTAACTATTAATTGATCATTTTTGTCCATTTATTATAGGGAGTCAAGTATATATTTTTATAAGGTTAAATGTTAATTTTGGTTTCTCAATTTTAAGGTTTTATATAATTTTTATTTTTTAACTTTTTATGTATTTTTTTATTCTTTAACTATAAAAAAATATATTTTTTAATATTTCGTTAGTTAATTCGTTAAATTTATCTAAAAATATGCATATATTAAAAGTTGAATAATTAAAATATGTGTATATATTAGAAGTTGGAGGATTAAAAATGTCTAAATTTAGATAAATTTATCAGATTAACTGATAAAATGATTAAAAATATATATTTTTCATAATTACAAAATAAAAAATATATATAAATATTAAAAAGTAAAAATTATGTAAAACTTTAAAGTAAGTTAAGAATCATAATTCACATTTAACCTTTTAATAATGATACAGTTAACCGCAAAGTGCACGATGCACTCACCAAAGCGGGAGATGGGTAAGTTCAATTTTTGCAAGCCAATTTCCCGGTGTTCCTTTCTTGCCTTTCTCCAAAACCTTTCTCCAAAACCTTCCCAGAAAATAAGAATGCTCTCCAGTCTGCTGCTTACTCATTTGAGAATGTAGTCGCTGCATCCTAACCAAAATCTCATCTTGTCGATTTACACCTTCCATCGCTATTCGCCACAGTAAAGTCCATCACCTATTTTTATAGCGGCGATGATGAAAAAGACCCTACCTTTTTTTGACCCTTTTTTGTTCTTCACTGATCGTACAAAGCCAAGACCTTTCACGATCGCGAACACTAAGATACTTCATGCCCAATTCCTTAAAATGGCACTATTGCAATCCGATTTCTTTGTTGCGAATTCTTTACTTGATTGGTATTGCAAATCTGGTTCTATTTATAACGCAGCTAAGTTGTTTGATGGAATTACTCAACGAAGTGTAGTTTCTTGGAATACCATGATTTCTGGTTATAATGAAAACTCATTATTTGATGATTCTTGGAGAATGTTTAGAAGGATGCACTCGTTGGGGCTTGGACCAGATGAAACCACCTATGGGAGAGTGCTTTCAGCTTGTAACGCTTTGCAAGCTATTCTATGTGGCAAACAGGTTTATTCACTGGCGGTAAAAAATGGATTCTTTTCAAATGGGTATGTTCGTGCCAGAATGATAGATTTGTTTGAGAAAAATTCTTGCTTTGAGGAAGCTTTGAAGGTGTTTTATGATATTTCATGTGAAAATGTGATTTGCTGGAATGCCATTATATCTGGGGCTGTTCGGAATGGAAAAAATTGGGTGGCTTTAGATGTTTTCTGCCAAATGGGACATGGACTGTTAGTGCCAAATAGTTTTACATTCTCGAGTGTTTTGACGGCTTGTGCTGCACTTGAAGAGCTTGACACTGGAAAAGGAATTCAAGGGTGTATCATTAAACATGGTTCAGGAGATGTCTTTGTCAGCACTGCTATTGTTGATTTCTATGCCAAATGTGGAGAAATGAGTGAAGCTGTGAAGGAATTTTCACAAATTCCTACCAGAAATGTGGTTTCTTGGACTGCTATAATTTCTGGATTTATGAAGAAAGGTGATTCTGTCAATGCCCTTAAGTTTTTCAAAGAGATGATAAATATGAAGGAGGAAATAAACAATTACACATTAACTAGTGTGATTTCTGCTTGTGCTAAACCAGGCATGATTGGAGAGGCTGTCCAAATCCATTCATGGATTCTAAAGAGTGGGTTTTATTTTAATTCTGTGATACAAGCTGCGTTGATTAGCTTGTATTCAAAATTAGGATTTATTGTTTTATCCGAGATGGTGTTTAATGAGATGGAAGATATAAGTCATTCAAATACCTGGGCTGTACTGATATCTTCCTTTGCTCAAAGTCAGAGTTCTCATAGAGCTATAGAATTATTACAGATGATGTTACAGAAGGGTCTTCAACCAGATAGATTTTGCGCTTCAAGTATCTTTGGTGTCATAGAATCTATTAATATGGGAAGGCAGATGCACTGCTATGTTCATAAAACTGGGCTGGTTTGTTATCCTTCTGTTGGTAGTTCACTTTTCACAATGTACTCAAAGTGTGGTAGTTTAGAGGAGTCATTTAAAGTATTTCAGAAAATTCATGTCCGAGACAATATTTCATGGACTTCAATGATTGCTGGGTTTGTAGAATATGGTTGTGCAAATGAAGCTATTCAATTGTTTAAGGAGATGCTGTCTGAAGAAGCTAAACCTGATCAAATGAGTCTAGTGGTGGCTCTTTCAGCTTTTTCTTCTCTTCGTTCATTGAGTAGGGGCAAAGAAATTCATGGGTATGCTTTTCGTGCTGGACTTGGAAAGGAAACACTTATTGGTGGTTCACTTATAAATTTATACTCAAAATGCAGTGCCCTGGGATTGGCACAGAGAGTGTTTGACATACTTCCCCTAAAAGATGAAATTTCAGGCTCCTCCTTAATCTCGGGATATGTGCAAAATGGTTTAGTTGAAAATGCAGTGTTTCTTTTTCATGAATTGCTTATGTCTGATTTGGCAATAAACTCCTACACACTTTCTTCTGTTTTAGGGGCCATTGCACTTTTAAACAAATTAGGCATTGGTATTCAACTGCATGCACTCATTATAAGACTGGGATTCAATTCAGAAGTTTCGGTTGGAAGTTCACTTATTACAATGTATTCCAAATGTGGAAGCATTGAAGATTGTCAAAAGGCATTTTTTGAGATCAATCAACCTGATTTAATAGGTTGGACAACTATGATATCCAGCTATGCTGAACATGGAAGAGGTGCAGAGGCATTAAAGGTCTATGAATTGATGAGGAAAGAAGGAATCAAACCTGACTCGGTAACTCTTAGTGGAATTTTATCAGCTTGTAGTTATAATGGGCTGGTAGAAGAAGGCTATTTCTACTTTAACTCAATGTTGAAAGAGTATGGGATTGAGCCTGGTAATCGCCACTATGCCTGTATGGTTGATATCCTCGGCCGCGCAGGGAGATTGAGAGATGCTGAGAAGTTTATAAATAATATGCCAATTGAGCCTGATGCTTTAGTTTGGGAAACATTACTTGCTGCATGTAAAACACATGGAAATATTGAACTTGGAAAGCTAGCAGCAAAAAGGGTCATGGAGTTAGAGCCAAGTCATGATGGAGCCTATGTTTCCTTGTCAAACATCTGTGCTGACCTAGGCCATTGGAAAGGCGTGCTGGAGATTAGAAACCTAATGGAGGGAACTGGCTTGAGGAAAGAACCTGGTTGGAGTTTGGTTTGAGATGCAGTTATGCCCCAAACAAGTAAGCTTGCTTTGCTCTGTGGCTTTACTTAATGCATTATGCATCTGAAACTTTGTGCAGGAAATATATAGGTTTGTTTCTACTTTTTTCCTCAGAAGGTTTGAGGATGCTAAGGCACAGTTCTGAGGGTTGAATTGATTCATTTGTTATTAAAATAAACTTATATACATCTATATAAGGATAGGGATCGCCAGTCCTTCCTCCTAAAAAATTAGGAGTCCTTACTTTCAAAACTTTGCTGTTTCAATAAACACTCACTGGGAGAGACTAAAATAGTATTTCCTTATTCCTTTTATCAAAATAGGCTATTTTAGTCATTTTGAAAGGGTTTTTATGGAAAACGACATAGTTTGGGCTTTCATACTCCTAATTTCTGAGGTAAGACTGATATATACTTTTCGTTATATACACACACGTGTGCACATGTGCATGCACATGCTCACACACACAGATAGAAGAAATAATGTTCCAGCATCAAAATTATATCGAAAAAGAAGTATTCAAGGAGTTAGCAGTTGATCTCTTGCTTTATGTCTAGTGAAAAGAATATTGGTAGTCAATTTTCTTCTGGGTTTAAGCAGTGTCATCTTAACATAATTATGTTCTTACCTGATTGGCATCCTTGTTGGTTCTCATTTACTAAATACATTAGCCAAAACTCCAAGCCAATGTATTATTTCTGTTGCATCCATGAATAATTTCACTTCCAAATAGAATAGCTTCTTCCAATTCATGAATATCATTTTGGCTTTGAGTGCAAGACAGATAAAATGATGCAACTATTTGCAGCATTGTCTGCTTTTGATGTCTGGTAAAGTGAATTAGAATTAGAACACAAAAGGAAGAGGTCATATTTTCACTGACTAGAAACACATGAAGATTGGTGATGGGAACACAAGATTGACAATTCTTAAACATGAACTAGCACCTTTTGGAAAGCTAAAAGCTGTTGGAAAGATGTTGGAGATAAGTTTTTCATTTTCCTCTTTAACTTCTAGAGTGGCATTTTCCAGTGCCTGTGAATTCAATATGCTAATCATTATTTCCTTCTACAGAATATTATTGGCCAGGAAGCAGGAAAAAGTGTTACCAAAGAATATTGTGACAGAGAAGCACTTAAATCCCGCCATTAGCAGGCCTCACATTCCAACTTTAAAACTACAAGCAGTTTGTCAAACCTCCTTCGGGTGAATGTTCTTTCAGAGTAACCAAAAAAATCATTTAAAAACTTCATTCAAGGTTTCAGGCTTTGGTTATCAAACTGTATTGAAAACAGTCACAGGATCATGTTATCAACCAGATCAAAAAAGGATGAGGTTTCTAGTAATCAGGAAAAACAGGTACCAGCTGAGACCAGGGAATGAATTACCAACATGCATAGAGTAACCCCAAGAAGAAGAAACCTTGCAAAGTTGTTTCAGTTGCTGAAGTTACCCTAGGGTCAATTGTATTCCAGCAGGGGAAACCATGCTCATACAAAGCCTGCCAGCACTGACTGCTAAGCAATTGTTTATCTTGTGGCTAGATAGTCTGTGAGAAAGAGGGACAAGGGCCTCGCACATACACCTGTTTAGAAGGAAGTATGACTCCATTGTCAGATGCTGAGGCAGCAGCTGTAGCTTATGCCGATGGGCTTGTTGAATATATGACAGAAACTCTGCAGCACATACTAGTACTTATTGATCAACAAAGTGATTATTATGAGATTGAGGGCAACAGCTGGCTATCGAAAGAGGTGTCCAACATGTTTTTGATAGTTCCAATTAACAGTAATACACTATACATTTGAGTATTTGCTTGAAATTCACTTGTAATTTTCTTTTTCACCCAGGAAAAGGAACTTCCAAAGAAGAAACGAGGAAATTGAAGAACTTGTGCCTGCCAAATAAAGTAGAGTGATTATGACATTTGATTTGGTTGGCCATAAGTTATTGTTTCTTGCCAAATGACTCATGTTTGCCACTTTGATCAAAATTAAAAAAGAAAAGGTTTAATAAATTAGTATTTCCTTCTTCTATTCTATCTTTCACTTTTCTTTTAAGTTGCTAGTCATCCCTTGCTAACCTCATACTATAAGGCTGGTTAAAACATTGTGAATATGAAAGAATGCAAATGACAAATAAGATCTTCTATAAAACATTGTAATTGAATCAGAGCAACTCCTATGTGTTTAGGACAAGTAAATGGAAGAATGTATCTCATTATCTCGAGGCATGTAGGCCAGATGAATTTGCAGGAGAATGGAAGCCATTTCCTGAGAGGCTAGACCGCTACGCTGTGGCCGGGTTGAGCTGTTGCAATGTGACGAGAGGTTTTTTTTTTTTGTCTATTTTTATCATAAAAATATATAAAATATTAATTAAAATTATTAAAAATATATAAATATTAATTAAAATTATTTATTTATAATAAATGTACATCTTTAGATACGATGTTGTGGGAAAAAGTGTTGTATAAAGCCCTCTCGAACGAATTCTTAGTGCTGTTTCTTTCAGAATATATATATATATATATAGTGGGGCAATCCCTGGTGTATTTGTTGAGACATTGAAGGAGAATGTGGTGTTATAGAATATACATTTGACAGTGGATTCATCTTCGAACCGAATTGGAAGAACCAATGAAGGAAAGGAACCCCCAAAGGTCGAAGTCAACCAAGCCATTTATTTCGGTTTGCTTTAGAAATGAACTTCTGGCTAGGAGCCTAACATGAAAGGTGCAAACACCTTTTTTCCCTCCATTGCCAGAATATGCTCTAGTGATAAACAACTTTTTAACTTTTTTATATGACCCTAATTATCTAATCTTTTCATGACTTGATGATTCAAAAATACAATAATTATACACTTAACTTACTCCTTTAAAGTACAAGTTCAAAGAACCTTTTACAACCCATATGAACTTGTGGAGCTTATTAGTTAATGGTTACTGCAAGCTGAGGTTCACGAAGCAGAGAGAATGCATGCTGCATTGGGTAGAATATTTGTGCCATGAATAATGCCTTGGAAAAGAATCGATGGGATGTTTTGAGTGCATATCTAATATCTCTAATTCCTTGGAATAGTTAAAAATAAAAAATAAAAAAAATAAAAAACTTAATTGCAACGTCATTTTTTAATACAAATTGTTATAATAAAAGCTGTCACAAATATTATTTTAATAAAAAACTATTCTAATGAAAAAAAACGTCATAAAAGACCATTTCTTTCCTTTTTTGTGGTGAGTGAACTCCAGTGGGTACCTCAATGACTCATGCTTCTCCCTGTCCATTAAACAGAAGTGGCAATAGATTGTTAGAGATCTATACATAAAGAACATAAAGCAAACAATCTTGGTTATTTTTCACCATAATCCTTCTCTACTTTTTTTACGTGCCAAACAAGAGGAGAAAACTAAAAATTGGCATAAAAAGGAAGAACCTATAACAGATTTTCAAGACTAAGCCTATGTTTGAATAAAAATTAATAAAGGAAAGGAAGGAGAGGGGAGGGGAAGGAGAGGGATGAGAAGTGAAGGGAAAGAAAATGTTGATATTAATTTTGTTTGGATAGACAAAAGTGAAAGAGAAGAAAAGATAATATTTTTATTTAATTAAATAATTTAATAAAAAATAAAATAAAAAAGAATAAAATTTTTTAAATTTATTAATCAAATAAATAGTTAAAATAAAATGTTTATATATATTTTTTAAAAAAATTAAAAATAAAAATAAATTAAATAATGTAGTTTGTCTCAATTTTTCTAAATCAAACAAATTGAAAACAGAGGAAGAAAGGGAGCTCCATCTCTTTTCATCTCCCTCCCCTATATTAAAATTATTAATCCAAATAACAAAAGACGCTCTCTCCTCCTCACTCTCCTCTCCTTCCTTTTCAACTTTCTCAATCTAAATAGTGTAAATAAGAGGACCATACTGGTTAAAAAACCAAACAAAGATTTTGGAGAGATCTAAAAATAAGTCTCTCTTTCTCTCTCTCTCTCTCTCTCACTATTTTCACCCGCTTCTGACTACCTTTCCTATACATTTCGTTGTTTTTTTTTTTTTTTTTTTTTTTTGTGTTGGAAGCCCTTGGGCCTTTTGAGTTTTTAATGCTTGAGCCATCGGGATCTCTAGCTGCTCAAGCATGATGGAGTTGGTTTCGTGCTCCTTGCTCCAATGACCCCTTTGTGGTCTATCGGCTTTTGGAACCCCTTTGTGGTCTATCTGCTTTTGGGATCCCTTCTGGTGATCCTTTTCTTGTATTTCTATTTTTCTAATTTTGTTTTGTTCGTTTGATCTCAAATCCAATGGCCAACCAGTCCACCACGCAAATCTTAGAAGGTGGTTGCTAGTTTACCCAAATCTGGTGGCCATCAAGCCTCTCATGACAATTATGGGGGATGGTCACTGCTTGCCTGGATCCTCCCACCTCGGCGTCTTGGAGACCAAGCGCAACTCTTACAAGAGTAGATTGAAGGGTGTCTAGTTATCTGGATCGTTCGACCAAAGGAATCTGTACAAAGTTGTTCCTTTGAGATTGTTCATGTATTCTATTCATCGCCTTTCATTATCACTGTTGAACTGGGTATACTCTGGATTTTCTCTCCAATCGTACTTTATCTGTTTGTTATTTACTCTTATCCATAGGATAAGACTTTGCTCTAAATGCCATATGACGGTGTTGTAATGAAAAGATTTTGCTTAGTTCAAAAAAAAAAGAGGACCGTACTGGTTCAATAGCAACCCCCAACACTCACAACACTAAAAAAAACCTGCATGATATAACCTTTAAAAAGGATTTTTTTAATTTGTGCCCGGGTTAAAAGTATTTTTTATAATAAATGTGTATAAAAAATATTAAAATTGATATTAATTTTAATGTTAGATGAATTTAATTAGATAATTAATAAATAAAATTTTTATTTTTATTTTTTTAATATAAATTTATAACAAAAAGGTGTATTTAATAAACTATTAATCTATACCCTAAACAAATACTTAAAATAAAGGCAAAAGGCCCAAAAAGGACTTAATTTGATTTGAAAATAAGTTTAGGAGTTAGGTTGTCGAGGGTGAACAAATTCAGGACTAAGATTGTGTTTTTTCCATTTCCACTAGTTCTACAGAAACTCGTCTTCCTTTCCTAAACCTTGAAGACGACTCGTCTCTTTCATCAGTGTTAGAGAGAAAAAGAGAATGGAAACCCCAGGAGAATGGTTGGAGAAGGCGTTGGTGGATTTGTGCAAGAGGGTGGAGACGGGATTGGTTTTGGATGGAGAAATCATCTCCGGTTTAGTCTCCTACTGCGAGCTCGCTCAGCCCCTTGATGCCAAGGAATATCTTGACGTAATTTTTCATTTACCCGTCTCTCTAGTTCTTGATTAATCGTACTTTCTTATTGTAAGTTCATATCTAGTCAAATTTCAGGTGGGGTTTAGTAAATTAGTGTTGGGGTTGTCTATCGGCATCTCCTGTTTTCCTATGTTGTCTGTAAATTAGGAAGCTTGAATTTATCTGAAACTGTTTTGGATTGATTTTACTACTGATTGAGTCATTAGCAACTAAGATGGTGATAGGATGTATGATTTTTCGAGTTGGGTTCTTTATTTTTTGAGTTATTACTTGAACTGGTTAAAATCTTGTGTGAATTTAGTTAATTGATTGAGAATGGGTGAAATGCAATGAAACTGTATAAAATGCACTGCTTTGATCTTCAAGAATGGATGTGTTTCCTTGCATTTATATTATATGAACTCTACTTAAAGTTGAGCCTATTTTATATCAGTGTGGCATTGAGGGAGAAAGGATAGTATGTAATTTTTACTTTAAGCTCTGGTTTAGCTCCCCCACCCATGTTCCCTTCTCTTTTTCCTTATCTTTGTTTTCTCTGGTATTGAGATTTCGTTGGTTTTTTTACCCATCTATTGTTCTCTTCCCCAGTCCCTCTTGACCCCAACCCTTCATCATTTTTTACCAGGGTTTGAGGATGCTAAGTCACAGCTTGAGGGTTAAATTGATTTCTATGATATTAAGACAAACTTTAAGATTGTTTTTTCTATCTAGATATAGAAGCAGCCATGTTCCAGCATGAACATTATATCTTGATAAATCATAATATTCAAGGAGTTACTTGTTGATCTCTTGCCTTGTATGTTGAGTGGAGGGGATGAGAATACATAGTCAATTTTCTTTTGGGTACAAGCAGTATCGTCTCAGAATAATTCTGTTCATATTTGTTTGTTATTCTTGTTGGTTCTGATGTAATTAGTACATTAATCAAAACTGCAAGCCAATGCATTAATCCTGTTGCACGCATGAATAATTTCATTGGCAAATATAATACCTTTTATCCCATTCATGAACATCATTTTGGCTTTGTAAGTGCAAGATGGATAAAATGATGCTAGTATTTGCAGCATCATCTGTTTTTGATCTCTGGCAACGTGAATTAGAAAACAGAAGTAATAGGTTATTTTCATTGATTGTAAACATATGAAAGATGGAAGATCAGCCAGATAAGACTGACAATCTCTAAACAGGAACTCGCCTCTTTTGTAATTCTAAAAGCCTTTGGGAAGATGTCAGAGATATTATCTATTCTCTTTTTCCTCTTTGAATTTTAGAGTGGCATTTTTTTACTAGTGCCAGTAACAAGAATTCAATATGCTAATCTTTATTTCCTTCTGCAGAATATTATTGGCCAGGAAGCAGGAAAAAGTGTAACCGAAGAGTACTTGCAGCGGAGAGGTCACTTAGATCCCTCCAGTAGCATGACTGACATTCCAACTTTAAAACTACAACCCTATGTCAAACCTCCTTCAAGTGAAGGTTCTTTAAATGGAACCAAGAAGTTATTTAAAACTTCAAAAGAGATTTCAGGCTATGGTTATCAACCTGAATTGAAACAAGTCACACTCCCGGGTTATCAGACTGAACCAAAAAAGAATGCTGTTTCTAGTAATCAAGAAAATTGGCCCCCAACTGAGACCAGTGAATCAAGTACCAACACACATAAAGGAAATCAGAGCAAGCCTAAGAAGAAGAAAGCTGGCAAAGTTGTTTCACTTGCTGAGGCTACCAGAGGGTCAATAGTATTCCAGCAGGGGAAACCATGCTCTTGCCAAGCCCGCCGGCACCAACTGGTAAGCAATTGTTTATCTTGTGGTAAGATAGTCTGTGAGCAAGAGGGGGAAGGGCCTTGCAATTTCTGCGGTGCTCTTGTTCTGAAAGAAGGAAGTACATATGCTGGCTTACAAGCAAGCTTGACTCCTTTGTCAGATGCTGAAGCAGCAGCTGAAGCTTATGCTAAAAGGCTTGTTGAATATGACAGAAACTCTGCAGCACGTACTACAGTTATTGATGACCAAAGCGATTATTATGAGATTGAGGGTAACAGCTGGCTTTCGAAAGAGGTTTCTAACATATTTTCACATTTCTAATTAACAGTAGTACATCATTTGTTTGAGTACATCATTTGTTTGAGTATTTGCTTGAAGTTCACTTGTAATTTCCTTTTTCACCCAGGAAAAGGAACTTCTAAAGAAGAAACAAGAGGAAATGGAAGAAGCTGAGCGTGCCAAACGAAGTAAAGTGATTGTGACTTTTGATTTGGTTGGCCGCAAGGTATTATTTCTTGCCAGATGGCCCCATTTGAGCCTGTTGATAAGCCATTTTGTCCTTGACCACTTTGATCATGTTTGCCTGTTATTTTATTATCATGATTATTTATTATTGCTTGCATAAAGCCTGCCATTCCAATTCTCATTTCATCAGAGTTTCTGCTTCTGCCATGTTGCCCTTATGAACCTGGATGTTTCCTTTTTCCACAAGTCATTGAAATGTTTTTCTTTTCCTTTTGATCGGCAAATGAAATAGTTTTATTTAAGTGTGGAGAGTATGAGTCATTGGCATATTGTACTAGTTATTTGTCTGTGCTCCCCTTCTTTCTAATGCACTGATTTTTTTTTGCAGGTCCTGTTGAATGAAGATGAGGTTTCAGAACTAGAATCCAAGAACAGTATATTACTAAGACCAACTGATGAAAGAGAAGTGAACCGAATTAAACCAAATCCAACTCTCAAAGTGCAACCAGTTTTTGTGAATCCAGGCCCGTTGAATAAGAAGCCTTCTAAGGATGGCCAACCAAGTAAGAGCATCTCCAATGGCCTGTGCTTGGAGATCACTGGAAGGGTGCAGCATGACAGCAATGAGTCGAAACATTTTATGACAAACAAGGAGGTTGGGATGACTTCAGAGAGTACATCTTGGCAAGGGCCATCAGTAAATGCCAGTCTGCAAGACAATGATAATGTTGAATGTTCTTTAGATTACCATTAGATTCAACATCCAACCCACCATGAATTTTGGTTCTCTCTTCCATTTGGGCATCAACCAATTTGCCAGAACACAATTTTCTGGCATGAATCACAAAGATGACCTTGTTTCCTGCTTTGCTTGGAAAACAAAGTAAATAAAGCACTGCTGTGTTTCTTTTTCCTGAATATCATGTTATATACAGGGTGATCTTACTTAATGGTTCATTTAGGTTTCTATGCAAAATTTGAGAGAGATGGGTGAGTTGAATGACTCCAGATGTACAGTTTCTGTATTAATTCTGTTCTCTCCAGTCCAGATTCAACATTTCATTTGGAATTAACAAGCATTTTCAACGATCAATCTTGGATTCGAGAGTTTAAACTCTTATAGTTCTGCTGTATGAGGAATTGGAGAGGTTGACTGGAGCTGCCTTGGATGATGTCTTTTTGTTCATGAGTTTCATTCTCACGAAAGGGCGGTTTGGTATAGCGGTTTTAGAGATAGTAATTAATAGTTTCAGACTAATAGATAATGATTAGGGTTTAAATTATTAATGGATTAAAATTTTTTAATTTTATTAATAAATCTTTTTTTATTTTTTCTTTTTTTGTTACAATTTTTAACTAGTACTTATTTAATTAGTTTTAACTTTATTTTTATCTTTAATAATATTAAGTAATCATTATATTTTTATTTTTATATTAATTTGTCATAAAAAAATATATTAATTT
>BPVZ01000078.1:534676-551997 GCA_020521535.1 Rubroshorea leprosula
GACTAGAAATTAGAATCCAACAATCCAGACAATTCTCCAAAAAAAAAAAAAAAAAGAGTAAGAAAATTAAGCATCATGAATCACGTGGGTGCATCAAAATTGATTGAATCTCTCCCAAAAAAAACCCATCGTCGTAAAAACAAATTAAGCAGCGCTGGCAGCCGTAAAAGTGCGTGTGTGTACGTACTTGTAAGGTAAATCAAAAAGCGCGTCGTGTGGAATATCAACTAGTTTTTTTTTTTTAATGTTAATATCAACTAGTTTTTTAATTTAATTAGTCGAAGTGTTCTCATCTTAATTTTTTTTATATTTTAAAATCAAATTTTTTATAATTTTAAAAATATAACTTTACAATTAAAAGTATTAATTTTTTAAAATATTAATTATAAAACTTGAATTATAAACCAAACCTAAAAAATAAACAACACTTGCTTAACTATTAAAAATATCAATTAGTGCCTCTTTGTCTAGATGGATTACAGGTTGCAGATTACAGATGAATGAGTGAAGGAAAAAGTTAGGGGAAATGATGTGACCCAACTGCTTTCCATTGTTTCTCTCCTTGGAAAATTTTTTTATAAAAAGAAAAAGAAAGTTAAAAAGAAAGAATTGTTGTGGGTACAGTGTAATAAAAATTTTCTTATTATATGTGGTGGTGGCGTCAGGCTCTCAGCGCCTTGTCTCCATGAATAGCAAGATTCCAACTGTCTTGCTTCGATCACTCCTTCCTGTGCTATTTGGGTAGATTTTTTAAGCAAAAAACATCTCTGTCAAATCAATTTGCCCTTTCCTTTTCTCCTTTCCTTTTTTTTTTTTTCATTTCATCTCTAACAAATTCATGTATAAAAAGAAAATTGAACCATCGTTTTCTTTACCAGCTAATGAATCATTTACCAACAATAATTCAGATTAAATATCATCACAGCAAGAGGAGTTGGTACGTATTTCATAGGTCTGATCTATTCTGAGCTTTGAAAGCTTCAGATTTGCACAGGGTTTCACGTTTCAAGTGGCAAAGTAGTTAATTTAATTGTCCCTTTAATTATATATCCGATAGAAAAAATATGAATAATTGATAATACGGGTGGTGGGGTCTATTTCTATTTACATAGATTGGTGTCTGCAACTCCAGCAAAATATGCACGGTACTCATGAGCAGAAGCTAAGTTGAGGGTAATCCATCTTTTTCTTGTAAGGTATATGTGTAAGTGGCAACTGGCAAGGGCATGTGGTCTCCAAAAAGGGCAGCAACCGTGCTGTCATGTAGGGCAGTAAAACAGAGTCCACATGCATATGCAGTGAATTTGCTTGTATATCTCAATTTGACAGACTCTCTGAAACAAGGTATTTCTCCTTCCCATATGGATTGTATGGTTGCATGATAAATAATGAGAGAGGACATATAATGCATCCAAACTGAAGAGAAGAGCGAGTAATGGTGTGTGTATGTTGTGGTTGTCATCAACCCATGAAGTTTACATGGGCCAAAGGCTATTGTCTCTCCTTTTTTCTTTTTTTCCTCCTTTATCTGCCTTTCTTTAATTTTTAAGTTAGTAAGTATGTTAAATTGAAAAGTATACTAATAATTGTTTATATATATAGCATGTATATGTATATGCAGCTGTAGAGAACCAAATATCTTGTTTGAAAAGGCCACAATTCTATGATTTCTATCTATATATTAATCAATCTCTATCTATTTCAAAATAATAATTATTTTTTACTCATCATTTTTCTTAATTAATTGTTGTTTTTTCTTTTTTCTTTGGACCGATATACAATCATTGTTTTTTCATTTATTAAGATAAACAATTTTTCACTACTTTAACATTATTATTGTCACTTAATTTAATTATTCACCTTACCACTAAAATTTTCTATTTTTCTTTTGTTTTTATTAAGAGTATAAATTAAATTGTTAAATATTTTGAACAAATCTTGAAATTCAAAACTACCCGTCATCCAATAAGGACCTAAGTTCCTAACAACAAACTAGAATTGCCTACACAATTATAAGTTACAAAGGCTTTTTGACAAGTATTCATACCAAGGGGTCGTGTGAACCAAAAACCTATTAACAGACAAGAACAATTCCCACCAAATTCCCAAAAAATATAAATTTGTATCAAATTCAAACTAATAACTAATCTTAACATTGGCCAATAACTTAAATAACTTAATAGTTATCTCCATTCACTGGAAGGAAGAGGTTTTTAGTTCGAGTTACATTGTATATAAGTGGGATAAGATAAAGAATATGAGAAGCTTACCTCCCATTGTGTAACCAAGGTAAGAAAAAAAAAAAAAAAAGGAAAAACTAATCTTAACATTGAAGTATTGAGCAAACTCAGATAAATAAAATGGACAATAATTGGTATATACTCAGTTTAATATACTATACAACACATTTATTAAAAAATATTATTTCTAATTAGTATGAAATTAAAGGTAGATAAATTTAAAGATATAATTATGCACATAAGAGGTAAGTATCGACTAAATCAAATGTATTTATATTATATTTTTAATAATTGAACTAGAAGTGTATTAAAAAAATATGTTGAACTAAGTGTGTACAAAAAACGTGTTGAACTAAGTGTATACCAATTATTTTCCAAATAAAATATAACAAATAAAAGCATAAATTATTTACAAATTATTAATGAAAATTTCTAGCTGAGTGCATTTATTGACCTTTTTCACCATTAATTTATATGAAAAAAATAAAAGTTAACTTTAATTTTATTAATCGTCCAATTAATATATTCCAAGTGATGATATTCAAAATAAAATTTACTTTCATAATTTTTGAAATTCTAGAGTTAAAGTATTGAGCAAACTCATTGGAATATAAATTAATAACTAGTAACTGTAAAAATATAAATTTGATACCCAAAAAAAAAAAATAATAAGTGAAAATAGAAATTGTTTGCAAATTATTAATAGAATTTTCTAATTTTTACCCTTAAGGCACAAGTTAAGGATTCATTTTGAGCCTTTCCACTATTAATTTGTGTAAAAAATAAAATAAAATTGCCTTTACTTTAATTAACTATCTAATTAAAATATTCTACATTTTTTTAATCAACAAAATTAAATTAAAATATTCCACATAACATTAATGTTGAAAATAAAATTTACTCTCATAATTTTCATATAAATTAATGGTGAAAAGGCACAACAAATGTACTTTTAACCTTGTGCTCTAAGGTCATATATTAAAAAAATCATTATCAATATGTGCAAAAAATAAAGAAAATGACAATTATTTTAAAATGAATAGAATAGTAAATTAATTTTAGTTACTTTTTTTGAGTTTAACAATCAAAGTATTCATGAGCCAATGTATACACACCTGAGACTACTTTTAAGTACTTAATATGTGCTATATATACAACAACTTTGGGAGCAATAAACATATAAAGCATATATAAAACGGCTTTGCAAAAGGTCTGAATTTAAACTGGAAAAGTAAAAAACAGTACTGAGCATAACAAAAGACTAAAGTTTGTATGTACTATAAGCTTGGTAGCTATGGAGGATCCTTTTGATCAGTAAATACCCTTTTTATGTTGATCTCATTTTAAGCTAAATATATTGCTTTTTCCCTATTAAAAGCTGCAACCCTAAATTGTCTTGGAAGTTAGAAAACTAATTACTAACATGCAATGCAAGACCCCACTGGATGGATGGATCATGGATCACTCTCTAAAGCCTGTAAATATGTTTAATTGTGTCTGTATATTAAAAAGCTTTTTTAGTGTTACATCATTACCCCATCGATAATAACAAAGCTCAAATGACATGTAATTAGGCAGACAGTTGGTGTTCTCAATCTTATTACCTACAAATTGTCCTTTGCTTACCATTTTAAGAAAAGGCAAAAAAACATCCTTCCACCAATTTCTTTGATTCAGACAACCACTTTCGATCAAACACATGATATTAACTGTACATCAGAGTATAAGTAGTGAACTAATTTAATTGAAAATTAGAGGATACCTCCCATGCTTTTATTTTAGGACAAATTGTACTTATCCCCTTGTGGTTTTGAGTAGATGCACTTAACCTCACAAATCACAAAAAAGTGCACTTAAATCCCATTTGGTTTGAAAATACGTACTTCCCCCCCAAATCATGAAAATATTGTTCTCTTGACCCCTTTGTGATTCAAAAATATGCACTTAATCCCGAGTATTTTTGAGATTTTTCCTTTAACAATAATAAACATTGGCGGTCAATACACATTTTACAAACCACAATGAGGTTGTTAGCTCAATTTCATAATTTGGGGAGGTAAGTACACATTTTCAAACCACAAGTTAATTGTACATTTTTATGATTTGGGGGTTAAGTGCATTTTTTTATGTTTTAGGGGGTTATGTGCACCCACTCCAAACCAAAGGGGGGTAAGTGCAATTTCCGCTGTATGTTGCAATAATTAATTAAGATATGGACCAGACATCATTAATCGATAGAAAATGATTGTTACAACCTCTAATTCAATACATCTTTTTCATTTAATTCAACCATTAAAATATAATAAAATTATAATCAATTTCTATACATTTTATATGCATGGTTGTATTTTAAAATTTATCTATCTTCAATTTCAAACTTTAAAAAATAATAATTTTTTAATAAATATATTGTATAATATATTAAACAAAAATATATACCCATCAATGTCATTAACCAACCCACACACACTTATAAGTTTTTTTCTTTTTTATCAGCACCACACACACATATCAGTGAAACGAAAATTTTATTTTCTTTATCATCAATTCAGAAACATATTAGGAATGATTCAAAGACATATCAATGATGAATAGAGCAACGGTCAAAACTGTGTTGCAGCTGAGAAAAAGAAAAAAAATTGTAGTCTCCAATGTCAAAATTACGTTGTTGAGAGGTATTTATTAAGGATAAAGATGTGTGCACACCCGGGTGTTGAATCCGGGTGTGGACACATCATTTTCCTTATTAATTAAAACTACCTAATTTTGAAATATAACTAGAAATTAAGTTTTAACTAAAACTACATAACTCTATTGATGAGGTCAATATTTTGGTTAGAGATCTGCCATTCTTTGGTGAAATTACTTTATTTGGTTGTCCCACTTTATCCATTCATAATTATAGAGAAACTTCATTTAATACAATAGTTGGTGCTTATCTTTTTCATTTTTATCATTAATGACAATTAAACCAAAAAAAAAAAACCTAAGGCATCTCTATTTCATCTCAAATTATAAGGGTAAAATTAAAATAAGGACCTTGATTGGTGCACACCCAGATCCAATACCCGAGTGTGCACCCCCACATAAAAAAAAAATTTAGACCAGATGATGATGGGTTTTTTTTTTTTTCAATGGGGAGTGTGCACACCCGAGTGTTGACCCGGGTGTGCACAAATCATTTTCCTTAAAATAATAGTATTTAATAGTCTATTAATTTAAATGAAAAGCAAGGCAACTAATTTTAAACCACCTCTATTTAGTAAGTGGAAGGGAGTATAAAATAAGACAAAACTAAGAAATTATTTTAAGATATCAGGGTTAACATTTTAAACTTTAATATCAATAATTTCCATTAAGATTATAAATGAAGTAAACAAATAATTAATCTTTAGTAGGAGGGAGTAACACATATTTCTTACTCCTATTCCTTAATTTAGTATTGCCTTCATTTAATAATTACAAAGAAACTCATTTAATACACATGATTAGATGTTCCATAGGATGTAAAAAGGAACTTCTTTTTGCCACTATGCTAGGGTTTCATCTCTCAATGGTGGGATCTAGTTAGCTTTTTGGGCAGCAGGGGTCCTTTTCCTCACTAGTTTTCATGGTTTTCTAATCATTTGGGTTCTAGTTTGATATCTTCAGGGCTTTATTAATGGGTGGGGTTGAAGCGACGATAGGAGGTGCTTAGGTTAATGACTGGTTTTGAGCCTTGAGTTGTTGGCTCTCTCTATCAATGTAGGATGAAGTAGGGCTAGTGATAAGAGAGGAGTCTACGGTAGCGGTTAGAGGTTTCGTTGTTGTTTTGTTCAAGGCAATTTCTCTTTGCTTCGTCCAAAAGATGATGGAATTGAAGAGGTTGATGGTGGTGACGGTGATGGTGGTGTGGCAAACAACAATGGCAGCTACTAGTGGAGAGGGAATCTTGGTGGTGATAATTCCTAGGGTTTTGAGGGTTACTTTGGACTTTCCTACAATGTAACTAGGGTTTGGAAACTAGTTGGGCTTGATTATCTTTTTATGGGATGGGCTAGTTTACCTCTTTTGGGAGGTGCTTAGGCTTATTAATTTAGTTTTAAAATGATGGCGTTTATAGTAGTACAATTTCAAAACTAACTCAGGCTGCTCATTTTGGTTTGTAGAAAAATGTAACAATAATTCCTTTTGGGTTCGATTAGGAATTTTTTATTTTTGATCAGCAAAGAAAAAATATTATTATTAAATTAAAGTACAAGGGATATTTCTATCCATACAAATCAAACAAGTTATAAAATGTGAGGCAATGCGATCAACATATATAGTCAAAAGAACGCTATCCCATAATATGATACAACAGCAATAGCTATACCTTCTACCCCTGTTTATGGTTTGAGTAGGATTTGGATGTGGTTAGACGATGCTCTGTTCCACGCCTACTTTTTCTTGATTATTAATAATATTTGCTTTTTTATTAAAAAAAAAAAAAAAAGACAAAGAAACTCATTTAATACAGTGATTTTGGTTATTAAAAAAACTAATGAATTTTTATTTTATCATATTAAGGTTAAAATTGAAATACTAGTATTTAATGTCTTTTTAAATGGAAAGTAAGACAACTAATTTGAATAACCTTTATTTAATAAGTAAGACAATTAAATCAGATTAAAGAAAATAAAAAATGAAAAATGATTGAGAAACAAAATTTTTACTTAACTTTTTCATACAACCTTACATATTATTTTATAATTAACTCTTTTCATATCTATTGAGTTTCGTGATATTATATATATCTACTTATTTAATAATATATTAAAGTTACAAATAAAAATTATACAAAAAATATTATTGACATATCATTACCAATAGAAAATCATCAGTATTAATGTTTAGTTAATCCTAATTTCTTAAGCAAAATTTTTAATTATATATCTTTCTTTTTTTTTTAGCTAAATTAGCCACTTTCCCATACCATATATAAGCGTTAATATACCGCTTCAATAAAAATCTTCACTGAAAAATGAGAAAAACCTCCCTCTAACCAAATGTCACCTTAAAGATGATCAAATCAAACCAAATCGTCCTAAAACTCTCTCCTAGTAAAAGGAATATGTTTTGTTTATTGGATTGGTCCGTTTGGAAGGGAGGGGAGCTAAAAACCCTAACCCTAATGAAAAATGAAAAAGGTGAAACGCAAAATTGAGGAATCCCGAAGTTAGGGTCGCAAAGGTGCAGGAACAAAAGCAAAGGCCAAAGGCAAAACGAAATGATTACTTGAATGAGATAGGGCCCACCCCCTAATCTTTCCTTTCTAAGTCTCTCAATTTTTTGACTTGGGATTGGGTCCCACCTCGGCCACCATTGTCTTTATGGATTGAATGATAAAAAGAGCACCTCACGTGGACTCTGAACCAAAGGGTCTCTGCGGGCTGAGACCTCCAACCACAATCAAAAAAGCCAGATCCATCCATTCACAATTCACAAATTAATATAGAACAAAAATAACATTTATTTCTTCTTTTTCCTTCTAAATAATTTTTAACAGTTTAATGTTTTTCAATCTAAGCAGTAGAGAAATTTGTCAGTATATAACAGATAATCTAGGTAGTTTATTATAATAATATCTTTTAAATAAAAATAAGAGATTTAAATCACATAATATAAAAATAAAATTAATTGAATGAGGGAAAGTTACATTTTTATTATATAACTTAAAATAAAAGTAAAAAATTTTATCAATCTAAGGTTTAGAAAAGACATTCATATCCTTAATAAATCACCTTGACTAAATTTATCGAGGATAAAAAGGTAATTTTAAGCCTGAAATGATAATGTTTTTGCTATTTTGAACTGAAAAGATGTTTTTTGCCTTTTGAATTATTTTTTAATTTTCTTCCATAAATAAAATGAAAAAATTATTTTTTATTTTCTTCCGCAAATAAAATAGAAAACAACTGAAACCCTTTGCTTTTTCTTAAAAATAAAAAATAAGAAAAAAAAACTTTATTTGTTGCTTTTTAAAGATCACCCGTATAATTCCCATTCATTATCTTTGTTTCTCCCTTATCTTTTCTTTCTCTCTCCCCAAACACATCAATTCCATTGCAAAAAAGAAAACCAAAATCATAACATTTAGTCTATTCTACAAAGGACACAGTCCTGCTTTCGTAGAAAAAAAAACCTAGCCATTACTGAAACAACCTGCTACTTTCATGCTATTATGGAAGCCGGTGAAGGAGCCAGCGGCGGCGGTGCCAATCATAACCAATTCCACCACCACCGTACAAACTTCCCATTCCAATTACTTGAAAAGAAAGAAGAAGATCAACCTTGCTCTTCTTCTTCCTTCCCTTCCTCCTCCTCTTCAGATCAACCCAACACCATTTCTGCCCTCCAAATCTCTCCGGATCCCTCCAAGAAGCCGCCTCCTAAAAGGACATCCACCAAGGACCGCCACACCAAGGTAGATGGACGTGGCCGTAGAATCCGCATGCCAGCTCTCTGTGCTGCTAGAGTTTTCCAGCTTACTCGAGAACTCGGTCACAAATCGGACGGCGAGACCATCGAGTGGCTCCTGCAACAAGCTGAGCCTGCCGTGATTGCTGCCACTGGAACCGGGACGATTCCAGCAAATTTCACGTCTCTTAATATTTCCCTCCGTAGCTCCGGCTCCAGCATGTCGGTTCCCTCACAGTTACGATCCTCAGGGTACAGTTCAAACTTCTCCATGCAACAACGTCGGAGTTTGTTCCCCGGTATCGGACTCGACTCCTCGCCGACAACATTCCTCAACTTCCAGTCCAGTAGTAATTTGAATTCTATGTTTCAAGCCAAGCAAGAGCTCCGGGATAGCAGCAATACTACTTCCTTGGATATATCAGAAACTGATGAGGGTAATTTAGGAAGAAAAAGAAGGCCGGAGCAAGATTTATCATCCCAGCATCAATTGGGCAGTTATTTGTTACAGTCAAGCACTGGAGCAATTCCGGCCAGTCATGGTCAGATTCCGGCCAATATTTGGATGGTTGCTAATTCCAACAATCAAGTGATGAGTGGTGACCCTATTTGGACATTTCCTTCCGTTAATAACAGTGCTTTGTATAGAGGCAGCATGTCTAGTGGGTTGCATTTCATGAATTTTCCGGCCCCCGTGGCCTTATTACCAGGCCAACAATTGGGGTCCGGTAGCAGCAGTGGTGGTGGGAGCAGCGGGATGGGAGAAGGGCATTTGAACATGCTTGCTGGATTAAACGCGTACCGGACGGGGACGGGCGTATCAGAATCACAGGCTAGTGGGTCGCAGTCGCACCACGGCGGCGGTGATGATCGGCATGACACGACCAGCCACCACTCATAAAGATTGATTTTCACAGTTTCATCTGTGTAGTTTGATGTGTAACAGCACACGTGAGGTTTGATTGCTCTTGAAATTTGAGTTTTTATGATCCCAAATTAAATTCTTTTTACTTTTCTTTCTCTTTTTTTGGTGTGATTAATCTGAAGTTGGTTGGTTCTTAGGGTTTGGAGGAAAGGAACGAAGAAAAAATAGACACTATTTTTAACAATATGGGTGTTGGCTGGCATTTCAATTTTTTTTTTATTATAACATATTTAATCATCATTGTTTGTGCACTTTTTAATGTAATTTAAATTATGCATTTTGTGTTTTGAGATGAAATTGAAAATATGGACATATGATAAGTCTCCTACCTAACTAGCAGAAGTAAATTCTTCTCTCTCATTTTCTTTCTGCTTCTCTTCTTCACTCATTCATCATTTCTTAAAACACTAATCCAGTTAAATACAATTCATACTGACGAAGAATTCTTTGCAAAATTGAAATAGTATTAATTTTTAGTCAATTAATAAGTTCAAAAGCAAACTATCTGATGAAGTTATGTTCTTCATTAAAGAATTTTACTAACACTACTGAATATACCTAAACAGAACCTTTGGAAAGTTTGTGCCTTTGTGAAGGAAAATTTTTTCGGTCTAGTTTTTTTTTTTTTTTACCTTTTTCATTCCATCTCAATGAGTGATTCTGCCATGAATCTCAAGGTTTACTGCATCAATGATTAAGATTTCTCAGAGAAGTTTTGGGGGGAAGATGGGTAATAATAGGACGGGTGGGGTCCAGCCCTTATCAGTTCCAGGTGTTGGCACAGGTGGTGGGACCCAGCTGCTGCTCATTGCCCAAACCAATGTACATTGTCACTGACAAACAGGTGGATCATTCCTCCCTCCTCTTTTCAGAGAGGAGAAAAAAAGAGATCGGTGGTGGGTGTTAATGACCCTACCCTAAGTGGTCCCCATTCAAACTTCTCTCCATTAATCTTGGCCGTTCAATTTGTGGGCCACCCTCTTTGATGGGCACTGAATGATTGGGTCTCAGTATGGGAGAAAAATCCTGATGTTTCGAAACGTTTCATGACTTCTCCCTAGTTGGCTGGCAATTTGCGTTTCTGCCATGGCCATCACCTCCGACTTCCTTTAGATGAACTAGTCTTCTTTAGGTGTTGTATCATTTATGCATCACTTGGAGCAGTATTCATGATACTACAATTTGGTGACATATGCAACTTGCGTTAGTGGCATATCTTTGAGTCCAGTGCCATGGCATGCCTGATTGCATGATCACAAAATCAGATTGTTAAAATATGTACACACTTTTTTACTGTAGTTGATGCTGAACCTTATGGTCATGCATTCTCCTTATTGGTATATAATTGAATGGGAAATTAGAAGTTTAGAAGAAATCTTTTGCAAAGCGCTAGCTAATAAGGACTTGGGCAGATGGGATTCCCAGGTTAATGAGGTATTCTCTGATTGAGATATATGTTTTTCTCTTTTCCCTTGTTTATCTTTTGAAACCTCTGGATGCCATGATGATCAAAAGGGTTTAGAAGTTTTTACCGAGTGGATAGTGCTCTTAGCTTATATATAGATATATGCCTTTCACTAAACCTTTTTTTTTTTTGTTGATCAGCAGCCTTTCACTAAACCATGTATACCCCCCATTGATCCATTGATGAAATTCAGTCTTATGATGAAAAAATTCAATGGTTAATATCTTTGGTTTAATTGGTAATTGTTTATTTAAATCATATACAATTTACTAGGATTTTCAATTTAGGAGAACAATTGAAACAATTCGTGTAGGATTACACTACGGGTTTTTTTTTTATCTTGAAGACATAGGTTAAGAATATAATAAATACATAATTTTATAATAATTTATATAGAAAATAACAAAAGTTGACTTAAATTTAATTAATTGACTAATTAAAATTTTTCATGTGACAATAGCATTAAAATAAAAATTAACTTTTGTTATTTTTTATGTAAATGAATTATAAAAAGATACATTAATATACCTCTAATTTATGTTTTAAGAATATAGATTAGACATATCTTTTCACTATTAATTTAATAGTTCTTTAAATTAAAATTTATAAATCTTCAAAAACTTAATTAAATTCAAACTATTAATAATAATTTCTTTTCATACTTATATCTTACTAGAATTGCACTCTTCATTTAATGTGAGAAGGCATTACAATGACCACGGTTTACTTTATAAAATATCCAGGTATCAATGCATCACCGACACACACATAAAAATATCTCTTTTTCAACCAGAAACTAAAGCATCAAAAATATCTCTCTTCCAATTTCTGAATTTTTGATTTCAGAAAAATGGGGTTTGGATTTTACGGTTTTATCCAAGTCAAATTAAGCTTAAAAGCTAAGGATCGTCAAAAAAGCATAATTATTTTGTAGATGTTGATATTTGTCGTGTAGCATTAATGCCAAATCCAAAGTAAAGCAACTGGCATTCGTGAGGAGATTAATCAAATCATTACGCCTTTTGTTGTCATTAGGGAAGAATTAATAAAGGAAAAGCCTAAAGCAATAATCGATCGATATAACAGAGAAAATTACTGCTACGCAATTCTTTTTCTCAAATATAAATATCATAAAGTGTAATACGATCAACCCAAACAAAAAGTGCAAGGAGAGTTACTTGAGGCAGTGGGTAAAGGGTAGCTGTATTAGGAGTAGGCCAAGGAAGAAAATAGTAGCCAAAATAAGGTTTCGAAATTACCAAACAGGGAAAGAAAATAAGAGTCATAGGGTGGGGTGACTGAATAGGTCTTGAATGATTCTTGTTCTGGTTAGATCTCGAGGTTTCAATGGTAGCTAGGTACATTTCTCAATCGTGTGTGTGGATAGTTTATAATAACAATGCAATAGAGTGAGGTGTGTATACTGAGTTGTTGTGCCCCTATTTTCATACATATGTTTAACATTCAATTAAACTAGATTTAATTATTTATAATGAGAAAAATAAAGAAGATATGCAAAATATTCAATTGATGTCCTTAAGGATCATCCACTCATGCGCAGGAAGAAAAAATTGAATTATATTTCACCAAGGAGAAACCCTAGAGGGAGCATTTAAATTGTGGTTGGAAATTAATACAGGCACATGTTTTGTCATTTTAAGCTTTTGATGTTTGTGTAGGAAATTTTGTACTATAAAAAAGGTCCCGTTGGCTCACATTGCTCGCACATGGTCATGAACACATTGGGTAATTATAAAAACCCAAAATGGTCCCTCTCCTTTAAAACCCTGTACCCCCAAAGCAGAAATGATTTGCGGCAATATTTTAGTTACAATATTATATATAAAATTATAAATTTACAATCATAACATAGTATTAAATAAATATAATGTAATATTAAATAAATAAATATATCTAATACTACAAATAAATTTATAAATAAAAAATAATTATATAACAATATATCATATTATAAATTTTTAGTATCACTTTGATCATGTAATTATAACATTTTGTAATTATAACATTTTGGAATGATCTGAGACCCATGAAACAAAAAGTGTTGGTTAGTGGGTGCTAAGAATAAGCAGATTTTGGGTTTTGGGTCAGGAAATCCTGCTTAAGGGAAGCTTTGAGTGGGTAATTTGGGCCCAGAAGACACCTTAATCCCCACAATGATTTGATTATTTCATATTATACCTACCTACCGGGCAATTAGGATTTAGGACTGCAGTCTGCAGGTTGGTTCCTGGCATATATGTACCAGTAAATGGGTCAAGACCCACCAACATTCACAAGGATAGCAACTAATTTTAGGTTCGTTTAATTAAATTGGGATGTAATATAATAATATCCTAATTAATGACTACATCATGTTCTGTTTACAATAACTGCAATTTGCAACCAATCTTAGGGTACATCTTAATTGCAACATTTAAAATACTGTGTAGACAAAATGAGCTTGTCAGGTAATTAACTAGAGATCTCGACTTCAAATTGTTGTATGGGGGAGGGTGGGAATAGAAATGAAAAAGAAAAAATAAAAGTTACCTGGAGATATTTTTCCACGAGAATGCCTTTTTTTTTTTTATTTGGTAGGGCAAACTGCATTTTTAAAAAATAATAATAATTTAGAGTCAAAAGACAAAAATACCCTCATAGATCCTCAATTTATTAAGGGTATTTTTGTCTTTTCAAACTAAAGACTAGTATTTACAATGCATGACAAACTATGAAAAACATTTTTGTATTTTCACAACGGAAGTGATAGAGATTTTATTTTACACACTTGAATTTTGAGAAAAAAAATATTTTGTTTAATGATCATATATATATATATGTACCAAATTCTAGGATAATTATGCAAGCAAATTCAAATACTTCTCCAATTACCTAGAGGTGGTAGATTAGTTGCTAATTTGGTTTAATTCTCACCTGGTTGATTGGTTTTTGATTCTTCAGAATAACCAATAAAAAGTTAACTACTTACAAATGCCCTCAAAGGGTTGTCTTAAATGATTAAGAATTTAAAACTCTAAATTAGAAATTTCAAGTTAAAAATTTAAGATAAATGACGAGGGATTGAGGAAAGGGGAATTCTATCCTTCTATTATATAGTTTACCAATTGATTTACCAAAAAATAAAAACTTATTAGTTTATTACTCCTCCTAACCAAATTTAATAGTTTTAATTTGACTTTTATATGAGGTTTGATTAAATAATTTTATATAATAAATAGATAGCAATTGAATTTTTTTTTTCTCTATACGTAGTACTTGTTAATGCTTGTTAAGTATTTTCACTTTAAAAAAATTTTAATTATCATTCATTTAATATATAAAATTATTAGGTTAAAGCATATATAAAAGTCAAATTAAGATAATTAAATTCGACCTAAAAGACTAATTTTTATGTGAATATCCTGTTTTTTTTACCAAATTAACAAAATAGACTTAAATGGTGTTGGAATTGAATAAAAACCTAAAGCTTTAAACCCATAGAGCCCCTGCGCCTGCCCTAGAGAGAAAGAGAAGTTGTACGTAGCCACGCACGGGAGAGGGGGAAGCGGCCTTGCCGATTCTATCCCTTCCTCCTCTCCTCCCTATTTCCTTTTTCTTGTCCTTTCATTTTAGTTTTCATTGTCCTCTCGCTTGGCCGGATTTACTGCCTTTGGATTCGGTTGGGGTTCTCTTTGCACACATGTCCTGCGATTGTGCATGTTATGTCCTGCTGTTGTGCAAGTTTGGTCCCTTCTGACAACTGTGAGGGTTGGTATGTATGGTTTCATTTTTGTTTTTCCTGGATTTCCAAGTGCCATTGACATCTCAAGGGCTTTAGAGTTTCTTTTGTACGCAACTAATCTACAAGCACTGCTGACGATTCTGAGCAAATCTTCAGGCGGCTTACTTTTTTTTTTTTTTTTTCTACACTGATTATTATAGTACACTTTTAATTTAATATATATACAAAATATTTATTAAAAATTTATTATAATTATAATTTAATATAAAATTAAAAATAAAAAATTTAAAAATACAGTTATGCGTATGCAGCATGTAAATATCAATTAAATCAATTGTATTTATCTTATATCTTAATAATTAAACTAAATAAGTATTAAAATGTGAGAAAATGATTTTTGTACAATTTTTTTGTCCTTATTTTTTTTACAATCTGATATAATATTAAAATAATTAATTTTTTTAATTCATGTACGATTTGTAATATTAAATACATTCACTCATTCAATGATATGTACAAGTTGTATAAAAATATAATATAAAAAAATTATCTGTATAGCATCACCCTAAAATGTATATTAAATCGAAAGATCTATTAATCATTTCCCTTTTTTTAATGTAATTTTTTTCCGGAAAGTGCTTTGCTGCCATTAGCGCTTTGCTGCCATTAGCGCTTTTCTTAGCTTAACAAATTTGAGTGGGAATAGAGAGGTGGCCACGTTTCTAGATCCGTTAATCCCATGCTTAGGTTTGCAATTGTTATTTTCAGTGGTAAAATATCGAAATATCTATTACATCTTAATAACTAATAGAACAAAAATCTATTATACTTGGATTCTCATTTTCCCAGCAACCGTTCAGAATTTTGCTCCAAAATTTCCCGCTTCTCATAATTAATCATGAAACAAAGGGAATAAACATAATTACGAACTCATGGACTAAAACCTCATTTTATTGCCAAACAAACCAACAAATTTTTTTTTCGTTCAGATTTTACTCCAACTTGTTGGAGATCATGTCATTCTCAAGTTCCTCATCCAATGAAAAGATAATTCCAACCAAATTAGCTTTCTTTTGTCTCATCAATTTGAAACTGAGGACTATATTCCACCCGCCAAAAACAATAAAATTTATGGACATCCTATGGAAGGTTACTAGAGAAACTTTATTTATATACCCCTTTCTCAATCAATCGCTATGATGTTGTCGAATTCCAACTTAAATATTCCTGTAACTTCCAACATCCCACCAAAGCGATGACGATACCACTCTTTTCATCCATTCCTCATGCATTACTTTTTATACTTCGGTGACCACACAACATGTTTTTGGTTAAGGCCAACAAGAAGATCTGGATGCATGTAGACTCAGTTTCTTAATTCTCCTCCTCTATGTAACAGTCAGTACGAGAAAAATACCATTGGAAACCAAGAAAAGCTAAAAATTCTTCTTCATTTTTTTTCTTTGGCAATAAAGAAGCCAGAACTAGTGTTCATCCCCATACTGGGCATGGGCCATCTCGTATCCACGGTGGAGACTGCAAAGCTTCTCGTTGAACTCGATGACCGCCTCTCAATCAAAGTTCTCATAATCAAACCACCCTTTGCATCCAACATCACCGCCTATATCCAATCTTTTTGAGCGCCACCACTCCCTTTATTGACAGTATCAGATTCATCTGCCTTCTCCAGCCACATCAAGATGAGCTCACCAAGAACGTTCCACCCTACAAGTTCTTTGCTAATTACATTGAGAGTCATAAACCCTTAGTCAAAGAAACCGTCTTGTCTCGCTCCGAGGACTCAGTACTTGCCGGCTTCGTCATTGACATGTTTTGCATCCAAATGATAGATGTAATTACTGAAGAATTCGGCGTTCCTAGCTACGTTTTTTCACCTCCGGTGCTGCTTTTCTCAGTCTCCTGTTCTACTTGCAGCATCTGCAGGATGAGCAAAACATCGACGTTTCCGAGTTCAAAGACTCAGATTCCGATCTGCTCTTTCCCGGTTTCGTCAACCCACTTCCGACTAAGGTGGTGCCTAAAAAATGGATTCCCAGATTCCGTGATCTTGGGAGGAGGATCAGAGAGACCAACGGTATTCTGGTAAACTCCTGTATGGAACTTGAATTTCATGTACTTAATCCCTTTATTATGTTTAAAAAATTAAATAATTAAATAATTTAACGATTATTTTCTTCAATTTATAATAAAAAAATATTAAATTTAAATTACATATTATATGAATAAAATAAAATAAAACATAATCGTTTCCCATCAATCCAGATTAAAAAAAAAATCCCTTATCGTGCTTATAAGAATATTCCACCCAATTAACCTGTGGGACCCATACTGAATCTGACAGGTAATGATCAGTCTGCACCGTCCGGTTCGGGTAATCAGTTCAATGGTCCGTCTCAAAATAATTAATATTTTATAATGTTAAAAAAAAATTAATATTTTATAATTTTTTAATTAAAAATTTAAAAATAATTTATATATTAAAAAATATAT
>BPVZ01000078.1:576464-592453 GCA_020521535.1 Rubroshorea leprosula
GAAGAAGAAGAAGAAGAAGAAAAGGGAAGAAGGGTATTGGAGATCAAAGATGGGATCTGGGGGTGGAAGTTTCCTCAAGGTTGTTCTTAAGAACTTTGATGTTCTTGCTGGGTATGAATCTGTGTTCTTCCATTCTCCTTCTACTTTACCAATTTGCTTCAAAATCCAAAATCTAACTAAATTAGCAACTAAAGATCGAAACTTTAGCTTTAATCTGAAGCCATTGCCTTTTTCTTTTGCTTTTTGGGTATGTAATTTCTTGCTGAGTCAACGAACATTGAAGAAAAATGAAAAAATAACTATCAGGTCATCATCTTTGAACTATTTGTGTCATGAAACACAATTTCGTAACTAATTTGGCAATCCCCGATTGTTAACTCTGTGTATCCTCCTTACCCTCATATTTGATTTTGTTGTATTAAGGTTAATTTGATATATGGGGTTGATTTTGCAGGCCTGTGTTTAGTCTTCTTTATCCTCTGTAAGTGCTTTTTAATTTTTGGCCACTGTATTATCTAGATGAATTATCTTGTGCTGAATACTTTGGACTGTACACGTTGGTTTTTGAGATCAGATGCATAATGTTGTGGTCTTCAATTGTTGAACAGTTATGCTTCAGTTAGGGCAATTGAGACCAAGTCTATTGAAGATGACCGGCAATGGCTCACATATTGGGTTCTCTACTCAATGATCACGCTGTTTGAGCTCACTTTCGTGAAACTGATTGAGTGGTGAATATATTTCAAGCCCAACGTATCTTTGCTATTAGATTAAACATTCCTGTTTCTAGTCTCCCTTGCATGTTACTCAGAATTTGAGTCCCCCCCTCCCCCGCCGCCCCTTTTTTTTTTTTTTTGTGGGGCGAGGTACAGATGAATGATGACCTTAGTGAGCATGCTGCATGACATTCATTTGTTAATTTTGTTATGTGGAAATTTAAGTTGATAAGAAATTTCTTTTTCTAGTCCTGTAGTAGAATTGGTTATTGGCCTTATGGAATTAGTTGTTTGGTGACCTAGCTTGTGTTTTCAAAATTGTTTCTTCTCCATAAGAGAGAAAATCAATGAGCATGCTTCATGACATTCATTAGTTAATTTTGTTATGTGGAAAGTTTAATTTGATCAGAAGTTTGTTTTCCGAGTCCTGTAATAGAATTTGTTATTGGCCTTATGGAATTAGTTGTTTGTTGACTCAATTTGTGTTCTCAAAACTGTTTCTTCTCCATAAGAGAGAAAAATTAATTGTTTAACCTAGTGGTTAATGTTGTCTGTTAGAGTTTATATCTGCTTTTTACTTCCTCCTTCCCAAAATAATAGTAATTTTTTATTAGATCATGTAATCTTTTCAAGTGCATAAATATTACACTTTCCCCTTTCATATGATCTTTATGCATAGAATAGATATACAAAAGCCAATAGCTTTTGCTGAAATGCTTTGACTATGTACTACAGGATCCCTATCTGGTCTTATGCAAAGCTGATTTTCACCTGCTGGCTGGTCATCCCATACTTCAGTGGTGCTGCTTATGTTTATGAGCATTATCTTAGGCCGTTCTTTGTCAACCCGCAAACCATTAACATCTGGTATGTCCCAGGGAAGAAGGATTTCTTTAGTAAGCCTGATGACATTTTAACTGCTGCAGAGAAATACATTGAAGAGAATGGAACTGAAGCATTTGAGAAGCTCATAAACAGGGTAAGTCATTTTTTATTCTTTTTTTTTTTTTTTGGTACATCTGATTATAGACTATACAAGAGGGGATAGCCCTCTTCTATTCCCAAATCCCTCCCCATCCGACTCAAGGCTCGAACTTGAGATCTCCAACTTGGAATCTCAATCCCTTAACCGTTGAGCCACTCCATTGGGGGCATTTTTTATTCTTTTTAATAAGATGTAAAAATATGTTTATGTTGAGCCCTTTTGAAAGGAAAGTTGACAATGAAATGTATGATAGTTAGAATTATCATCGAAGCTTCTCCTTGGTCAGAAGTGATAAGATACCACGTAGCATGTTATGTAGCATGATATGCCCATAGAAGTGTGCATAAGGTGTGATATTCTGATTTGTATGGAAGTCCTCCTCGCAGCTTGTGTAATGCACTTTTTCTCCCCATGTTTTGCAGGCTGATAAGTCCAAGAAGAGTAGCGGTCATGCCATGTATGACGAGGACTACTGATACTGACACGTAGCTCTAGTATGTTTATTGCCTGTGGAAGAGAAAGCAACATGTTTGGTTCATGGAACGTTGCTGGATACTTCTGTGACGAATCATATTACCATGTGAATTATCTTAGGTTGCTGTTTTGCTTTTTTCATGCACAAAAAAACTGTCATGATAGACAATATGACGTGTAAGTAAAAACTACTGGTTGTCTTTAAACTTTCCTTGTTTATTCTGTTATTTATGCTTGTGTTGCTAATGCTTTACTTTTGTTTATTTTATTAGATTTCCTCACTGCAAATAATAGTAAAAAAAACATTCCTAAATATTTAGGAAAATGGAAAATCGTAGGAGAGCTAGCTCATCTGGAAGCTGCTAGGCTTTCTAGCTCTCTTTGTTGGGTTGATGCCTTTTAGTCTGTTGTGGATTAGGTTCCTATCGTAGCACAATCATAAATCCCTCAGATGAGCATTGATTACTTGTTGCCTTTTACCTCTGATGGTGAAGAAGTTTGAGGTCTGCATTTTTTTCTCTAGGAAAATGACACGTAAATACATTTTTTTAAATTATTTTTAGATGTTATTAAATGGATAGGTGTATATATATAATATTATAATTCTTAATAAAGTAAAAAAATAATTATTAAATGATTTGTAATGTTATATAAAAGAATTATATAAAAGAATGTAAATGACGTAAGTAATTTAGTGGTAATTTTTTTTAATAGAAATAAAAGATCTTAAGTTTAAGTTTCATGGTATACAACTGATGTGGATTAAGGGATATGAGAAGGTTGTTTTTTATTGTATAATTTAAAATCAAAAATAAAAAAAAAAATTGTGCAAAAAGTTTTTTTTTCTAGCTTCATTTGAAAACACTAAAAAATAGGTTAAATCTTTGATATGGTCTCTAAATTAAAAAAATTTCTGATTCGATCCTTAAATTATTGTGCGGACTCTCAATTTGGTCTTTACTATTTACCAATTTAGTCCAAGTCGGTCTTTTCATACAAAAACCAACTAACGTGTTTTGTTGTTAACGTGACACGTGACTATTAAGTTACTAGTTTTCATTGTTAATTTATTATTTTTCGTCGTTAAATAATGGACAAATCAGCTATTTTTTGTACGAAAGGATTAAGTTGGGCAAATTAGTAAACAATATGGATCAAATTAAAGATTCGTACAATAGTTTAGAGACCTTGGGGGTCTAACTTAAATATAAAAAAGGTTAAAATTCCATTTTAGTCCCTAAACTATTGTACGGACCCCTAATTTAGTCATTAAACTAAAAAAATCTTTGATTTAATCCTTACTATTTGCCCATTTAACCCCGATTTGGTCCTTCCGTTAAAATTCTATCTACGTGTCTAGTTAATTTACTGTAACATGATGACATGATGAAATATTAATACACGTGGAAGACATCATGGTAAAAAAGAGTGACATGGAAAAAAAATAATACAATAAAAAATATTAATATGACAAAAAAAAATTTGTTAATTCCTTCTTTTTTCTTCGAACCCAACACCGAGTTCAAGGGAACCAAGCGCTGGGTTCCTCGAAACCCAAGCGTTGGGTTCCATGGAACCCGCCTCTGGGTTCCGTTGAACCCAATGCTAGGTTCCAACCCAAGCCTGGGTTCCTTCGAACCCGACTCTGGGTTCCATGAAACCCAATGCTTGGGTTTCATGGAACCCAAAGGAAAAAAAATTTTCTTTTTTTTTTTTTTTGGGGGGGGGGGTGTGGTTGTTGTTTGATGATGATGATGAATTGATTGATAAAGATAAAGAATTGATTGATGAAGAAGGCAAGGAAGAGGAAGGAGAAAAGGAGTCTATTGGGTTTCGATTGAACCCAAGCATTGGGTTCCTTTGAACCTAGGCACGTTCTTCGATAAAAAATTTTCTATGTTTTTGTGGGTTTTGTTATTTGATGATGATGAAGAATTGATCCATAGAGAATTGATCCATGAAGGGAAGAGGAAGGCGAAAGGCAAAGAGAAAGGAGAAAGGAAATTTTTAAAATTTTTATTGCCAAATCATTATTTTCTTTCATGCTGTCTTTCCACATGGATTATTTTTTGACATATCATTATACTTCTGTTAGTTAATGGCACACGTAGGTAGAATTTTAACGGAAGAACCAAATCAGGGTTAAAATGATAAACGATAAGGACTAAATGAGGGATTTTTTTAGTTTAAGGACCAAACCAAGGTCCGTACAATAGTTCAGGGACTAACATGGGGTTTTAACTTATAAAAAATATACAATTTTGTCATAAAAATATATAAAATATTAATTAAAATAAATATAAAATATATAAAAGATATTTTATATATTTTTAAGATATTAAAAGGTAAAATAAAAACTTATACCTCATTTTTCGTTTCTCTATTTGCAGCTGTCATCCTTAACGGGCTTGTATGGGCTGGATGAGGCCTAATTCCTAGACTGCTTTGCTTTGTCCAGCCTAATTCAAACCTTACCTGTACGGTCCATTACGGGATAATTTCACCGACCTAAAAAAAAAAAAAAAAGTCGTTTAAATCTCTCATTTCAATCGGCTCCAATGTTCCGAACCCTAACAAGGAAGATGAAGGAGAAGCGGCAATCTCTGCATTCGTAGAACCTTCTCGAACCATCAGGTACTGATAAAACCTAATCCTCGTTAAATTGGAATCATTTAATACTCTTCCTTGAATCTTCATTCATTGTCTTCCCAACAATGGCGGCTGAACCCGATGTAAACGATGGTCTCGCGAAACTCGAGTACCTCTCTCTCGTCTCCAAGGTCTGCAACGAGCTGGAGACACATCTAGGGTTTGCAGACAAGATTCTGGCGGAGTTCATCACCGAAATGGGCCGTCACTGCGAGACGGTTGATGAATTTGATGCTAAGCTGAAGGAGAATGGTGCCGAGATGCCTGATTACTTTGTTAGAACCTTGCTTACCATTATCCATGCGATTCTTCCGCCCAATCCTAAGGGAGATAAGGACTCGAAGAAGGAGCAGGGGGCAGGTGATGGAAAGAAAGCTAAGTTTAAAGCGCTTGCAATTGCGGATGATAGGGAGAGAGCGAAGCAACTTGAGGAGGAAATCGAGATGGAGTCCCGAGGTTGGCGGCGGGAAGAAGAAGATAGGCGTGGAGAGGGGGAGAGAGATAGAGACAGAGGCAGACAGCGTCGAGAAGATGATAGGCACGGAGACAGGCATAGGGACAGAGACAGGCGGGATAGAGATAGGGATCGGGACAGGGATAGGGATAGGAACAGAGATAGGGATAGAGACAGGTACGGGGATAGGTATCATGAGGAGGAAGTTGATGATGATCGGAGGGATCATAGGAGTAGGGGCAGGAACAGAGACAGGGGTGATAGGGAAGATGGTGAAGAGGGAGAAAGGAGGACCAACAGGCGGTACCTCGGTGACAGCGAACTTGAATTGTATAAGGTCTACAAGGGAAGGATTTCAAAAGTGATGGACTCGGGTTGTTTTGTGCAGTTGAACGATTTTAGGGGCAAGGAAGGTCTGGTTCATGTTTCACAGATTGCCAGTAGGAGGATTGCTAGTGCAAAAGATGTGGTGAAGCGGGATCAGGAGGTTTATGTCAAGGTCATTTCTGTTTCTGGTCAGAAGTTGAGTCTATCAATGAGGGATGTTGATCAGGATACTGGTAAGGACTTGCTACCTTTGAAAAAGAGTTCAGATGATGATACTTTTAGGACCAATCCTTCAGGAGGAAAGGATGGACCTGTAACTAGGACTGGTCTTTCGGGGATTCGTATTGTGGAAGAGGAGGACGCCATTCCATCGCGTAGGCCATTGAAGAGGATGAGTTCACCTGAGAGATGGGAGGCAAAACAGTTGATTGCATCTGGTGTTTTGAGGGTGGATGAGTATCCTACTTATGATGAGGAAGGGGATGGAGTACTTTATCAAGAAGAGGGTGCTGAGGAGGAGCTTGAGATTGAGATGAATGAAGATGAACCAGCTTTTCTGCAAGGACAGACAAGGTACTCCGTGGATATGTCACCAGTGAAGATATTCAAAAATCCAGAAGGTTCCTTGAGTCGTGCAGCTGCTCTGCAGTCTGCCCTTATCAAGGAACGGAGAGAAGTACGAGAACAGCAGCAACGAACTATGTTGGATTCAATTCCAAAGGATCTTAATCGTCCTTGGGAAGACCCAATGCCAGAGACAGGTGAGAGGCATCTGGCACAAGAGCTTAGAGGTGTTGGATTGTCTGCTTATGATATGCCTGAATGGAAGAAGGATGCTTTTGGAAAAGCTCTAACTTTTGGGCAGAGGTCAAAGCTCTCAATCCAGGAGCAGAGGCAGAGCCTGCCAATTTACAAATTGAAAAAGGAACTGATTCAGGCCGTACACGACAATCAAGTTCTGGTTGTCATTGGTGAGACTGGCTCAGGTAAAACAACCCAGGTAACACAGTATCTAGCAGAGGCAGGCTACACTACAAGGGGCAAGATTGGATGTACTCAACCAAGGAGAGTTGCTGCAATGTCTGTGGCCAAGAGGGTAGCTGAGGAGTTTGGTTGTCGGTTAGGAGAGGAAGTTGGGTATGCCATTCGTTTTGAAAATTGTACTGGACCAGACACTGTGATCAAGTATATGACTGATGGTATGCTTCTTATGGAGATTCTTACTGATGAGAACCTTTCTCAGTACTCAGTGGTTATGCTTGATGAAGCACATGAGCGGACAATCCACACCGATGTTCTATTTGGGCTATTGAAACAGCTTGTGAAACGGAGACCTGATCTTCGTTTGATTGTTACATCTGCCACATTGGATGCAGAGAAGTTTTCAGGCTACTTCTTCAACTGTAATATTTTCACAATCCCGGGGAGAACCTTTCCTGTGGAGATACTTTACACTAAACAGCCGGAAAGTGACTATTTGGATGCTGCTTTGATAACAGTCCTCCAGATACACTTGACTGAACCTGAAGGTGACGTTCTTCTCTTCTTGACTGGTCAGGAGGAAATTGATTTTGCATGCCAATCTCTTTATGAGCGTATGAAGGGGTTAGGTAAAAATGTACCTGAGTTGATTATTTTACCAGTTTATAGTGCCCTCCCCAGTGAGATGCAGTCTAGGATTTTTGATCCTGCTCCTCCAGGGAAGAGGAAGGTGGTGGTGGCAACCAATATTGCCGAGGCTTCTTTGACAATTGACGGAATATTCTATGTGGTTGATCCTGGGTTTGCTAAGCAAAATGTTTATAATCCAAAGCAAGGGCTTGATTCTTTGGTTATAACTCCAATTTCACAAGCATCAGCCAAGCAACGTGCTGGGCGTGCAGGACGTACAGGGCCTGGAAAGTGTTACCGCCTGTACACTGAAAGTGCATATCGAAATGAGATGTCACCTACCACCATTCCAGAAATTCAAAGAATCAATCTTGGATTAACAACACTTACTATGAAGGCTATGGGAATCAATGATCTCCTTTCTTTTGATTTTATGGATCCACCCTCACCCCAAGCACTCATTTCTGCCATGGAACAGCTGTACAGTCTAGGAGCTCTTGATGAGGAGGGGCTTCTAACCAAATTGGGTAGGAAAATGGCAGAATTTCCTCTTGACCCTCCACTGTCAAAGATGTTACTGGCTAGTGTAGACCTTGGTTGTAGTGATGAGATTTTGACAATCATAGCCATGATCCAAACTGGAAACATCTTCTACAGGCCTAGGGAAAAACAAGCTCAAGCTGATCAGAAGAGAGCCAAGTTTTTCCAGCCGGAGGGAGACCACTTGACTCTGCTGGCTGTTTATGAAGCCTGGAAAGCTAAGAACTTTTCAGGTCCTTGGTGTTTTGAAAATTTTGTTCAGTCTCGATCCTTGAGGAGGGCTCAAGATGTCAGAAAACAACTTCTCAGCATCATGGACAAGTATGTTTTTCTAGTTCTTTTATTTTCACTTTTATCTTATTTTATTGTCATCTATGGCCTTAACGTTTTGCTTCAAGAGCATTTTTTTTATGCTTTTGGTCTGTGGATTGGATACCATAATTTTATAATTGTCCCTTGACAGAATAGGGAAATCTAGATGCATCTTTAGTAGTGTCCTACATTAGATTGAAGCAGCTGGAATTGTGTCATCTTTGCTTTCTATCTAGCCATTAAACCTTTCTTTTAACTGATGGGAAGATTATACTATATCGCAGCAATTTGGGGTTCTAACAGGGAAATTGATGCTACCTTTCAGGTACAAATTGGATGTGGTAAGTGCAGGAAAGAATTTTACAAAGATAAGGAAGGCTATTACTGCAGGATTCTTTTTCCATGCTGCAAGGAAGGACCCACAAGAAGGATATAGGACTCTGGTTGAGAACCAGCCTGTTTACATTCACCCAAGTAGTGCGCTTTTTCAGAGACAACCAGACTGGGTGATCTACCATGAGCTGGTGATGACAACAAAGGAATACATGCGTGAAGTAACAGTGATTGACCCAAAGTGGCTTGTTGAACTGGCTCCAAGATTCTTCAAAGTGGCAGATCCCACGAAAATGAGCAAGCGCAAACGTCAAGAACGTATTGAACCTCTCTATGATAGATATCATGAACCTAATTCTTGGCGTCTGAGTAAGCGACGAGCTTGATTTGTCAGTATTGGTATTTAGTTGGTTGCAAATCTCTGTGTCTCCCACAGTTTTGGAATTGTAAGTATTCACTGAATTATATTTTATTGATTATTAAAATTCTAGTGAACAGTAACTCTAACCCTTTTAGTTTTGGAGATCATCAGGAGGATGATAAAGAATTAAAAATGCATTGCAGATCATAGATGGGATCTGGAGACAGAAATTTCCTCTAGGTTACTCTTAATAACTTTGATGCTCTTGCTAGGTGTTTATCTTTCAGATCCATTCTTCAACTTTTTGCTTCAAAATAATTAAGCAGTTAAGGATAAAAAATTTAGCTTTAATGGATGCTATCGGCCTTTTCTTTTCATTTGGGGTATGAAATCTCCTGCTTCAGCAAACACAAGAAAAAACTGCTGACTGATAAATGAGCATGGAATAACCTAATCTTTAGGCTTGTTCACAACTCTCTAGCAATTATCTTTGAACTATTTTTAATTTTTCCTAAGATTACTAGCAAACCACTATGGACCTAACTTAGCAAGCCTTGCTAGATGTAAAAAAAAAAAAAAAGAGTAAATTTTAATTTTTTCCTAATCTAATTTATGGGTTTGATTTTGTTACCTATGGGTGAAATTTCTGTTAATCTTTTGCTTTTGAAGGGGTTAAATTTGTATTTTTGTTCATCTGTTAGCTCGGTTACTTATTATCAAAATTAAATGGGGATTATGGACACTGCAATGGTGTGTAGCTGGATTGGGGCTTTTGGCTAGTGTTTTTTTTTGTTGGCATTCTGAAGTTTGTGTTCTCTTTTTTGCCCTGTATTCTTGACATCTGAGCATTTAAAACCTGGTCCTGTGTCTTTCATTGGCTTCTCTTTTTGGATACACTGTTAATTCTTACCCATTAGAAATGTGAATTTAAATAAATCTTAATGCGGTATGTTCTGAGTTTCCTGGAAATGATGCTTGGATATTGAATTAGTATTTGTCCCTACTTTTGGACCTTTTCATGCAGTTTTTAACCATTGTTTTCTCTTATGCTTTAGTTGATTATAACAGTCAGTATGAGGGCAGGTTCAACTGATTGATGTTCCATGATTGGTGACATAATTTCCTGTTGTCTTTGCATGTTTATAGGCTCATTAGCGCTTATTGTATGATTTGGTTGTTGGTGGCAAGTTAATAGCTCTTAAACCGAGTTTAATTGGAGTACAGCTTCAGCGCATGAACAACCTGTGAGCAGGGAGGGACCAACATAACCATAAACATACATGCAGTTGGATCCATCCACCAAAAAGAAACAAAGCTTGAATGAAAACACTTCTTAGAGTGAGTGCGCTTTAGAACAACATTATCTCCATTTAAATATTGGTTATCTCTAGATTGAAATTTACCTTTGTCATTCATCCAGGAGAACCGTGCTAAGTTTTGAGTGCCTATAATATTCTAGCCTTTTGTGTTTGTTAGTAATCTTCGTGTTACTTGAAAAGTAGTGTGCCTGTTGCATCCTGTAACGTGTCAAGTTGATCATCTAGTCAAGAATATTTGGTTGAAACTATTCCACAGCCATGGTTAACTAAGGTCCAAGCCTTACCCCTACAGGACTCATCAATAAGAGATGGATGATGTTCCTTGATTCATGTTTGGATGATACTAAAAATTTTCAATGAAACAACTTTTTGATCTTCATATCGGCTTCTGTGAGGATTGCTGAATGCCTGAGTTTCTGCCTTTTAGTGGTCATTCCATTTTCCCTAAAAAGCGGGCAAGGTACCTTTGTTTACGATAGATCCAAGTATGAAAGTCTTTCTTTTCTTAAAACGTTATTCGGAAACACTTTACTTTGAAATACGGTAATTATCTGAATTAGAATAATTGCAATGTATCCTACATCTAAGTAGTTCTTTTACTTTTCTTAATACCACCATGGCACCATCCACACCTACGTAAGGATCGGGTGTCGAATGCTTTATGCAATGGTCAAGCAAGTGTGTTGGCGAAGGGATGAAGGCTAATTGTTAGCCCTCCATCCCTAATCTCATTTGTAAAATTGTCCTCAGCTCCTGAAACCGATTGATTGAGTCCTAAACAAAATTGAACAAAGCTAATTGCAAGTCTACGGTGCTCATTTTCGATTCGGAAAATTTCAAAACCTGAGACACGGCTAAACAACACTTAGAATCGAATATAAAATAACATTGAATATAAAATAACATTGAATAATTTGAGTTAATGACTTAACTTCTCAATTTAAGTGGAGTAAAAGATTTTAGATTAGATTTGAATCATAGGCATAAAGATGGACGGGTAAAATGATCATAGAGAGTTGTATAATAAAAAATAAAAAATGAAATCATTGAATAATTTGAGAGTTATTTGGGATAATAAGTTTATAATTATTATATGATATTAAATACGTATGATATGCTGCCCCTGTAACACTTATTACATTGGATAGGATGCATATATACCAAGATTAAGACCTTAATTTTAATATTTGTAAACTTCTCCTTCCCCATATTTCCATATGTTCAAAAAACAAAAAATATGTATAATATGCTATTAAATAAATAAATATATAATATTATAATTAATTTTTAAATATAAATAAATTATATAATAATATATAATATTATAAATTTATTGATATGATACTATAATTATAATATTTTAGTTTAAGTTTAGGGTCTTAAAATCGACACCCGAGCAAGTTTTGGGCTTACTCTACAATTTAGCTACTAAAAAACGACGCGGACCCTTATGCGGTTTTGCCTGACCCGAGTTTCCATCTTTATCCCGTTGTACCACCAGAGCTCACGCCGACAACCGAACTCCACGACGACTGGATTTCTTCGGACGGTAAGCTTCTCCGGAGAATGTTCTTCCATCGTGCTTCCTTCGATTCTACATGATTCTGACCCTCATCTCCTCTGTTGCAGCGACTTTCTCGACTGTGGACTCTGGTTAAATCAAATTGCTTTGGATCATCTCTAGATTGACCGAGCTTTCCGCGCCATATTGGCTATTTTGAACGTTTTCCCAGGAAAGGGTGCTTATTTCTTCCACTTTCCACTTACTTTCCTTGTTTCTTTAATATTGGGTAGAAATGCCCTGATAATGTTTGATGAAATGCCAAAACCAAGAATGTTTGATAGCTCTTGGTCCTTTTTCTTATGATTGGAAGATTTGTTATTTTGGGTGATTATTATGGTAATCTCTGGCCTTTCAAGGGTTAAAGTTCCTTTTTTTTTTTTTTTTCCCTTCTGTTTAAAAATTAAACCTTCTAGGTTCTCATGATTGAACAATTTGTTAGGATGAATAAATGAATTTCTGTTTGATCTGAAAATGAGTATTTTGTGATTGAACATATGGCATCCCTTACTCATTTGAGTGGTTGATTCATCTGTTTTGTCAGTCTATTTTCAGATTTTTAAGAAGCCTGATTCTAGTTTTGAATTTTCCATGTTCTTGGTTTGATTTCTGTGATTTTTGATACTCCTGGTTAATGATCAAAACTAAATGGGGATTATTCACCATGCATTGGTTTTTTGCTTGTTTGCCGCTTTTATCTAGAGTTATTTTCCATTTTTTTAGCATTCTGAAGTTTGTGTGCTCTGTTTTACCTCTAAAAACATGATCCTCTGTCTCTTATTGGATTGTCATGTACATAGGGTTGAAATTGTTAATTCTTATCCCTTAGAAATATGAATTTAAGTCAATCTTATTGTGGTAGGTTATGAGCTTCCTGGAAATAATACTTGGATATTGATTTATAATTTGCACTGTCTTTCGGACTTTTTCCACATTTTACTCACCCAAAAGGAGAATATGTAAACTATCCATTTTATTTGACTGGTCTAAGCATTGGATCACCAACTCAACCATTGATCTGTTGAGGTAGGTCCGTTAATTACCAAAAAAATGTATTGAGGTAATGAGGGTGTACATGGATCAATTTAAAGCCTGTTTGGCAAAGCTACTTGCTTGTAGCTCTTTTGCTTTTACTTTTCATAAAATTACCATTTTCTTAATTTGCTTATTAGCACTTTAAATTTAAAAAGGCAACTTGTTATCTAACAAGTTTTATGAAAAATCAAAGCAAAAACAGCTAATAAGCTGAACTTACAAGTTTAGTTTTGCTGATTTTTCAAACTGACCTGATATAAATGGTTTGGAGGAAATACTAACTAATTCAATCAATTTTTAAGGGTTAAATTGGATTGGTTTCGTTAGAATCAGTTTCATTGGTGGGCTTTGAGTTGTTGCAGGCCTAACTTCAGCTGTTTCTTTTACATTGAGAAGATGAGTGAGACAAGGCCGGTGCCTAGGAGAGAGAGTCCATGGGGAATGCCAGAGGGAGAGCATCGACAGCCAAAGGCACATCGTTGCAATGATCGAGCTGAGGATGTTATCCAGGTAATCTTCTTTTTCTTTTTCCCCACAGAATCAATATGGTTCTTAATTTGAATCTCTAAAACCTCTCCATCCTTTTTTTCTTTTGTTTTGTGTATTTTCTTGCTGAAAAATGTGTTATTGGTCTCTGCTATTCATGCTTGGTGCAGGCTTGTTTTGAGGGAAACCCATTTAAGACAGTTCCAGGACCTTTTAAGCTCTTTTGGAAGTGCATGCGTTCCAAACCTGGGTATGTTTATAGTTTCTAATATTTCTAATTTAACAAATAATACCATAAAGACTCATGACTTCAACTTTTTGTCTCATGGGTTTGAGGAATTTATTTCATTGGAGAAGCAATTCACAAGGCAGAATGATGGTTCCTATTTCCTTATTTAATTTCCTTGCTTTAGTCTCCCTACTTTCAGCTTCTCACATACTGGCTTCTGGCTCAGTTAAACCTTTTCTTAAAGGGCCAACCTATATCTCATCAGTTTAAGATTAAGTATTCAAGTTTTGAGTTTTGGTGGGACACAACACCTTAGTCATTATTCAGTACAGCTTTAGCACATGATCAATCTGTTTTTGTGCAGGGAGGAACCAACAGAGCCATACACCTACTTGCAGTTGGATCCACCGAAGAGAGAGACAAAGCTTGAATGAAAACTCTCCTAAGAGTGCATTCTAGAACAACAGCATCTCCATTTGAATATTGGCAATCTCAAGACTTATCTTTTGCATTCATCTAGAAGAACTGTGTAAGTTTTGAGTGCCTTTAATATTCTAGCCTCGTGTTTAGTAGTAATATCTTCTCGTTTCTTAAAAAGTGTGCCTGTTGAATCCTGAAATGTGTTGAGTTGATCATCAAGTCATGATTGGTAGAAATTTTCAACAACCATGGTTAACTAAGGTCCAAGTCCTGGATGAATCATCAATAAGAGATGGATGATGTTGATTCGTGTTTGAATGGTTCTAAAAATTGTCAATGAAACAACTTTTTGATTTTCATACTTGCTTCTGTGACTGTTGCTGAATGCCTCAGTTTCAGCTTTTTGGTTGGTCACTTCATTTTTTATGTATGGGAGTTTGGTGAGAGAATGTCATCTGATGGTGTATCAGTTAATCTCTCATCAAATGAAAATCATTTATAATTGTAGAATGTTAGATCACTTGGAAAATGAAATGCATGGAGATGTTTGCGTATCAAATCAAAGATCTTTAAAAAAGATCATCATGCAAATGTGCTATCAAGTTATGGGTCCTTACATTTCCACTTTACAGAACAAAATCAAAGAAAATTGAGAGAGGGAGAGAGAGAGAGAGAGAGAGAGATGTTTAATGCCACTTTAGTCCATTAAGTGGTTGGTTTGGTCTAATTTTGTCATCAAAACTTAGTTTGGTCCTCAAATGGTAATGGAAAGGTTGACGGGCTAGGTTAACTCCAAAATTTTTTGTTTTTTAAATACAAATATTATGCGGAAATATTAAAATTATATTTTAGCTTACTTAAGGTTTGAGCGTATTGAAATAATTTTAATTATTGGAAAGAAAACATTTTAAAATTAATAAAAAATAACAAGTAAATTTAGAAAGATCTTTTTACTTCAACAAATTTTGGATCTGTCAATTACTCCAATAACTGTTTTTTTTTTCAACTTAAATTTATCTAAACTTAATTTCTCATATAAAAAAATAGACATTTTTTTCTTACTTAACCTTATTATTGTCACTTAATTTTAAATCATTCACTTTATTACCAAAACTTTCTCTTAATGTTTATTTCTTTTTCTAGAATATTATAAGTAGAAACATGAAATTGTTTTAAGATTCATCATCCCAAAAAGAGTGAAAAAACGATGGTTATCTTCTTACTTCAATTTCTTAGATATCTCTTTCTTTTTGGTATTAATTTCTCGGTATCTAATAACTTCATTAGTTACGATTAATTTAGAATTAAATTACGTCAGACCTTATATTTATGGGAAGCTCTTTTAGTACCTGTTTTTCTATTTATAAGACTTGAACTCGAAATCTTATTTAAGGTGATTCAAAATTAAAATTTTGTTTAAGAAAAATTGACACTTCTTTCGTTTAGATCAACATGTTGGTCTTCGATATCTCTTTCTCATTCTCCTTTCTCCTTTCTCCTTTCTCCTTCCTCTCCCTTATCCATTGCAGGTTTAAAACAAATAAAAAACAGAAAACAAAAAAACTGAATTGGAATTAGAATGTTTTTGTTAAGTTAAATGGATAGTCGGTTTTTTTGGTTTTAAACTGAACTCACTGAATTAAAATTTTGGTTCCTTTTTTTTTTTTTTAATCCACATAAACCAAAAAAATGCTTCTAATTTAATTGAATTAGTACCATATTTTGGTTCAATTGAAAAATCCAAGCAAAATTGAACTTTGTCAATAAACAATTAAAATTTAATTTAAAATTTTAATAAAATTTGAAAATTTCATGAAAATGAAATCAAACTGTTCGCACTATAAATAACACCTAATGGTTGGTAAATCTATTCTGGAATTGAAAAATTACAGTGCGTTAGATGATTTTTGAGAGGGCAGGTCTGAAATATTGAATTAACTCCATTGTTAGAAAAAAAAGAAAAAAAAAACCTCCATTGTTTTCTTTTACTTTGATGCTGGAGTGATTCCCCATGATTTTGGGCCTTCTGTAACCGTCTACTGGTTTTTCCATGTTTGATAGTAGTTTATCCTTGTTTGGCGGCTAAGACTTTGATTTCCAATCCAATCCAACCCTAATGAAACCTAACGTGATTTTCTCCCATAAATCCTCTTAACTTCTTAATTCAAATAAAACTC
>BPVZ01000078.1:623943-635474 GCA_020521535.1 Rubroshorea leprosula
AAAAAAATTTAATTTTCATTTATAGATATGTTTGATTTAATTGATTTTATTAATTTATATATATATTTTTAAAAAATGTTGCTTAAGGTATTTAAAAATATTAACCTTTATTTTTTTAGATTTCACAATAAAAAACAGTACTCTCACATCCCTTTACTCACCCCACTTATATATTATGTAATTCAAATTCAATATCTCTTATTTTCAATAAGAAAGTTAGTACCACTTAATTACTTAAATTATTGGTGTTGATAGCTAATTTTAAATTGATAAAAATAATTTAGTTATATGAAGATATAATTAAAAATATTTTTGCTTTCTATGTGGTTGTATGAGTCACTTTGAGGCAAATTGTGATATAGGATTTAGTATCAAGGAAGTTGGGAAGAAGATATTAAAACAGTACGGTGAATGACTCAAAGCTGAATTAGTTGATGTTTGGGGCCAGTTGAAGGGCAAGATTATGTTTTAGTCAATACTTTTTTAAATTTGAAGGTTAAAACCCTATTTTGATCTCTCTATTTTAATAAAAAGTTTTTTTCTAATCCATTTTCTTAAGAAAGTTCTTTTTTAGGTTCTAAAATTTATTATCTAACTTTTTTTTATTCATTCTGTTATTTTTTACATGCGTAACATATTAGATAACAGAAATTTTAAAGTAGAAAGACTTTTTAGTCTTTCTAATAAAAAAATAAAATAAAATAAGCTTTTTTTAGTCCTTTACTTAACGAATGGTCCTTTTTTTATTCTTCTATTCTAGAATTTTCGTTATATAACATACCACGTGTATAAAAGATAATGAAGGAACTGAAAAAGGATCGGATAATAAACCTTTTAGAATTAAAATGAACTTTTTTAAAGTAAAGAGATTAAAAAAAAAATTTATTAAAGTAAAAAGATTAAAATAAGGCTTTAACCAAATTGAAATCATGAAAGCCTTAACTATAGGCAGGCTAAAGTGGCTAAAAGGCAACTGTTCAGTGATAATCAACCAATCCATATAGAGCAGAGATCTAGTAAGGAGGTTGTGGAAGAAAGCAAACAAACAAAATTGGTGAGTGACTCCTTGCAGCAACAAGAGTCAATGTCCATTCTTGGGGATTTTCCTCTTTGCTATCTAGCCAAAATGATGAAGGAGAAGGGTCATTCTCCACAGAAGACCTGGAAAAGAGCCGGAAGGGGTTTGGTCTCACCTCCGAGCAAGAAAAAGGAGAGGAAATGGAAGAGGAAGTTGGCTCTAGATGCATTAAAAGATGGAAGGGTGACCAAGGCTAGGCTGGACGACTCCGGTACTGTAGTGGCAATAAATGCAAGTAGATATTTTTCATTCATATGCGGATCGTGTTGTTGAAGATGCTGGCCGCCTCTAGGCAGAGGCTGCGCCTAGAGCCTAGGTGACGCCTAGACCGCCTTAGCAATTTATGCGCCACTTTTTTTCTTAAAAATTTTAAAAAATTCAGAAAAATCGGGGATCATAAAAAAATAATCATTAAAAAATTTAAAATCAATTAATTAACAAAACTGAATAGAAGTCTAGAATAAACATAACTAAAATCAGTTAACTAAAATCATTTAATTAAAGTGAAAGAGAATTAGAATTGAAGTTGTAGAAAATCCTCAATGATTGGTATTTAAGGTTGGTTACTTTTTGTTGACTTAAGAACCACCCAATGCTATTTAGTCTTTATTTATTAAAAAATTTGAAAAAACAAAATAGGGTTGTTTAATTAAAAAAAATAAAAAGAAACCCCGAAAAAAAAGGGCAAGGCAGTATTCGCCCTCCGCCTAGTGCATAAATGCCACCCAAGTGAACCTAGGCGAAGTCTTTTTGCAACACTCTATGTGGATTAGAAATTTATTTGAGTTTGGACAAATATTATAATGTTAGGAGACATTACATTACCATGTCTTTTTATCACTCATGTTAGGTCTTGATAGTAAAATAAATGTAGTCACTACTAACAAAGATAAAGGTAAAAAGTAATCTTTTTATATCTTTATATAATTTTATTGTTGCCCATATGATATATGCTATTAGAGATTTTTAATACTTAATTATCTTATTTGTCATAGGCATTAGTTCGATATGTTAGTATTATATGTGCATCCTAACATGTTTTATATTTCTTACATAATTTTTATAACATGATATAATTTATGTTGTAAATGATTTAATTATTAATATAATTATCTATATATATATAAATAGAGCGAGTTGGTATTTCAATGAATTCACACAAATCCTTTACATTAGTTGTGGAAGCCGCGTTCCACATTCCCACCAGATGCATTTCCATATTTTTTATATCACAAGAGCCACTTGGTATAGTATTTTCTTAATATATTTTTATTTAATACATGCGTCAGTACGGAGGCGAAGGCGAAGACACGTGAATACCGGGTCAATTTCTACTAGGAAAAAAAAAAAAATTCCCCCAACTACCAAAACCTGTCAGACAGCAGTAGTCGATAACATACTCCCAATTTCCTTCTTCCTGATTCCAGAAAGGGGAAATACCGGAGATCTTGAGAAATAGAGATGGGTTCACTTCAGCCGGCGAAGTCGTTGATCGGAAAGCACTCAAGTTTCCGGTCACTAAAGGAAGTAGAATTGGAATGGGATCGCCAGTTTGAGGATCATCCATTTGGGGTTGACTACGGTCGCCTCGAAAACGGCCTGGTGTACTATGTTCGCCGGAATCCTAAGCCTAAAATGAGAGCGGCTCTCGCCCTCGCTGTCCAAGCTGGGTTCGTCTTTCTCCACTTTATCTTGAAACTTTGAATTCTTTGATTCTTTCTTGCATAATTTGGAGTTGCGCAGTCAGGGTCTGGCCCCAGCTTCTGTCATCAAGGATGACCTCGGTTACAAGCTGACTCCAATTTGGAAGTTTCAAGTTCGAAACTTGAGACGGGTGTAAATACAATTACATCAAGAATACGTGAGATGGTAGAATTCACTTTCTTGGACAGGAATTTTGAGGAATCTGATTTTTCATTACAGGTCAGTTTTAGAAGAGGAAGAAGAGCGAGGGGTTGCGCATATAGTAGAGCATCTAGCTTTCAGTGCTACTAAGAACTATGAAAATCATGGGATTGTCAAGTTCCTGGAAAGCATTGGTGCTCAATTTGGACCTTGTCACAATGCATGGACGTCTTTTGATGAGACTCTGTATGAATTGCTGGTTCCCATAGACAAGCCGGAACTGCTATCTCAGGCCATTTCCATCTTGGCAGAGTTCAGCACAGAGGTATTAATTTTTCCTAATTTCTGTTCATATTCCTCCATTTTTATTCACTCTTTTGAGAATTGCTTATTTGTGTTGCACAGATTCGAATTGCAGATGAAGATCTGGAGAAAGAACGGGGAGCTGTCATGGAGGAGTATAGGAGTGGCCGAGATGCTAATCAAAGAATTCGGGATGCATACTGGAGTTTGTTAATGGGAGGCTCAAAGGTACAGTCATCATGTTTGACTAATTTCTAATTTCTCTTAAATTTTATAGTCTCTATGGTTACATTGCATGAATGTTCAAATCCAAAACATACCTACTTTTACCTCAAGAATAAGAAAACTCTATCCTGTTTATACAACTTGTTTTGGTTGCAGTATGCCGATCGCTTACCTATTGGCTTAGAGAAAGTAATACGAGGTGTTACTTCTAAAACTGCAAAGCAATTCTATCAAAAGTGGTATCATCTAAGCAAAATGGCAGTGATAGCCGTTGGCGATTTCCCTGATACAGAGGTTAGAATTTATTCCTATACAGGTTCTCTTTGCTGGAGTTACTAAGGATTCTTAACAATCTCTGTTTTGTTCCTCTAGAGTGTTGTTGAGTTGATAAAGACTCATTTCAGTCAAAAAACTTCAGCATCCAACCCTTCACCAGTACCAAATTTTCATGTTCCATCTCATGAGCAGCCACGCTATTCATGTTTTGTGGATTCTGAAGCTACTGGGGTTAGTACATCTTGCAGTCATTTTCTATCTATTAATAAAACAGAACAATATTGCCAAAAAACAAAGAAAAAAAATTAACAATTTTGCTTTGTTTGCTTGTAAAAGTCTGAAGTGATGATCAGCTACAAGATGCCAGTTAAGAAAATGAAGACCATAAAAGACTACAGGGATGGACTTGTGGAATCCATGTTCCTAACTGCTTTAAACCAGAGGTTCTCAAAAATTTCTCGTAGAAAGAATCCGCCCTATTTCTCATGCTCACTATATGCAGATACTCTTGCTCGCCCAGTTAGAGCTTATATAATGTACTCAACGTGTAAAGAAAAAGGAACATTAAAGGCCCTAGAATCAATGCTTACTGAAGTTTCAAGGGCACGACTTCATGGGTTCTCAGAACATGAGATATCCATTGTTCGAGCTCTAATGATGTCATGGATTGAATCTGCCTATTTGGAGCGTGATAAAAGGAAATCAACCAGCCTGAGATATGACTATGTACAGGTATACTCCAATTCTATCCAGTTTCCACTTATTGAATCCCAAAAACTAACTTTATCTTCATGTTTCTATTCTGAAGCACTTCATCCACAATGAACCTGTTATTGGGATTGAGTATGAGGCTCAACTCCAGAAAACTATGCTGCCACGTCAGTAAATTAATTATCTGATGCTTTTAGTTTGCTATTTCTAGGTAACTGTAACAAAAAGTAAATCTAATGTTGCATTTTGTTCCATACTGGATTTTATCTACACAGATATATCAGCATCTGAGGTATCCAAGTATGCAGAGAAATTACAAACCTCATGCAGCTGTGTCATGAAGATAGTTGAACCCCAATCTTCTGCAACAATCGGTAACCTCAAAAAGGTTGTTTCAGAGGTCATTAAACTTGAGATGGATAGTAACATTTCTCCATGGAATGATGAGCAAATTCCCGAAGAAATTGTAGATATAAAGCCAAATCCAGGGTAAGATATGTCCTTTTATTTCAGATAAACAATTTTATTTGAGACAAGATCCACTTACGTGTGATCTTACGTAATTCATCAGCAGTTGATTTCCAAATCCAATGGTATGAGATGTAAATTTAAATATAGCACCATCATAACAGCAATTCTTAGTATGAAAATTTTTACATCAGGAACATTGTAAAGCAGCATGAATACTCAAATTTCAGAGCTACTGAACTAATTCTATCAAATGGAATGGAAGTTTGCTACAAATGTACAGACTTTTCTAATGATCAGGTACAGATTCTCTAACAATTTGACTATTCCCAGTTAGAATTTAGAAATCCTATCAGTGAGAAAACATCCAAAAAGATTCTAGTAATAAAGCTGAATAACAGTTCAAAAATGTTATCTCAAACTTTGATGCCATGATAGTCTTTAATGAGCCTGAGATCATATAAAAAATACATAATTCTCATGTACTCTTTGTTTCAACAGATTATTTTCTCTGGGTTCTCATATGGGGGTTTATCTGAACTCTCAGAAAGTGAGTATCTTTCATCAATGATGGGATCATCGTTTGCTGAAGAAATAGGTGTATTTGGCCATAAACCATCAGTCTTAGGAGATATGCTTGCTGGTAAGAAAGTTAGAGTCAGAACAAGGGTTGGGAACTACATGAGAACCTTCCATGGTGAATGTTCACCCTCCGATTTGGAGACAGCCTTGCAGGTTTGCTTATTTGCTTCACTACATTATCCAGTAACATCCTTGCTTCTTAGCGCTTTTTAACTGCTAAACTATCCCTGTGTTTAAGATCTCCATTTCAAAACTGTATTTGCTGTTTATATGAACTAATATGGTTTGTTAATGAATTAGTGTTCAAAAAGTAATCTTGAAATTAGATAAAACACAATCAAGCTGTATGGTTATATGCATGTCTTACCTGCAATTTTTCATGGAAAGCTAATTCAATATCTAATCCTCTCCCACTAAAGTTTCCCAATTCTACTTGTCATGGCAGCTTGTCTATCAACTTTTTATGAAATATGTAACACCAGGAGAAGAAGTCGATTTAGTGATGCAAAGGACAGAAGAATATATTCGTGCTGAAGAGAGGGATCCTTATACTATATTTAGAAATCGAGTGACTGAGCTTCACCGTGGAAACTCTTACTTTTTTAAGGTATGATTCATCTCATATTCCAAAAAAAAAAAAAAAAAAATCTCATTTTCTAAATCTTCTTTAACTTCATATAATTTCTACTTTTGCAGCCTCTTAAAATAAGTGACCTTAGTAATGTTAATCCATCAAAAGCCTGTGAATATTTCAACAGCTGTTTCAAGGATCCATCAACTTTCACAGTTGTGATTGTTGGTAATATTGATCCTGCAGCTGCGATTCCTTTAATGCTGCAGTACTTGGTAAGTTGGGTTTCTTTTCAAGCCACATGGGTCTATGTCTGGACACATTTTTTCTTAAGTTTACAGGGTCTGCAATTCTCCATGCAGGGAGGAATACCAAAGCCATCAGAACCTGTTCTACACCTTATGAGTGATTACATCAAAGGACTACCATTTAACTTTCCAACAACCGTAGTTAGGTAAGTTATTTTATGCCAGGCAGTCAAACTCTAACATCAAGATGTTTTGAGGGAGGAAAAGCTTTTTGGTCTACCTACTTGATTGTCCTTGATTTCAAAAGGCAGATATGCATTTTTAATGTACAGAGTGTGCAAGTGTGTTGTTTGTGTGTGTACTATACACACAGACACACAAACATGCATGCCCACAGGAACATTGACACATACCCTGACCATAATCACACATTATGCTTGTAGAGAAGTGGTGCGCAGCCCCATGGTGGAAGAACAATGTTGGGTCACTCTATCCTTTCCTGTGGAGCTGACAAAAGTGACAACGGTTGGTTATTCTCCTAGAAGTTAAAGGACAGGGAAACACATTTATTTTACTGATGTATCTTTCTGTTGGAAAAATTAAATGACAGGTAGAAGAGATTCTTTATCTTGACTTCCTAAGTGAACTTTTTGAAACAAAAATATTACAGGTTCTCCGTTTCAAGCATGGACAGGTATGCATGGACAATCCTTTTAAGCTTAAGCATTTTCTTATTCTTTCTCCTCAACTTTAAATAATTCCCTCCATGCCCCAGATCTACTCTGCAAGTGTTTCAGTAAACCTTAGCGGCAACATGCCTCATAGGACCGACGACATGCATGGCTATATTAGAATACATTTTTCTTGTGACCCGAAAATTTCCTCTAAGCTGGTATGTACTTGGTATGACCATCTTAATTTATGGAATCTAATCATTAACCTGCCTATCAAATTACATTCCAGTTCATTAATATTTCTTAACAGGTTGATATTGCTTTGGATGAAATATTGCATCTCCAAGAAGAAGGGCCTTCAGACCAAGATGTTTCTACCATACTGGCAATTGAACAGAGATCCTATGAAAATGGACTACAGGTTAGATTTCTCTACGTCCTCATTTATTTCCAAGGTGGAACGTGGAGTCTCATGCCTATGGTTTTAACTTTTAACCTTGAAACAAAAATAAATTATCTTCATCTAATTTGCCCAAACCCCTTGGTTTTGAAACAAAGATTAAGGTTCATTCATGGATAAGAGAAATGAAAATTGTTCATAGCTGGTTCTGGTTGTAATTTTCTCTTGGCCCTTGTAGGATAATAACTACTGGTTGCAGAAGATTTTAGACAGCTACCAATCTAGGATCTATTCTGGTGATATTGGCAATGCATTTCAGGTTGGTGGCTCTGACCATCTTTTTCCATTAGTAGTAGCTTCCCTCTTTAAAGAAAATTTTTGACAGAGAAACTCAAGCTTTCCCTTTTAAGAATTGTTACATTAGGAGAAGAATTAATTATTTATTTTGATAATCCTTTTAAGTTTTTGAACGTTTCACTGGAGCAGGTTCATGAAGAAGGACGTTCCAGAATTAGAGAATCACTCACACAATTAACGACACAGTCAGCAATGCAAAGGATAATGCCCTACCCTTGCAAAAATCAATACACTGCTGTGATTTTAATGGCCCAACCACGTGCGTCAAAGTGGCTGAGATCTGCTCTGTTATGGAAGCCTAGTGATAGAGACACAAAGGTCAGTATCAAACTAGTTTACCACATTTTTAGTATCTAGCAAATTCTCCTCATAATCAAAATTCTTCAAATTTCCCAAAACTACCAAGTCATACACGCTTTGTTTAGTTGGTTCCCTAACTCCTCTATGCTTTGCATTATTGCATATATCATCTAAAACACCAAGAGTTATTGTTCTTTGCATGAAGATTGTGTCTTTCAAAACCATATACTGATGTTTCCTCTAATCAGATCTTTGCCTTGTTTACCAATACCTCAATTATTCTCAGTAGTTTTTACTGAATTTCGGAGGTTCAAATGGTGAAGTAGTCCTTTATGATGCATTAAATAAAACTTGTCTTTTGTCATGTTCTGCAGATTTTAGCTGGCGTTGCTGGTCTGACAGTCTTGGCTTTCAGTTTCTGGAGACATTCACGGAAATCTTAGGAAAATTGTATATATCAAAGCTTCATATACTAGGAAAGTTTACAGCTTCCAACAATAATCACAGACTTACTTCATGGATGAAAGTGAAGATATCCTATCCCAGGTACAAGGCTATCCCACATTTTTTTAAACATGAATGAATGCATACTAATTTTTTTAGGCCTCCCGTTGCTGCATCATTGTTCTTTCTTGTTGGCTTTTTGTTCTATTAATTGAGATTATGTTAACTTGAAGAACAGAATTAGATCAAAATCGAAAGTCAGCGAATGCATGCCCAAACTACTACTTTGATGAAATCAAATGCTTGATACTGATTCAACGCAGAAAGCACTGAAAGCAACTACACATGCAAATCACAAATAAGCACAGAGGAACAAAACAAGCAATCATCATAATGAAACATCAAGAACAAGCCATTCACTATCGAAGTAAAGAAACGAGGGAAGCTTAACTCAATACGCCGGAGGCATCCATGTCGATGCATTTGCTTAAAAATCCAGAAGCCACACTTCAGACCGTTCCTATGCGACCTGATTTCAAGGATTTTGAGCAGATTCGCGATGATCAATAAGTATAGTAAATCTCAACGAAATGAAAATACGGCAGAAAGAAACTGAAAATCAAGAAGAAGAAGAAATAATTGCTTCAGATTCGTGGCGAAGCCACAAAGGAGGCGTAATCGAACTGTCTGCAACTAACCGGACCGGATCACCGTGGACTTTCCGCCGACGATTTGCTTCTGAGAATTGCGTCCGGAATAGTAATAGTCATCGCCTTTTTTTTTTTCTGAGAAAGCAATGTGGAATCTGAACGGAAATCACTGCTGCCATGAAAAAGAGCATCTTCATTTTTATTTTCCCTCTTCTTTTGAGGCGTTTTACTTTTTCTCTCATGCGTAGATTGTTAAAAGGGGCCTCCTCAACATTCTAAACATGATTTGATTATGTTCTCCACCTTTCAATTTTTACAATCGGATCCTCAACCACTTTTTGTATTTAATTTTGCAGTTAGTATATACTGGAATTTCAATTCTAATTTGGCAGGGACAAACTTCTAATTTGAAAGCTTCAACATTTAATACTTTTGGGTTAATTTAAGTTAGTATAGCATGCAAATAATTTTTTTATTTAATAATGAGTTAACAAATCAAATTATTAAAGAGTTGATGGAGAAGTTTAATTTGTGGATTATATGGCGCAATAAGATGCTTGTGTTGTGTTTTTGAAAATGTGAGACGGTTGATAGGGGTTCACATTGTGTGGAAATGTATATTTAGATTGTGAAGGAGTGTCACTATATTAATAGATGAGAATACTGTTGACATAATATCCTATTATATAAAAGAATTTCTCAAAATTGTGGCAACCCGTGATCAAGATCGCATATGAGGAGAAGGGACACAGCAATTCAGATGGATGTATAGCAGCCTAACGGAAGGGTTTGTGAAAGTAAACATTGATGTATCCATCGTTCCAGGGATGGGTTGGGTATCAACGGGGGGTGGCAATTCTGACATAGTAGGCCGGGCCACCTTGGTTTACAATTGGCTAGGAAGTCTCAACAAGGTGATTTGAGTGTTGTTGGAGAGATGATGCCTATGGGGTTCCAGCTAGGGACATGGGATATTTCAGTAGGTTGTGCTTGAGTCTGATTGCCCACTGGCAGTATGGAAGCTAAAGAGCACGGCTGGTGCTTTGGTAGCTGAAGTCAAACCGTCAAAGGCTTGGGTGGGAGTTTGAGATTGTCGCTGGTATCACGTGTTAGGAAGGAGCAAAATAGACTTGCATGCGCATGAAATTGCAAAAAATGCTCCATGGATGGCTCTATTTCCTATCTCTTGTATGTCAATAAGTTCATGATTTGAATGAAAGCTAGTATTTTCCAATATATATATATATATATAACTAATAAGGTTATCGTTGTTTTGTTAATATCATCAAACTTTACATAAAAAATATTAATGTTATTTATCTTAATGGTTAAAAAAAATTAATAATTAACAAGAAATGCTTACTTTTAGATTCGTGAAACTGCTACAGAAGCCATGGTTGAGCTATGATCGAAGTGTCTGCAACAAACCGGATCGTCGTCGACTTCCTCCTTCCGACGATTCCTTCCAATGGTAAAACTATTAACTCTTGGAGGAGACGACAAATTGCATCCGGAATTATATTAGGCATCGCCTTTATCTAACAAAGCAATGTGGAATCTAATTCTAAACCCAAATTACAATTGTCATGAAGAAGAGAGCGAGCCACTTCATCTTTCACCTTGCCCTCTTCTTTTCATTTTAGGCCTTTTCTTTTTCTTTTCTTTTTTTTTTTCTTTTTTTTTCTCAGATACATCGATTGTACATGTGCTTCTCAACATTCTGAATAATATTTGATTATGCCCTCCACCTTACAGTTTTTGCCATTGGATCCTTAACCATTTTTTATTTTATCATTTGAGAATTGGGAATAGGTCATCATAAGCATGTGATTTTCGTTCTTAATTACCCTTGACACTAGAATTTTTTTTTTTTTTGGTACAATGGAACAATGTGAGCAAACCTTCTCCTTCAAGCCGTGTTCTAAGACTTGTACCTAGAATTTTTCTTTTGTATGGGTATAGAATTTTGTATACCTTATAAGTTAAATTTAAAATCTTTTATTTCACATCAAAAATATATTACCATTAAATCCTTTAAACCTTTAGAATTTTGACTTTAAAATTAAAATCTTAAAGTAGGTATATATTTGTTCTTAATTATGATAAACTTTAATTTGAAGATATCAAGCTTCAACATTTAATAGTAATGCCCTATAGGTTAGTAACTCATTCATGCATCCATATGAATTTATTTTCTAGTGTATAGGTTATCAATCTACGAAGGAATGAAGGTACAAGCATCATTTTAAGTTTTAAGTTTCCCATCTATATATATGGGAAATATGGTCGTTGAACAAAAATGATAAATATATATAATATTATAGGAAGTATCTAAACAAATAAAGTAAATTATATAATGACAAGTTATTATTATAAGAATAGTATTTTTATTTTAAAAA
>BPVZ01000078.1:686667-700207 GCA_020521535.1 Rubroshorea leprosula
AATATTGAATTCAATTTAAAATTTTATAATTAATGGCTTAAATTTAGGTGAAGTTAATTGATACTCTCTTTGTTTTAAAATAATAGTTATTTTTTAAATTTTGAGTTCATCTAAATTAATTGTTATTATTATTTTTTTTAGAGTAGACAAATTTTTTTACTTTAACCATATTATTATCCATTTACTTTGATTAATTAATCTATTACAAAAAGTTTTATTTTATCTAGGGGTAATATAAATAAATATATAAGTTAGTTTTAAATCTTTAACTTAGGGAAAAAGTAAAAAAATGACAATTATTTTGAAACAAAAGAAGTATCTATTAATTTAAAAACTTTAATTTAGAGTGAAAATAAATAAAGATCAAATTTCTATAAGCATCTACTATAACACTCAATATACCAAAAAAAAAAAAAAATGTAGATACCTCTTTTCATAGCTTGTCTTTAAAAGAAATTTATTACAATTAATTAATTTTAATTAACATTTTATATTTTTAGAATTTTTAATTAATATTTTTATATAAAGGAAAAAATGTATATTAATCCTGACTCTAAAAAAAAAAAATTAAAGTCCTAACCTTAATTTAAAATTTAAAAATTTATTTTATTAAATATTGATATTTAGATTTAAAAACTGATTATATTTTTAAATTTTAAATTTTAATTTTAATTTTTAAATATAAGTTGAGACTTTAATTTTTTTTTTTGAAAATTGAGATTGATAGGCATTAATCTTTTATATAAATTTTCGTGAGTTTTTTTTCTACATATTAAATAATAGAACATACAATGTAAAATAAAAAAACCTACTACCCTAACACCACTCCACAACAATCTCAAAATAAAGATTAAAATCAAAGAAATGAACATGCAAGACAAAATATGCGCGTGTCTACGTACATATAAACCCAAAATTAAATAAGATTTCTGAGATATTTTAACGGCTAAACAAAAGGGAAAAAATAAAAAATGATTTCTTATTAATATTAAAGGTCTTCACAATTTCATTGCACACAGATTGTGGTTAGTTATCATCAAATCTAGGTCTTTACAAAATCGTATCCTGTAGAAGATAAGAAGTTGGGTTATGTCACCATCAAACTCAAATTAAAGAACCCGCCCCCCTTAAAATACTACTAAAAGCTTTGTTCTTACTTAAGCCAGGAAGCCAAATCTCTTCAGGATAAAACCTAACAGTCTAAATTAACATAAACCTGATGATTTAGATAATTACAATATATATATACACTTTAGGCCAAAAGTGGGGATGATAATATTGATAATATTTAACAAAAGATGGTGACATTCAAATTGCATAATAATGGCTTGGCCGGTAACTTAAGTTGACGGTAACTCTTGATTTGCCTGCCACTTACCCTACATTAATTCCTTTTCCCTGTGACCTGTTATGGCGCTCATGGTTTGACAAAAAAATAAGAAAGGGAGCATATATACCCCTCTTTTTCATGGTTTTTGTATTAATGTCAATGGCATTTGGTCCCATTCCCATTCCTGATTGTTGGACACTGAAGTGTTCTTCAGTCAGTTTTGCAGCACTTTGAAATTACTTGTTTTTAATGATTTTAAAAATACAGTCTTCATATAGTGTATTACAAAAATTAACTTTTTGTGCATTACCTGAAAACTTAAATACTAGATTTAATTTATAAAACGATAATTATTTACTTAGTTGTGAAAATTTAGCATATATATTTTAATATAAGATTTGGACATATATTTAATTTAAAATCAATTAATTATAGGTGGCCCTCTTTATATTGAAGCCACATGTTTCTTTGTTATATTTTTTATGTGGGATTTTGATTTTTCCACTCAACATACTCTTTCATGTACAGGCTTGGTATAAATCCTATCATTTGATTTAATATGTCCTATTACATGCAAGTTCAGTATGGTAGTTCTGTTTGGTAAGTTGGCAACAGGTTTTTCAAGAATGGAGCCTAGGCTTATCATGTGAAAATTTGACATGTGGTTAACACAATATTTACATTAAATCTAAAGCCATAAATAAGTGACCCTTCTTGTATTTAAACCATATATTTCTTTTCTTTTTTTTTCTTTTTCTTTTTCTTTTTTTATTTTTTTTTGTAATATGATGATGTACTCTATAAAAAAGTATAATCCTCTCTTTCTTTCATATCTCTTCTAACTCGACTCAAAATTCAATTTCAAATCTCTCCCCACTTAATTCAATATTCGAATCTTGAGATTTAAAATTAAAAATCTCAAGTTTTTAATTAGTTAAACTCTTTGAGAGCACCATCTATATTTTTTGTTATATTTTGATGTGGAATTCTTCCACTAACATCATTTACTAATAGATACAACTCCTAAAGTTTTATAAGCATGATTTAGTTACGATCTTTCGTTGACATTTAAGATACAGAGAGGAGGGCGGGCGAATGATGTTTACTTTTACCGTGATTAGTCCATATATATATTTCAAAACTTATCGCGGTCATTTTCTTTGAAAGTGATCATTGCCAATGAGGAAAAAGTTTTTACCAATGAGGAGAAAGTAATGTGAAGGAACACTATTCTCTATAATCTTTACATATCTTCGGTGGGGGTTGAGATCAATTGATAATATTTATGAGAACATAAATCGTTTGTTTACATGTGGATGTTCGTTGAATCTTTTCGGCATAATTTGGTTGGAAGTGTTAAGCAAAAATAAATATGAGTACGTCGGGTTGGGCATTTTATTTAAGAAGGTCGTTGGTTGAAGGAGCAGAGTCAGACCGGGATGGGAAGAAGCCCCATATCCATCAGTTACTTCAATAATGCAGAGAGTACTTAATTTTTCATAATTTCCTTCATGTGTTCCCCATTTAGCACACATCTCCCAGAGAAGAAAATTCGCTTAATATCATAGGAAAAATTTGTTTACCTCAAACATGTGATTGTATACGTGTGATTGTATAATTACGAGTATAATAAATTATACTAAATTACAAAACAATAAACTCTTACTATAATATATGTTCTTAATTTTATATCTTAATCTTCTCAAACAATATTGTCAATTGCCGAATGTCCCTAATTCATAAACTAGGGATATAGTAGGATGTATACAAATCTCAAGAGGGACCACAGCTACTTACTTTACATGAGGCGAAATTAATGCAAGACATATATATGCGTTATTAGTTATGTAGAATGATAATAGAGTTTGTATTTTTAATCACAGATTTAAAATTTAATCTCTAATGCTTGTATGGGAAAAGTCAGAAATTTATCCTAAAATTAATGCTGTGGCCAAAAAATGACTGACCCAAGCACATTTGATTATTGACTTATGGTTAAGATGTGCAAAGCTGGGATGTTCTGTGTTGTGCATAAAATTCTTGCAGGAAAGTTTTGACCATATCCACTTCCTTTAGATCTAGGGTTTATCCGCATGGAAATTAAAAGTCAAATGTTCAGTAATATATGGCTAAGATGAATTAGCCATTTGGGATTTTCAGAGCAAATTTGATTGTTCTTGATTATTGATACCATCTGTACAGACTACGTATCTAAATCTGATTCTGCATTGAAAAGCCCAAGTAAGATTATTATTACTATAACTTGTGTGTTTGGAAATCGGCGGAATTCCAGCAGATAAATTTGCAATTGAGTTGATTCATCAACCATGGAAAAGCCCCTGCAAGATTATTATTTCTTTCTTGCGCACTCAAAACTGTGTAATAATTTAGTATGTAAGTATGTTATATGTAACCTCTCACTTTTAATAGTCAATTATACCAAGTCAATAGTATAACGATTGCTCGGAAAACCACCTCGATGAGGAGGCAGCAGGGGTGGCAGAGTTTTTTCAACTGATAAGGATTGCACAGGCAGGCGAAGGCAAAATCTGTTTTAAGACTACATATCCATATTTGACTTGAAAATTTATAACTTTAAATTTTTTATACATGATATTTATTTAAATATTAAAAATTTATATCGATTATGCAATGTACCGGTTACCGACACAAAACTTTTCTTTTTTATTGTAAGTTTGCACCATTTTTTTTAATATCAGCAAATTTGAACAATAAAAATTAACAATTTCCTACTCCCTTATTTATCCCACCAATGGGCATATAACTCGAAACTAGGTCTCAAAACCAGCGATGGCACCACAGAGATAAACATTATTTTGTTGATAAATACAGCAACCACTCAGCAGATGCTCAATTATTTTCAGAAATCAATACTGCAGAGTACACGGTATACATATTAATTATTCCTCATCAATACAAGGCCAACAGCCATCATGGTTCTTTTTTTTTTTTTTATCAGCAAGAAATTTATTGATACCCCTTTTTATGGTCATTCATAATTGAGATCATGAATCCATCCAATGGTAAAGATCCCAAGTAGACACTATCAAGCTTGTTCAATATATATATATACCTACCCCAGGAAATCTAGCAGTTTCTTTCTCTTAAAAAGAATAAGTACTTCATGTTAAAAAAAAAAAAGAATAAGTACTTCAATTGGTAAAGTGTTTGTATTTCATTCTTAAATCCCTTTCTCCATATCGAAAGAGAAAAAGCACCCATGATCTTGCGTGTTGAATGGGTTTAAATAAAGAAGCAAGTAAAAGTTTGGAACTGGCCAGAAGCCTACCCAAGGATTCTCTTTTGGTGTGTGTTTCTTTTTGCAAAATGCCATCACTATCACATCAACCATCACTGGAGAACTCTACACTCTTATACCAAGAAAGTTGCTACATCGATCGAACCCAACAAAATCGGTAACACCCTGAATCTTGTATCAAAATAGAAAGAGGATCATAAGATCTAAATATTAAAATTAATTAAAAAATTTTTTGATCAATGATAAATTTTGACCTTTATCAAAATCTTCATCTTTTTAGGAAAAAAAAAAGGGGGGAAATCTAAATCTTCTTCTTCTATGATTAAGATTAAGCAGCAAGGTTTGATTCATCAGAAATCAAGTTAATTACAAAAAGATCATTTGCTAATTTAACTTAGCATTGAGGAAAATTGGACTTACTAAGTTTTTAATCCTACGGTTGAATTCATTAACGGCTAAGGTAATTATTCAAATATTTCCTTGACATCCAAGTCAGGGTCTGTCTGAATCATAAAATGCAAACACAATTTCTGGTTAATTTTTTAATCCTAAGTAACATTAACTAAGGTTAATTAAGATTCTGAATCCTCCAACAACTTAAGACCAGGTAACGCGACAGGGACTCGGAGAGAAGAACCTCTTTACCATCCTCTTTCTTTTCGCCTGGGAGGACGTGTCTCCTGGAATTTTTGTGTACATGCAACTTTTTTCCTTCTCGTGTTTGACTGTCGAGTGGTTTCTGTTTTCTTTAGATCTTTAGTAATGATTTATTTTTCCTTTTATTGTTAAAAAAAAAAAATAGTTCTTCTATCTTTTTCCATATGTATTTTATGATGTTACTAGTAGATAAGTAAACAATTCTATCAACAGATATGTGGACAAAACTCAAGAGAAAAAATCAATCTGCCCAAATTTTTTTTTCTCTAGTTTAATTTGGCTTTTTCTTTAACATATATCAAATTCATCATAAAAAGGTTTAGTAAGACTGGATACGAACGACAGCGGCGCGCCCTCATTTTCCCTTGCTATTTCTTCGCAGTTGCCTCAACATTTCGATAATCTTTTCTTGGTCAAAACATTAAGTATGGTTAAATTCATTAGTCTTTTCAAAGTAAGTAATGGTAGGCAACAAACGAAATAATTCCCTTACAATTCACCCTTGACGTTCCTTACATTTACACTAAGAATCTGTTTAGTTTGAATGTAACGAAGAATTCATTTAGTTAAATGTAATAGTGTAATTTATAACGTATTTGATTTGCGAAGAGAGGAGGTCAGAAGAAGGGAAACAAAAATTAAAGAAAAGAGAAGGGTAAGTAAGAAGAAAAGTTTCGTTTTAATTTCCTTTATAATTTTGGTATATCCAAACAAAGAGAAGTTGAGACAAGTTCGTTCCTCAAACCAGACAAAGGTGGGCTACACAAAAATAATCTTTTTCCTCCCCTCCTCATCCCTTAAACCATAAAAACCCTAAAAATTCTTAATTCACATCTAACAAACAAATGTTGATTTGACAAAAATAAAGAAAGCACTTAAGATGACAATGAAGATATATTGATATCAAATGTACAATGCATTAATTTGTACGAATTACATAGGAGCATAGACAGCCCTTGAGTTACATGAATAAAATTAGCAGAAAAATTACCCTTATAATAAGAAAGGCAGCAGCCCCTAAGTCTGTACCTACTTCCTAGACAAAAGCTTTGCATTTTCCTTTTTCTTTTCAGGTTTTGTTCTCCTGAACTTAGGGGAAATTCCCTAAAAGCAGGTTCTACCATTCACCCTTCATCCCCATAACTTAATTACTATTACATATATACAGAATCTCCCATACCAGATGCCGGAAGCTATACACAATCAAGGAAACTTGAAGAAATAACCCCCCAAAAGGAATTAATCGGAAAACAATCTTGTATTTGCATAACCCAAACATGCCCTTACTGGATCAAGTCCGAAACCCAATCAACATCCGGAGCTCCGGAATTCTCACCCTCTTCAACCCGATCCAAAGAATTCTCCTTACTCAGTTTTTGAAACATTTTGGCACGTAAGTCCCTACCTGACTCAACCCTCTGCATCACGGGTTCCTCGTCGCAGTTCTTGTCCCAGAAGTCCAAATACCCGATCCCGGAACGGGAAGGGTTCCTGGTGGCGATGGGAGTGGTAGGGAGGCTGCAGAACCCAGGTCGACTGACGGCTCCTCTGGGAGAGCCGAAAACAGGAGGAGGAGAAGAACCCACGTGCGTGGTCCAAGAAGAAGGCATGGATTTTACCTTACCCAGCTGTAAGTTCCTCAAAGAAGCTACGACGTCGTTGATTGAAGCTGTACCCAGCGACCGACTAAGTGACTGAGCCATCGGCGATATCGGAGGTGAAGACTCCGCTCGAGGACTCATGGGTGGGGAAACCGAGCCGGGTGAAGACCAAAATGGAAGAATTTTTGCGCTGGTAGGCGAATCGTCATAAGAATCCGGCGAGTTCACGATTCTCAGTTGGTCGGACGAATGGGCAAAGAAACATACACGACGCCTGCAACCAGGTCCGTCCTTACACGGCTGCGTCCTGTACCGCGCAGGATGAAGCCAGCACTCAAAAACCCCATGAGCGAACTCGCAGGAATCCCCCTTTCTACAGTTCCCTTTCCGGAATTCCGGGCACGCCGTACCCGAATAATGGTACTTCCTAGGATCACGCCTCCGTGCCTTCTCTCCCGGATGGGCGTACGGGCATTCCGTCCAGTCATGAGACCTTCCTCGGGCGCACTTCCGAATCTTGAACTCATACATCCTGAAATGATCACAGGAGTAAGCATCCACCGGAGAATCAGGGTTCTCCAACCCAGAGAACTCAGAATCTGAATCAACATCCCGGTCGTTCGACGGTAAATACCGCTGGAGTGCAACCAACGCTTCTTGAAGGTGAAACGGACTGTTATTGTTGTCGGCAGCATTATATTTGACAGTAGAGTAAGCCTCAGCCATCGGATCATCCAACGACGGCCAAGGAGGGACGAGGATGGTCGGATTGTGACGGTGATGTTCGCCGAGCATCATCTTGGATTACTGGTGGGTTTGGGACTGTATGGAAAAACACCAGCATGTTGGCTGCTTATAAACTGCTCAGGGTTTAACCATGGTTAGGGTAGTGTAACCAAAGTTGGGTTTATTACGAGAAAGAGAGAGGGAGTAATTAGATATATATAGTTTTTATTCATCTTAATATCTAAAAATTATATTGCATTGTAATTAATTTAAAATTAATTTACAGTCAAATTTTATAAAAAAATATTTTTAATATTTATTTTTTTATTTATAAAATTTTAATTCAAAATTTTACTTTAAAAAAATTAAATTTCTTTCAATGAAACTAATAAATCATTGATAAAAATAATTAGATATTAAATTTACTATCAAGTGCTGTTTTTAAAATTAAATTTAAATTTAAGTTGTGAAACAAATATATAAAAAATTACTTTCTTTAAATATATCATATTGAAAAATATATTTTTAAAATTATTAAAAAAATTAATTTCATGTAAAAAGTTATTCGGGATATATTGTAATAGAAAAAGGAATAATTAGTAAGCTTCTGGTTAATACCACTGCGATTAAAATGGAGGGGAATGGTCGCAAAACAGCCGGTTACGGCTGCGAATCTGAGGGTTGAAGTGGGTGGATCCACGTGCAGCAAGAGGATTTTTACGGTGACGTGGATTAGTTTATATTTATATGAAAGATTGGGGTAAATTGGTAACCACGCCGTGGGGGTAATTATCGCGTATTGGAATAAGTATTTCCGGATTCCGGTGGAATATAAATGGAATAATTTATAACATCAATACATAAATAAATCAGTAAATGGAATAATTTATCTGGGCTAGGCTAGGCTAGGCTAGGCTAGGCTAGGCTAGGCCAGGTCCCTGGTCTTCCGAAGACAGTGGAACTCATAGATTTGCAGGAAAAAATACTACTAATACTGTAACAATAATAATAAGAAAAAGAATTTATTTAACATATATTTAAAAAAATGTATAGATTAAAATTATATTAAATGTTTTTTATTATAAATTTATATGAAAAATAAATAAATATTCATTTATTTAATAAATTTTTAAATTTTAAATTTTTTATATACATATATAATAAAAAATATTTTTAACATATATCCTAAATGATACAAGTTTAAAAAATTCTAAAAATAAACAACAAAAAAAGTTTGTATAATTTATATTATTTTAAATTACACAATAAAAATCATTAAATAAGATAAATGTTTTAATATTAAAAGCTTATCGTCCCATTCTATAACTTTTATTTTGTATTTTTTTTAATGAAAAGTTAAATATATTATTAAATAAAGAAATCATTATTTAAGTTATATAAACCTTGAACTGAAACTTTAAATCTAATAGTTCGACCCCAAACCGTAAGTGCTTGGATGAAGTGGTTAGAGTTTCGAGTTATACCACCGTGAACTTCACTAAAAAGCGATCCGATAGCCATGTGCCTCATTTGAAGGGGTGAAATGTTCACCAAATCTGGGGATCGAATCCCCAGTTGTTAATCACTAATTCAAACTAACTTTTTAACTATTATCCTTATCAAAAAAAAAAAAAAAAAGTTATACAAAGCTTAAAAAGTATAGTTGTTGTATAGCACTAATTACAAACCAATTGATATCCATCACAAATGAGTTAATTAAGGTGAAAATGATTCGATTATAATTAGAGATGCTTGCTAATTGTTATGGGTGATATTGACAGAGCTACTAAGGTAATAAGGCCACCTCTATAAACATCTTTACCACTATATTACCCCTTGGTCACAACAACTTTAAGAGAGAGTAAGATTACAAACTAACCATATTCCTCTTCCCAGATAAGGCCCTATAATAGTTGATTAGTTTGGAGAAGGATTATTGCTATATTCTAAAAGGACTATGGTAGTAACTTCATTATCTCATAATACTTTGGAAGCACATTCCTCATCAAGTTTCTCACCTTTGCGCTTGCTAATTGCCTCCATCTTTTTGCTAAGAGAGAGAAAGACTTTTATCTAATCTCTTCCATCTTCCTTTACTAGTCTTTAGTTCCTCATTTTGCTAGTTTTTCAAAGGGATGTCCACTAGGTTTGTATCCAATGCATAATCAACATTAAAAGGCTTTAAATCCTCATGCTCCTATGTTGGTAGACCCTCACCAAATTCCTTACCCGCATTTGTTTCTTAAGTTGGGAGTTGGACTTTGTTTTCCTTTCTATCGCTAATCGCCTCCGTTGCACTAACTTCTTGCCCAAGCTTCTCTGTTCGCTTTAGTATGGCAGCCACATGGATGTGGTCATACTGTTTTTGAACAAGAGGTGGATGATGGCCAAAATCTTCATTCTCAACTTCCATTGGGGGATTCCATAGTTCCTCTGTTTCCAGTCACAACCATGCACCATAGCCATGCTCAACTTTCTCCCCTTTGGTCTTCAGTGGACAAACCAATTCATAATCAAATTCAATATGTCTCATGCATCCACATACATAACAAAATTTTAGAAGTTTCTCATATTTGAGATGAAATTTTTGAGTCTCCTTCTCTGATACTTTAGCAATGATAAATCTATGAAGAGGTTAGCAATCTCCATTGAAATCGTTATTCTGAGAGCCGCATGATATTTTTCATCCATTTCTAACACCCTACCAAGATTCATTCCAAGCTTAAAGTCCACTGTCTCCATCCATAACCCTAACAGTAGATCTTGAAGATGTACCCAAACTAGCTAGATTTGAGGTGAAGGAAGGTATATTGCTTTGGTGACAATTTTGATCAAACCTCCTTAGTATGATCAAAGAATTATTAAAGTTCCATGGCACCTTCATTAGGACCTTGTCTACATCAAACTTGTTAGTAAACTCCAAAAAGTTATAGTTTTTCACCAAGTTCACTTACCTTCAATCCAATCTAAGAACTTTGAGAGGATAACAAGGTGTTTTGAAGTACTGTGAGATTGATTTTCTTTTCCTAGAAATAATTTTCCCAATCAAATAGTGATCCTCCTTGGATTCAAGGACTGCTTCCCAAGCATCCTGAAGAGAGACAACATCTTCTTCTTCTTTGGTCAATTAGAAGTTGCCTAGGATAGAGTTGAAAGCCTTGCCTTCAAGAGCTGGCACCGCAAATTGTCGTTCTTCACAGTCTCTGTTTTTACCTTGCTGTTGACGAGACCAGTTACTAGCCAAAACCTTTATTGTCATGAGGAGGATGAGCAAAACCTAAGTTATTGCCCAAGGAAAGGGCTATGAGGGGGGTATGTCGCATGGGAGGAATGGGGGAGAGGGAGCAACTACTAGGCGCACGAGAGAAGTTGAGAAAAATTTTTAGCAAGTTTTGATAAAATTTAGATTGTTTTACTTTATAGTTTGATAATCTGAATTATAAAATAAAATACTCATAATAAAAAAATTATTGAAAAGTAATGCACAATTCCTTTCATGTGAATTACATATTTTGTAGTCATGAATAAAAAAAAAAAAAAAACCTTTTAGAGTGATTCTCCATTAATCAATAATTAAGAAACATATAGTTTTTGATAGAATAAAGTGCAAAATTTTTATCTTAAAAATTATGATAATAGGTTTTTTTTTCAAGAAGGTAATTGCAGTTAAAAACGTCATTTTGGTTTTTGTTTTGTTTTTCGTTTTGTTTTGTTATTATTATTATTTTTTTTGTAAATAAAGAAGATCGCATTAAACTAGTGAAACAACATCAACACACTCGGGGAAAAGCGGTCCCCGTAATATCCGCAACACAAAACAGTTTAACAGGAGGTGGAAGGATAACAATGCTATGATTGATACTGTGTCCCAGCTTGGCCATTTCATCTGCAGCTATATTCGATTCCATTTTAAAACGTCATTTCGGTTTTCAAAAAACAGTGTTTTCCTTCTTTTCATTTTTCAATCCAAAGGCCTTTTGAAAACGTTTCAATGGTATGGTGGCCATCATTCCTTTATTAAAAATTTCTTAGATAAATTTAAAGGTGTGGGATTCCAACCCTAATCCCACGCTCCAAAGAAAAAAAAAATTCCTAAGACTTTTTGGGGTTTTTTTTTTTTTTGTTTTTGTGAACTAAGGAGAATTGTAAGAAATGGGAGAAATAATACCTGGGTGTAGAATCCAGAACTTGAATGTCATAACACGTTCCACATAGATCGTGACTACTAGACCACATAGTGTTACACCCTAAGACTTTTTGGTTAATGCATCATTTAACGACGTTTTGAAGTATGGAGTAAGCTTTAAAAAAGTATTTTAAAAAAGGTGTTAGTAATACTTAGAAAATTTATTGCCACCATATTCTAGGTTTTTTAAAAAGTATATTATTTTTTTTACAATATAAGGTTAATTGATTTGCAGTACATAAATTTAAATATTTAATTTTGATTTTAAATGAAGTTTTTTATATTAATGTGTATTAATTCAACAAAACTCTTGCCAGTTAAAATGTATATTACTAATTATGCTTGTTTAATAATGAATCTAAATTTTTTTAATTCAACTAATTATAAATAATATACAAAAGAAAATAACTCTCATTTTTTCTTAAATCTCTCTTTATTTATTTTGAGGTTCAAACTTTAGATATTTATATTAGAATATCAAATTTTTAATCAGTTAACTCACTTTTTTTTATAACAATGAATGTAACTCTTAGAATTAAAAGAACACTAACCAGCTAGCGTCTCTCTTCCCCTTTGTGATTAGGGAGATTGAATAAACTAAGATGAAAGTTTTTTCTCTTAAAAAAAGGGGTTTTCTTTCCTTTGTGGGGGTTCTTCTTTTCCCTCTTTTAATAATTTTTGCTTGGGCTTTTTCAAAGTTTTTCATCTGGTTTTTCTTCAATTTGAAGAGAACAACAGCATGGTGATGGTATTGGTTAGGCTCAAATTGGTTATGGTACTTACTCCAACTGTTGGTGGCATGGTCAAAAGACTGGTGGAGACTTGAATTCTCTCTTAGCTTAATTCGAGCATGACTTTAGTTATCCAAGGATGAGACTCCAACTATTCTCCGAACTAGCACATCCCCTCTTCGGTACCACATTCAACAAGTGGAAATTATTATTTACCAAATTATCTATAATTTTTGTATTTAAGTAGTTTTGTTGTTGCCACTACAACAATATCTTATATCTTAGGTAATAATAGGAATCTCTCTATATTTACTTTTGAGAATCTCTCATTGGCACATATATCTTCTATTACTTAATGCTTATACTGTAATTTAGTTTTGCCAATGAGATTCTGAATCTAGGGACTTATTATGTTTTTTATTTTTTCTAATAAATTACACATTAATCATCATGAAAATAAGTATTTATTAGTTTAAGAAAATAAAAAAAATAAAACACTTAATCACAATCATAAAATATTTAAGATATAATATAAGTCCATGTTTCATCCATCATATAATTATGATTGGACATCAAAATGCAATACATCCTAATTTTTTTATTAGTTTAGTTTGAAGTTCTTTCTTTTCCTTTCTCTAAATTAACTAGGGTCAAGCCCCTAGTCTCTCAAAATCCGCCTCTAGATTTGCAGGTTTTATAAAACAAGAATTCACAGCAGTACGCGGTTCTTGAATACGATTGGAGCATACAGCTTTTTAATATTTTCTATCGTCAGGATGTGATTTTTCTACTATGTTAAAACTGAATTAATTGACTTAAAGTTTAATCATTTTTTAGTCTGTCGGGGTGTTAGAGAATGTAATTAAGTCAAGTTTTATAGATATGTCCTCTCCATATTTCAAAATGAGTGACAAATAACGAAGAAAAGCAAGGGAAATAACATTGGTATATATGTATAAAATAAGTGTTTTGCATGACATGTCTTAGGAAGAATATATCTAAAAACTTAATATTTTAATTAATATTTTA
>BPVZ01000078.1:721849-733904 GCA_020521535.1 Rubroshorea leprosula
CCAAAATGCTACAACTTTATAATTACATTTTATAAATTTACCCTACTTATAGAGTCACAAAACTCAAAATATCCATCTTTACCCAAAAATATTTAAAAGATAAAGTAAAGTAAGAAAAATAGGAGAATGTGAAGGAACTCACCATTGTTGAGCAAAAAACCATGTCCTATTTAGAGGGCTTATGGTCTTATAACTTCCATTTATAAGATAAAGATAGGAATAAATTAAGCAATTATTATAAAATAATGTGTCTTTAAATAGGACAACTAACTTATAATGGTTAATTTGAACAAATTCTTAATAAAATAATAAATTTAATTTGTAAAATATATTATTTTATTTTTTATTAAAATATTTAAATTCCAACAAATATTTCTCTACACACTACAATATATTTATATATATCTTTTGCAATGTTGTCTATTACGATAATTTATACTAAAATAATATTTATGATGTTTCTATTACGACAATTTGCAATTAAGGTTTCTTTTTTTTTATTTTTTTAGTGACATTACTTCTCCTGAAATTTTAATTTTCGTTATTAATTTTGAAAATTTATACTTGATTAGTTGTTGATCATATTTTTACTTTGACTCTCTATTGTCAATTTTAATTGTTCAAAATTTGACATCAATATAAGAAAATAAAAAACAATAACCTTAATTATAAACAATATCCTTAATTATTATGCAGGTCCACTCTTGACAATTCTAATTCTGATCATATATATGGTTTAAACCTTGCCTCCAAGATTGGGGGTTCTACTCTCAGAGATCACTTCTAAAGAATTACCCCTTTTTACCAAATCGAAAATTCCCCAATGTTTAAAAGAAAAAATGTATTATTCCGTTGTAGGGTTCAAAAAAGCGAAGTGATTGACGTAAAACTGAAATTGACTAAAGCAAATGATACTGCTATGGGGGAGGAGGATCCACCACCGTGTTGCACGTCAGAATCAAGCATATATACAAAAAAAAAAAAAAAAAAAAAAAAAGCAGATTGAATTCTCTCACTTTCAAGCATATATATATATATATATATATATGATGACACTGCCAATACTATGCATGTATTCAAGTGTCTTAGGCTTTCATTATTTTCCTGATTCTTTTTCAAGGCTATGAAACGTCGATGTTTCTGATTGGTATGTTCTTGTTTTATCATATTAGCTTACTTTTCGGGAGGCAGTGACTCGTAGAGAGAGGCCGGATGAACAAGAAATGACGCATATTTATAATTTTATTGAAGAAAATTACACAAACGATGGAGAATGGATGCATTTATATAAGGTGTTCAATAATAATAATAATAATTATTATTATTATTATTATATGAAAATGATATGTTGTATACAACATGACATGTTATTTTATGCACTGAAATAAACATTTCAGCAGAAAAGGACAGATACTTAAGTAATAGATGCATGTTATTGTTTTGTTTCTACTGTAGTAGTTATCAGACCTGTTTGGTGCAGTTTGTACAAAGGACTTTTTGACTTAAAAAACACAAGCCGTACTAAATGTTACAACTAGTGAAAAATGTTATAATTTTTCATAAATTAATTTTTTCTTCATTTCATTGTAAATTTCAAAACCATCAATTTGCAGGAGTTTTTCAGTTGGGTTTTAATAAAATTGACACATTATTTATATTTTATCCTCATTTTTTTATTTAAAAAAAGAACACTTCCCTAACAGTTTCTTTCCAACAAGGCTTCTATTAAAAATTTCAACTACACCAAACAGACACTTAACTTTATAATAAAAGAGAATATTCCTTGTACTCTTACATAATATTATTTTTTACATCACTAAAAAACAATATTTAACCAATAAAAATATAATCAATAATTAAAAAGCTATGATTATATTAATATAATTGACAAAAATTATGTCAATTATAATAATTTGATGATTATTTAGATGTAATCGATAGTTAATAGTGATTATCGATTATGCATGTATAATTGATAGCCAATTTCGTCCATTATACTTGTATAATCGATCGCATAGTGATTGTCAATTACATCAAAATTTTGTAGATGTATATATATATATCAATATTTAACTTTTCACTAATAGTATTTATAAATATTATATATCTCGTAAATAATAAATTGATAATGAAAATTTAACATTATCAAATATGATATTGTTTTTAATTAATATTATATATATTTTATGTATATATAATGACTAAATTAAGTGTAAATATGTAGTGTTGATGTCTCGCCCCAAAATTAATACCCTTCGATTAAGCGGTTGTTGTAGCTTAACTTTAGGTGTCAAATCCACATGAAAGTTATATTAAATCAACAAAAAGAGTTGTCATTATGAGAAATTAAATTAAAAAATGAATTCTAAAATTAAGAATAAAAATATTTAAATAAAAGATGATAATTATAAAAGATTAAAAATAATATTATAATGAACAAGACTTCAGAGTTCACTTAATTGATTTGTCTAACTGTTATAAATTTTGAGTCCTATTTATTAATCAATTGCATGTTTCACATCCCAAACAAAAGATTTAACTGTGAAAGACCAATAATAATAACTAATATATTTATTTTGAGAGAAATTAATTTCAATAAAAAACAAACTGATTTATCATTACGAGCTATCCGAGAGCGACAATATATCTAATCGACCATACTGCAGTAAAAGATCAACCCGCAAAACAAATCTATCAATCAATTATATTCTAACAAATCACACATAAAAAAACATAACTAATTTTATATGAAATTTGATAAATATAATTTTCAGGGTTTTAAAATTTAAAAAATAATTAATAATTTCTTAAAAATAAAATTAAACAATAAAATCCATGAAGAAATTAAAATAAAATAACAAGTTAGATTCTTCAATTAAAATCCTCCCTAATCTTATTGAAAATTTAATTGTTATTTAACATAATTCTTTAGTCTTGGAGAAGAAAATAAAAGGATGGTAACAACCTCTCCAGCCTTGGAACCACCTTCCAGAATAACTTGGATAGGTATTTATAAGGTTTTAAAAACTCTAATTATAATGGTTGTGGGACCCACATCACAATAATTCAACAGATATGATTTGACCGAAAAATGGTACAAGGGGTGGACACTCTTTACAAGGTGCCGGCACTTTGAGTGGAGCGCCTACTGCACCCTCCTTGTCGGGTTTTCGGCGTTTTGTGCAATTTTGGTTAATGGCAAAATAACAGTCTTGGTCCTTGACTCTTGAGCCTTCAAACTTCTAAATTTTGTCCTTGGACCCTCATCTCTCTGGCTCTTTGTATTTGAGTCCTTTTCTTCTAATTTTCTCCATTTAGTTACCAAACCTTTAATCACCAAAAATTTACACAACATGAATAAATGAACAATTATGAAATTACTTGTAGAAAAATATAACTCTTAAACCCATAATTCCACAAATGTCAATAGTTAAGCACACTTTAGATATATATTTTCATGCTTTCATCAAGTGTTATAATTTATAATTTAATTAAAGTAGATATATGTATAATATTAGTTAAAAATAATTTCATATTTGATAATGTTAAATTTTTATTACTAAATTTATGAGACATACAATATTTATAGATACTACAAGTATAATCGATAGAATTGACTGTCAATTAACTCATATCGTCATCTCCATCCAAAAAAAGTTAAATTTTGTAGTTAATCTAATTTAAAACATAATGGACAACTATTTTAAAATATAATTGATAGAATTTCTGTCAAATATATTTTATCATTATATATGGACACAAAAACAAAATCAATAAATATCTTCTCATGTTATCTTCTCCTACCTCTCTCCTCCTCCTTCCTTTCCCACATATGTTTCACCCCATTTCCCTTCTCCCTCTGTTCTTATCTTCTTCTTCTCCCTTTCATTTTTTTTTTCTTTCTTCTTTCATCTTCTCCGTTTCCTTCTACCTTTTTAATTCTCGCATTGCATGTCTTCATCTTTCCCTCTTGTTTCTACTTTTCTTTCATAATTCCTTCTACCTTTTTTATTTTCATTTTGGTTGTCATCCTTCTACTTCTCTTTCATTTTCTTTCATTCTTTCGTCTCAATGTTTTTATTTATTTATTTATTTATTTATTTGCTATTTTCATTTATCATTCAATTATTTTTATTTGATCTACTAATAATTTTTTACTTTTATTTTTGTAGATTATTAAGTTTAAAATTATTTTATGAGGTAAATTCATATTTTGATTTATATATTTCATTTCTTTTTATTTTGAATAAAATCTTATAATATATAACAATAACTTTTTCTCTTTTTTTTTAACAGATTTTTTTATTTCATTATAGGTAAATTACTTGTCATTTATCTTGTTTTTCAATTAGTCTCATAATATTTGAAAATTGTTTTTATTTTTCAATTGTTCTCAAAATTATTTTATATATATTGTTGTTGCACTTGATTATTTTTTCATTGAATTTTATTTAATGATTTTATAATTTAATTAATAATTAAAAAATTAAAAATTTAATTTTACATTTTTTTAATTCTAACCTTTTTTTATTGTTGGAGCAAATATAATCAACAAAAAAACATTTATGTTGATTATACTTATTTTCGACTTTAGTTTATTCGACAAAGTTGACTATTGATTATGTTTATTTATTATACTTATAATCAACAAAATTGTCCTTGTAATCGACAAAAATTTTTGTCGATTAAACATTGTTTTCTAGTAGTGTTAGCTAATAAAAAAAAATTTATGATTTATTCTTTTATATCTAACTAATTATCATGCATAAATTGATATATATCTATTAATTTAATGTATTAATACTATATATTATAAAAAAAACCATTGCAAGTTTATGATTATTGTCTTGTTATACCAAAGATAACTTTATTGAATTCATACATAGTAACTAAAAAATTAATTTTAATTTGGGATCAAAGTCATGAATTCAATTTACTGCAGTATTGCCCAGCAACTAACTTTTTATTATCAAAAAATTATTGTTTGATTGCAGCACTTGGTTACTCCCATTTTAGGTGTTGAAATGCGAGTTCCAAGTAAGAGTGAAAGCAAGTGATTTCTTATTAAGTTTTGAATTTACGATGGTATCACCATATTTGAGCTCTTAATTAAGAGTTCCCACCGGCCTAGTATCTCAACCCAGAACTAGTCCGTACGTCACTCCTCCCTTCATCCCCTTTTTTAATGGAAACTAGAAATTTTCATTAAAAAGTAAAAAGAGATTATATCAGAATCTCTAAATATTAACGCATTATAATTAACCAAAAACTGAATCATAACTCATAACACTAATTACAAATTTAAACTGTACACATAATAAATTTAAACAATTAAATATAGAGAACCATATGCAACTAAAGACTAAAAGCAATCACTATAGGAGCAAAAGTAGAGCTACCTAAATAAGAGGATTATCCTATTAAGTAGGCCAAGTTTCTAGAAAATCCCATTGAAATTGCCAGCTTTTAGTGAGAGTAGATAATCTAATGAGTGACAGTCTCTACACACCAATTGTTGGTCCTTCCTTAAACCAAACAAACCTTAATCTTCCATCCACTTGTAGCACTCACAACCTCTGCCTTTGATCCGCCAACCGCCTTCTAATTGAATGTCCTTGGTTAAATACCCTTTTTGGTTCCTTTACTATAGGAAAAAGCATATTTTTAATCTCTATACCGAAAAAATCTCCTTTTTAATTTTTACTGTTTCAAATTCGACCATTTTTAGTCATTTTGTTAAATTTTGGCTGACGTGGTAAATTAACTAACAGAAAAACTTATTTTTTTTTTTATTTTAATTATGTGAAAAATCTACTTGGTACAACTTGATGATATGGCCAAATTTTTTTGTCTAATTTAACCTTAAAAATCATTTAATTACATAATTACCATTATAAATATTTTAAAGATTATTTTGTGATTAAAAATACTTTTAATTACTTATTTGCCCCCATCTTCTTCCTTCCTCTAGCCTCTTTTTTTTTTCCCTTTCAGATCTCGCCAGGATCTTTACGAACCCAACATTGGGTTCGCGCTGGATTCACCTGGGTTCGTGACGGGAAACCCAACACTTGGGTTCGCGTGGGTTCGTGATGCAAACCCAGGCACTAGGTTAGCATCACGAACCCAGTGCTTGGGTTCGCGTCACAAACCCAGCGCCTAGGTTCGCGTGGGTTCGTGACGCGAACCCAACACCTGGGTTTGCGTAGGTTTGTGACGCTAACCTAGCACTTGGGTTTGCAAAACGAACCCAAGATCTAGGCTGGGTTCGCAACGAACCCAAGATCTAGGCTGGGTTGGCAACAAACCCAGCTCCTAGTTTCATCTACTGATTATGTTTGAATGCTAGGACTTTGTATTTCGTATTCCATTTTTCGTTTTCATTGTCGCTAAACATGAATGATGTGGATTTAGCTTTTGAATTTCATTTGATGATTAGATCGTTCTTAGAAACGATTTTAAGTATTATAATTGGAGATTCAAATCTCTTCTGTTATGTATCTAGTTTTTTATATTAGATTTTAGCTTGCATCTACTGATTCTAAAATTGAAATATTTTGATTTCGTGTTTGAATTTTGACTATTGATTTGATCATTCAAAGAATTGGATCATCGTGACGAATCCAAGTTTGCGACGAACCTAGCGGCATAAGACAGAAGGGGAAAGAAGATGAGGCAAGAGAGGATAAGACATAAGTGGGAAAAAGATGGGGCCAAATAAGTAATTAAAGTTACGTATTTTTAATTATAGAATAATCTTTAAAATATCTATAATGGCAATTATGTAATTAAATGATTTTCAAGGTTAAATTAGGCAAAAAAATTTGGCCATGTCATCAAGTTATACCAGGTGGATTTTTCAAATAATTAAAATAAAGAAAAAAATAAGTTTTTCTGTTAGTTAATCTGCTACATCAGCCAAAATTTAACGGAATGACCAAAAAAGGATCGGATTTCAAACAATAAAGATCAAAAAGAAGATTTTTTCGATACAGAGACTAAAAATGAACTTTTTCCTATAGTAGAGGGACCAAAAAGGATATTTAACCAATGTCCCTTGTTACCTGCCCACTATTGTCCCATAGAATCTAATAAGAAGGGACTTGACATATTCAAAAGAAAATTGTCTCACATGATAATCAATTCACCTTAAATGAAAAGAGTGGAAAAAGAATAAAGGGATGGAGTAGAAAATATGGGAAGAAATATGATCAGGGAAACAGTGAAGGAGGAGAAGAGTAGGCACAAGAATTGTTGAAGGGAAGGGGAAAAGAGAAAGAGAGAAGGGATTAACTTAGGGAAGACCAAAAAGAAGGATGGAAGAGGGAAGGAAGGGGAGTTTGATATTGCACCACACAGTGGATTTGACACCACACCTTAAATCCCAGTCTTCAAATCGTGGTTTCTTTTTTGGGTCCAACACTTTTGATGCAAAACTCCACGTTTCTTAAACTCCTCGAACTCACATAGGGGTTGAGCCCCGCCTACATGGTGTTGACTCCTTGCTTGTCAACTAGGTCGTTATCATTATTACTTTTAATCTAACTATAGATTGTACAAGAGGAGATAATCATTTAAAAAAAAAAAAAACAAAATTTCTCATCACCCAACTTAAGATTCAAATTTGAAATCTTTAATTTAGAATTTCAAGCTTTTAACTAGTTGAGTCACTTGTTGGAGGCCTCACTTTTAAACTAGTAATTATGAATATTAGTTAACTAAATCCTCACCCCAATTTTAGAAAAGTAGGGGTTAGTTACCCTTAGTTGACAAGGCATCCATCAATGCTAAACTAGGGTGGGCAAGTAGCTGTGAAAATTGACATGTGGGTTTTAATACAAGGCTTATATCTAACATAAAATCAATTGAAAATAAGTGGAGTAACTCTTTTTAGATTTAAGTCATATTTTTCTTATTATATTTCAATGTGAGGTTTTATCACTTAACACACCTCTTCACATGTAGACTGGATATGAATGTAAACCTTAGGTTCTGATATTATGTGAAAATTAACATATGAGTTTCAATACAAAATTTATATCAAACCTAAAATCAATTGATAACAAATGAAGTAATCTTCTTTGCATTTAGGTTACACATGTTTCTTATTACACTCCAATGTGAAATTTTGCCACTTAACAATAACATTTTATAGGGCAACAACTTTTCCCAAAAACAACAACCCCACTTTTATTCATATCTTTAATGTAACTAATTTCACAAATAACTGATAACATGAGTCTCATAAGTTTTATATATCGTGTTAAGCTTAGCCAAACAAACACTGCACCAAACTGCTTACCATCTAACTCCTTTATTAAAGAAAAAAGACTGGGAAGCGTCTAATCTGGAGGAAAACATGATTGTAATTTAATAGAGTGAAAATAAAGCTTTGCTTTAATAATGTTAACCAGAATCCAAAAAGGTGCTGTTAAAAAGTGTTCCCACTTAACTGAACTTGAATGGATGTTTCCTCAAATCCTTCCAATTGGGACCCAAAAAAGTAGCTCACAAGTTGTTTAAAAGAAGTAGAAAATACACAGATAAGGTTTGGTGTTGTAAAAGTTAATATCTACCCTATATATGGCCATACATTACTTGTGAAGTAAACCAGGTGCATGTGAACCATAATGTGTGCCATTATTTGTGTGTGTGTTTTGAATCTTTCTTCTTTATAAAGTTGCCTTCTTTCTAAAGATTTGAGGTAGCAAAAGTAGATAAGGCTGAAGCAGAATATGATTTTGCCTTTCTGTTGAACCAATAAAACAAACTTGTCTTTTTTTGGTTTTGATCCAATTTGGTGTTGTTTCGGGGTAGGTAAGCATTGATTCCATCTAAGGCTAGTGAGTCGTTAGATTTGGACTTTGGGGTTGGACCGTACCTAGTCTAGTCCTAGGTTTCTTGAATTCACTGGTTTGGCAAAGATCCCAGTTTTGTTTAGGCTTTGGTAGGCCAAAACCTCATCGGTTAATTTCTTTCATGCTTTCTTGTCAAAACCAAGTTTTAAGACTTTCAAACAAATAGAAATTAAGGATTTAAGAGTTTATGTCTTGAAGGAATAACTATTTCTTGTTAAAGTACAAAATTAAGGCAATTAGATAGAGACCATGTCATGTTAGAAATAGTTATTCCTTGTTTGGCTAAGTTTTTGTCTTAACATGGGGAAACAAGATTGGAATAACTAATAGAGAAGAGTAATAACTAAAACATGATATTTTAAAAATCAATACTCTTTACAAAATTATTTAAATACTCTTTAGTAAATTTTTATTGAGTATTGATTCACTAAAAGTGTTTTAATTTTTTTATTATCATTCCTTGTATTTTAATTACCAAAATATCAAGACTTTTCTCAATCCATAACTAATAATACTCACCTAAATTTTAGTCATTCAATTGTTGCAACGTCTGTTATTCTAGAATGACCATCTATTCAGTAAAAACATTGAACAGTTTATTGAGAGTGAAGGGGAAGACAAAAATTTAAATCCCCTTAAGGTTTACACATGGGTATGAATTAGAACTTTTTCAAATCCACAAGAGGAATATAGATTTCCAAAATAAGTTTTACCAATAAGATTGTTTAATTTGAATAAAAAAATTTGTTTAATTATTGCGCCATCACTTGTCCATTTGTTAGAAGTAACTTGCTTCCGAAGTAACATTTAAAAGATTATCGATAGAGTTGTAGCTCAATTAATAATTTTTTTTTGTCATAATTAGTAAAGAAGTTTAGTCTCACCTTATTAAACAGGATTTTAGTCTCACCTTATTAAACGGCATTTGATATTGTAGAGAGATCATCAAATCCATGCTTCGAAAATCCTCAGTCCAATCATGGTTAACATGGCTATGACCACACTAATGGTACACCACATATTAGGGTGGAAAAAAGCCACTTGATCCATTTGCTCAACTCTAACCTAATTCTAACTTTATATGTGAAAATGAGTTAGAGTCTACATTTTTCAACCAGCAACTTGTAACTTACCTATAGTATCAATTAGTATAAGTTACGAGTTGAGTTTGGGTCAATTTGTGAGTTGATGGGATTACCTTTTTGTTTTCTTTTTTATTGTTATTTTCTAAAAAACATTGTACTTCTTATTCTTAATTAATTTTCCTAGTGGTAACTCTCTCCATTGATTGATACTTTTCAACCTCCTCTTTATTATTCACATAGTTTTGAACCTAGCTATTTTGAGTATTTGCTCATCATTATTTTTTCTTCTTTCTCTAAAAATTATGTGGTTTGATATAATTACTAAGTATCATGAATTAGGTGATAATAAAACTAAAATATTGAAGATGTGATGTCGGGATATATCCATAATGATTTAGTGAAAGAAGTTCTTGAAAGAACAATTTCATTTTAAGGAGAGGCTTAAACTTAATAAATTATGTTTCAAGATGATGATTGCAAAATTCAAACTTTATTTTCCAAAAAATTTTAATATTTTAAATTTAATATTGTATATATAACTTATGACTTTTTCTTAATTTAAATGTTTGTGGTGGAAACTATAAAGTGTTTAGTGTTAGTAAGTTACACCATTTTAAAACTTTTAAATTTTAGTTAGATTTAGATACTTATGATTTTATTTGAATATAATAAAAATAAAAAAATAATTATAAAGAATGAAAATAAAATAAACCTACGAGTCAACCTATACCCAATTAAAGTCCAGTTAAGATTAGTTTTTGCCAAATTGTAACCTGTTTACAACTCAACCCGTAAAACTGATTATCAAAAATAACCAACCAAAATCTAACCAAACCCACGCATTTGCCAAGCCTAACCACAAATGAAACACTAAAAGAAAATCTAAAAGTAGGCATGTTTTTAGATCCTTAGCTTCAAGTTAGAAACTTTATTATTAACCTATATATATATATATACATCAAAATATTATTGACTTGTTATATTACATCATATACATACCATATGTACCCTTATATAAAACTTGTAAATTTTTCCCTTAGCAAACTATGAGGTAAGGGAATCGAAAATATTATCCTTATAACATCACATGTCATTATAAACTTGTAATATAATATATTATATAATTAACACTTTTTATTCAAGAGTTTATCATTGATATTATATATATTAATTAATTTATTTAATATCATATTATATTTTATTTAATGTTTTGTAAAATTATAAAATTATAATTTTAGTGATATTATAACTATAATATTACTTAAATAAAAACGGGGTTTAACTCCTTTGAATCCCATTCCCTTCCCTCCCCGGTCCCAACCAATTTCCTTCAGTTAAAGGTAATAAAAAATAAAAAGGGCATGTTCGGTCGAAAAAAGGCAGGCTCCGTGGACTTCTGTGAACGAGTAGGTCGAAAACGACGAAAGCTTTACAAGCCCCAATAGGCTCTGAGCCCAACATTTGGGCCGGTGTCTGTAGTTCTGGATTAGCTGCTTCCGTTTTTCTCTTTATCTCCTCTCTTTTTCACTGGTCTGGGTTTTTTTTTTTTGTTGGCAATATGTGGTCTGGGCTACTTGTGGGCTTATCCAAGCAAAGTTTTTTCGGCCACTACCGAAGTAAAGTTTGAGGCCCATACCTCGTGATTTATTATCCATTATCCAATATATCATGCATAAGGATAGGCAATATAACATTTAGATTAATAGTTCTTTCTAACAGAGTGGTAGCCAGGGTCAAAAGGATGCCTTCTTTCATAGAAGTTGAACTTGAAACTAGTTGAAACATAGTTTCTAAAAAAAATTTTGATTTTTATAAAGCTAGTTTTCAACTAAAAGTTGAAATTACATGGTTATAGTTTTTAGAGCTAGGTTTTTATTTATTTTTTATTTTGAATTTTATTGTGGGTGTTAGTCTTTTTATTTCTTAACCTATCTTATTGCATATCATGTAATTTGAACTTAAAATTTCTCACTTTTATTGGAAATAAATTACTATTAAATTATTTAAGTGAAGCAAAGCCTTTATTGGTGTCTTCTTCTTCTTCTTCTAACTTAAAATTTCTTACTTTTATTGGAAATAAATTACTATTAAATTATTTAAGTGAAGCAAAGC
>BPVZ01000078.1:746548-767175 GCA_020521535.1 Rubroshorea leprosula
TTCGCTAGTGGAAAGTGAAAAGTTCTAATTCTTGTCAGTGTTTTATGACGATGACAAGCAGGGTAACAGGAGGATGGGTGGAATGTAAGTGCTCGATGTCGTCAGAAAATGGATTTGTGTCGCCAGGAATTAACGCATTTGGAGTTTGGACAAAAATTTATATGTCAACTATTTTTGTATAAAGTTCTATATATGAATATCATATACCCATGTATGCTCTTCCATCATATTTACTTATTTTAGTTTGATTTTTACATTGAGTTATTTTTTTATGTAGAAATTAGGGATTAAATTTTAAATTTGTTGATTAGATGATTTTATATAATAAATAAATAATAATTGAATTTTTTTTTATAAATAATGTTTATTGAATATTTTTATTTAAATAATTTTTTTTAATTATCATTCATATACTATATAAAATCATCTAATTAAATTTTATGTAAAAGTTAAATTAAAACAATTAAATTTAATTAGAGGAAGTAGTATTTTATTTTTTAATTGTAATCATTACACACTCATTTTCGAAGATGGGAATATCCTTGTAAGCATGAGCTCTGTAGAAATTATGATGTTATGATGCAAAGACGGAAAGGCTGAAGACAGGTGAAGAATTCTATCAGTAGCAATACATAAGCCAAACAAATGATTATCTAAGTTCAATTGGATGCAATAGGTTAAGGTATGATGTGATTTAATGAAGGTTAAAAGGAAGATGGAGGAGGAGTATAGGAAATTGAACAAAATGGAAATGAGCATGTGGGAATGCTGTGAACTTCTCAATTCAATTATGGATGATAGTGATCTAGACTTGGATGAACCTTAGATTCCAAATTTAGGAAAATTTCCAATTATGAGAAATTTTAAAAATGATTTTTTTATAAGAAAAATGATCTTCATATCTTTCCACTTTTAAGAAGTGTTAAATACAATAGGTTGAAACTAACAATCAAGAATTTTGTTTAATTTAATGAGTAAGAGTATTTAAATTAGTAATAATAACAATTATCACTAATTAGATTAAACAAAATTGCCACTTACTAGTGTTTTTTTTTTGTACTAAACCCTTTATATTTGGAAGCCACGTTGAATCTAAATAATTTAAAGTCGAATCACATCAAATTGTATCAAAAAGAAGCTTTTCTAATACTTATCTCTCGATTCACAAAACTTGAAATTGATATTTTACTTAATAAGAATCAATCTCTTTTTATTCAAATCAACATGTCATTAGTACTGTTACCCATTAATTTTAAACCACTACATTAAACAACCCATTAAAAGAAAGCATGAAAAATAAGAAATAGAAAAGACCTTGCCGGCCTAAAAAAACCTTAAATAGGCCATTGTTGGTCCAGAAAACACCAGGGATGAGCATTTTCGGGTGTAGGTCTAATATGAGATATATTTAGTACTTGGTTTTAAAATTTTTAGCTATAGTTTGTTAGATTTAGTACTTGCTAAATAGTTGAAGATTTATACTAGATACTTAACTCAATAGGTACTAGATAACTTATGAGTATATATTTATGTACTTTGTTAAATGATATTTTACTTTAAATTTTTTGTCAAATTAAAATTTAATACAATATTGTTAACTTTCAATCTAAATCTAAATAAAACTAGTAAAATTTTAATAAAATATTAGTTATTATAATTTAAATTTAAATTTAAATAACAATAGAGAACTAAAATTTGGTTTTATATCCAGAACTCAAATCTATGGACTATTAAAAATCTAAACTTAATTAAATAATTAACAATAAAGAATTAAATCTAAATAAAACTAGTAAAATTTTAATAAAATATTAGTTATTATAATTTAAATTTAAATATAAATAACAATAGAGAACTAAATTTTGGTTTTATATCCAGAACTTAAATCTATGGACTATTAAAAATCTAAACTTAATTAAATAATTAACAATAAAGAATAAAAAAATATGTACCCAATAAATAAAAAATGAAAATAAAATAAATAACAAAATGAAAGTCTTTTAAAGAAGATAGCTAGGTTTTTGAGTTCATAATCCTCTTAATTCTTTAGTTTGGTTTGTTAGAAATAAATAGTAACTGATAGTATTATATCTATTTTAATATTATGATATTTATATTTTTAACTTACGATTTTTATCATGTTAAATTTAGAATTTGAAGGTAAAAAATTATCTATATAATAAATAAAGATTATGATTCTAAAATTACTAAAAGAAAGTTAAAAACAATCAAATTTGAAGTTGTATGCACTCACCATTACCTAAGAGTGCAAGGATGGGAAAAAATTGTTAGTTATGTGTGTGATATGTGTTTGATTTAGGATTTGTTATTTATAAACTATAAGTGTGGTTTTTTATTTTTATTTTTGTATTTTATTATTTTTATTTTTAAAAATTATTTTGTGAAAATCATGCATATGGGTTTAACATCACTGCCTAAAAATGCAAGGAAGGAAAAAAATTGTTAATTACGCGTGTGATGTGTTTGATTTAGGATTTGTTATTTATAAACTATAAGTGTGGTTTTTTATTTTTATTTTTGTATTTTATTATTTTTATTTTTAAAAATTATTGCTATTATATAGATATTAAATATAATAAGTATATATAAAATTTCAATTATATAAATATAGATAATATGTCAATTAAATAAAATGGTTAAATAAATCAAGTAAACCGTTGTAAATGTGTATATTTATCATTTGATTTAATATTTATGAATATACTATTTTTATATTCATTATTTATCTAATTTTTTTTACCGTTCAAGTAAAATATTTATCTAAATGAATAAAATACTTGTAAGTAACATGTATACCTGTACCTAATAGCCACATTTGGAAAACACTTGAACAGAGTCCAGACCATAATGGATGGGCCTGCATGGCCCAAAATGTAAAAGCACCTAAGAACATAACACGTGCCATGCACACTTGCCGTCTCTCCATCCCCGCCTTCTCATTTTCTTCGCGTTTTCTTTCCGTTGTCCATATTCTCACTATTACCAACGTTGATTCTTATTCCTCCGGCGAAGTTCCGGAGACAGCTCCGACACTCAATATGTTTATTTATTTATTTCCAATCCCATCCGATTCCAGAATCCTGAATTTCCCATTCAACAGTCACCCATGATTCAAACTTCCCATTTCCGTTTCAATTTGACGGATCCTGCTTCCTGCCAGTCGTCAACCCGCAAATAATCTCAGCTGCCCATTTACTTGACTCAAAATTTTCGAGATTTTGTAGAGACCCAGTTGAGCCAATTCCTTTCTAACGTTGGGGTTGTTTCTGTCTTGATTTTCTCCTTCTTTGATGGCTCGATTTTCCTGTTATTACCTTGTTATCTTCCTTTTAAACGTTGTCTTTTCACTTTTTAGTATAGAACCCTGTGTGTGCATTCATCAAGAGGATGAATTCTCGATAATGGGTTTTGATATGGAGTCGTTTCATGGAGATTATACGCCGCCATCGCCGCCACCACCGCCGTCTTCACCGTTACCTCCTCCTCTCTCATGTGAGGAAGATTTAGGGGGAAGTGGGTCGCTTGACACGATTTGCCAGCTGAATTCAAGTTTGAATTTGCAAAAAGATGCGTATATAGCAGGGAACGGCAGTTTTCATGTACTTCCTGGGGTCATTTTGAGTTGCCCTTTAATAGGTTGCTCAATTACGATTAATGTGAGCGGGGGGGAGTTCAGGCTGAGCCAAAATGCAATGATTGTTTGTGGAACGGTGCATGTGGCAGCTTATAGAGCGCGTTTATTGGATGGCTCGGTGGTGAATGTCAGTGCTCTGGCGGGGTCACCGCCGGCTCAGACCAGCGGGACACCCTCTGGAGTGCAAGGCGCAGGTGGAGGCCATGGGGGAAGAGGGGCGAGTTGCGTGACTGACAATACAAAACTGCCAGATGATGTTTGGGGAGGAGATGCATATTCATGGTCATCCTTGGAGACGCCCTGGAGTTATGGTAGTAAAGGTGGGACAACGAGCAAAGAAGTGGACTATGGAGGGGAAGGGGGTGGGAGGATTAAGTTTCAGATTCAGGAGTCAATCGAGGTTGGTGGGAGTTTGTTGGCAGATGGGGGAGATGGGAGTGTGAAGGGTGGAGGAGGATCTGGTGGCAGCATTTATATCAACGCCCAAAGAATGTATTTCTTTGCAATATTTCTTTTTTAATGTTCTCTTTAGTGGCTTCGTGTTTTACTGCATGAGAAAATTGCTTGTAAGTGTCCTTAAATAACTTATGGTTGAAATATACAGGACTGGAAGTGGTGTGATAAGTGCCCGCGGGGGGAATGGATTTGCTGGAGGAGGTGGTGGAAGAATATCAATTGATGTTTTCAGCAGGCATGATGATACAAAATTCTTTGTTCACGGTATGCTTGGATAATTATATAATTATCTTTTATCCTTGGAACAAATATTTCCTCAAACTTTTTTTTTTGGGCAATTGTATTTAGAACCCTACTCTGAAGTGTGATATGGCACTATCTTGAAAGACTAAGGTTTAGAATAAGGGGCTTGAGTTGCTCTTGGTCCTATCTCCTTGCTGTCAAAGACCCATCCATGTTTATTATATTAATCAAATACATGTCGTCTCAGTCCTTCTGTTTCTTTTCAGGAGGAGGGAGCTTTGGCTGCCCCGAAAACTCAGGTGCTGCTGGGACTTATTTTGATGCTGTGCCTCGGAGTCTTACAGTTTGCAATCATAACATGTCCACAAATACGGACACACTTCTAATGGAGTTCCCTAAACGATCTCTTTGGACAAATGTTTATGTTCGTGATCATGCGAAGGCTTCTGTTCCTTTGTTTTGGAGTCGTGTTCAGGTCATTGAAGAACTAAATCTTGAGCTTTTATGTGGATCTGTTCTATGCTTATTCTCCTTTTAGTTGTTATGATATGGTTTTAGGATAATCATACTCCATTTGCTTAGACCTTTGCATTCTGGTGTTTATATTGTTGCCCTTTGTGATAACATCTATTTTGTCAATTGCTTGATGTGGCTATCTCAACTCTGTTGAAGTGTTGACTGAAGTCATGGCACTTTTAGTTGTTTGCCCAGAAAAAAAGAAGTGATCAAAGGGTAGTAATGGTTAGGACAATTCAAATTTTTGGTGATGGGTCCGATGGATTAAGAACTTTATTTTTCATTTCAGAAATTGTCATTGCTTTTGGATGGCTATAAAGGACCTAGAACAATTTCATATCCCCTATACTTTTTGGTTGCTTTTAAACACTACTTTGATACTTTGTATGTTTGTACATGAGCTCAAGTTTTTTAATGTCTCCTTCTCCCTTGTCCTGCCTTCTTAATTTTATTATACTCTTATTCTAAAGTTTATTAACAGTATTTTATCTAATCTTCTTGGTGTTCAGGTACCAAGCTAGCTCTATGTGTGTGTGTTGCTCACATACATGCCTACACACACATGTTATACTAATTTCTTATCAGCTTTTAGTCAAATTCTTGTTGTTTAAGAGGATTCTGCCTCTTCTGATTTTAAAATAAATTCCTTTTCTTTTCTAATATTCACTTCTTATACTTTAGTTTTACCTACACTCTTTGTTAATATTCCTTCAACTAAATTACTCTTTATTAATATTCACAGCTACAAATCACTTCTTTTCCATTATAATGCATGAATTTCTTAATATAGAAATTGTGATTCAATTTATAGGTGCGAGGACAAATTCGTTTATCATGTGGTGCAATTCTAAGCTTTGGTCTTCCTCATTATGCTTCATCAGAGTTGGAATTGATGGCAGAAGAGCTTTTAATGAGTGACTCAGTTGTCAAGGCAAGTAATGGAGACTCTTTTGCTTAAGCAGACATAATACTGTTTGGATATTTTATTTTAACTGTTTAGTCAGCCAACTATGTGATGTGGGAAACTGTTGCAAACTTTGAAGTTTGAAGTACTTGCAATAGAAAAATGACACAGAACTTGAAGCATATTCCAAAAGTACAAAGTGAATGGCCTCCTACAGGTTGTTTTGGAAACACGTATTAACAATTACCATTTATATTCTTCCCTGTAAAATTTAGAATTAATTTTATGTCGCTAGTTTAGCTTCACAGTGATGCATAAAGTATTCTGTCTGTTGTATGGTAGCCCCTCTGCCCTTATTTTGTGGTGTTTAGATCTTAACATGAGAAAAATGTTCCTGCTATGATGTTTTAATATTATCTGCTTTGCGTACGACCTTTTTAATGGATTTTTAATATGTTTGCTCTTGCCTATATTGCCATTTATTGGTGTTATCATGTTAAAAAAAGTCTTAACTTCTAGTTTTTTATTTCAATTATAGGTATATGGGGCTTTACGTATGTCTGTCAAAATGCACTTAATGTGGAATTCCAAAATGTTTATAGATGCTGGTGGAGATGCTATCATTGCAACGTCCTTGCTTGAGGCCAGCAATTTATTGGTTCTTAAGGTATCTCTCATACTTTTTTCCTATTAACAACAAAGCCTTGATATATGCTGCTCCAGGTGTGAAATGCTGGTCCATTTTTCTTGTCAGGAATCATCACTGATACACTCTAATGCCAATTTGGGAGTTCATGGGCAAGGTTCCTTGAATTTGTCAGGACCAGGAGATACAATTGAAGCACAACGTCTGATTCTATCATTATTTTTCAGTATCAATGTAAGCCAAAAAGCTCTTTAGTAGTTTCAAACTTTCAAATAAGTCTAAAAGTTAAATGTTCACACCTAGCAGTGTATACCCTGTATGCTTCTAGCCAACAGACAGCCATTTTGGGATAAGTTGCTTCTGACTCTCCTTTGGTGGTAAATTATGAATATGAGACAAGCAATTTATCCTAGGAATTAATTATCAACAAACAAAATGGATCCCTTCAGCATCATTGGCATTAAGTCTACATTTTGATTAGTTTAATGATAGAAACATTGCTAAATTTTTGTTTCAAAGATTTTTTATTGTTTTCTTAGTTCATTTTTTTGGCTTCATTTCTTGGTATATGCTGAAATAAAAATAACTTAAAGGGACCCCCCCTCCCTACCTCACCCAAAATAAACATTTAATTTTGTTTGAGTGTGTGCTTGTGGAGGGGTGATGGTCTCTCAACCTATTTAATCTGTGTTAAGATTCATTAATATTCCTAGATCCAACTTGCCAGCCCTAGGGGAGCTAGGATATCCTAACTTCTAAGTAGGCTAGCCAAAGTAGAGTGGCAAATGAAATTCTATGAGACTGAGAAGGCCAGTGTTAGCATGCAAACTCAGTGGGGTGCAAGTAACTGTTTTTGTCAAGGAAGTCTATTTTTCAAAAACCAAAATAAGAAAATCAAAATCTTAAACCTTTTCTTTTTCCCCTAGACAGCTTTAAATTTTCAAAGGGGAGACGTAGAAATCTACCCCTTAAGAAACACATAAAAATGTTGAATGGCTATGAAAAGGAAAGAATTTTATATTCATCATTGGATTTGGATTGGACCTATAAATTGCATTTTGTATCAACTTCAACTTTGATACAATTAGATAAAGAAAGGCAAGCATAATTGCGAATGGGTGTCTGACAGCGTGTGGTTAAATATTGCTTCATTGGTCTGATTGCAATGTCGTGTTGATTTTGGACCATGGCTTATTATATTTTATAAATTCTATAACGCGTTTGATATTCCATTTAAACTGTAAATTAGCAATTATATTTCATGTCCTGAATTTTCCTTCTTGTAATGAAGGTTGGACCAGGATCAGTCCTACGTGGTCCCTTGGAGAATGCCAGCAATAATGATTTGTAAGTTATGAATGTAAATTGTAAAATGATTTGCTGTGCTTATTTATTTGGTAGTTATTTATCTTCAGAAAATGGCAGGGTTCCACAGCTCTATTGTGAACTTCAAGATTGCCCCATGGAACTGACTCATCCACCTGAAGATTGTAATGTGAATTCTTCGCTGCCCTTCACTCTTCAGGTGTTCAGTTAACCAGATTTAAAACTCAAGTTATTTTTTTGGTTAGATTAGTAAATGTTGCATTGTCTTTTTCTGAATGGCTTATGCCTTCAGGTTTCTAATCAAATTGTTGGATTGGCATGCCCCTACAGATATGTCGAGTCGAAGATGTTTTTATTGAAGGCATTATGATTGGATCCATTGTTCATTTTCACTGGGTTAGAACTGTTGTTGTCCATGCTTCTGGAACCGTCAGCGCCTCAGGACTTGGTATGGTTTTTGCCTCTTGTCATATAAAATTTCAATGAGTTAAGCAGTTATAGGGTTTGAATTTTGTGTTACTGAATCCTGATCTGAGCTTCTCTAGGTTGCACTGGTGGGTTGGGTAGAGGAAAAGTATTTAACAATGGTCTTGGTGGCGGTGGAGGGCATGGTGGAAAAGGTGGAGATGGTTATTATGATGGCAGTTTTGTTGAGGGTGGCATTGCATATGGAGATGCTGATTTGCCTTGTGAACTTGGTAGTGGTAGTGGAAATGATAGTCTTGCTGGTGCAGTTGCTGGTGGTGGAATAATAGGTAAGATGCTGTAGCTGAGTAGTTGATAATCTTTTTCTCTTAATTTAATTTACTATTTTCCTTCAATGAGACTAAGTGTTCCCGACATAAAATAGCATGGCATCCAGTTTTCAGATCGGATATCTATCATGGGGAATCTACTTAGATTTGAAATAAAAAATTTTGTATGGCAGAAGTTGAGTGTCATATGGAGAATCTACTTTAGATTTAAATCACATTAAAGGTTATCATGGACTAAAGTAACAAAAAAGGTGTTTTACAAGGCAAACTCTACATTAAAAGTACAATCTGCCCTATGAATTTACTAAAATACCCTTATGAAACTATTTCTTATGTTATTTCATTAAGGGTATTTTAATAAATTCATAGGGGGACTAAACTTTTAATGTAGAGTCTGGACTGTAATATATGACTCCCTTAAAGTAATGTCTTAAATTTTTTGTTAAATTGTTTTCATTGATTTCCTTCTGAGTTACTATTTTAGGTACCCTCTCCTTTCAGTTCAGTTCTCTGTGAGTCCAAATGGTTGAGATTCTGCTAAATATTAGTAGAAAGATCTATCTTATTTAATTGTTCAGACTATGACTGGGAGTATGTTCTACTTTATGCCCTGATATTAATGCAAGTAAATTTTCAAGTTTTATCTAACAGGTTCTATAGATCAAATGTGTTTGGAGTCATTTTAATTGTTGACAATTAGCTGACTTCTGTTTTGGGTTTAATCATTTTCTTCCTATGATTGATATTTTGTTTATTGTTTTCTTGAACAGTAATGGGTTCACTGGACCACTCATTATCAAGTTTATCTGTCTATGGTTCAATTAGAGCTGATGGAGAAAGCTTTGGAGAAAATGTTAAGAAGCATGGCCATAAAAGCATTACTAGTATTGGCCCTGGGGGTGGATCTGGTGGAACAATTCTTTTATTTGTTCATACAGCTGTGCTTGGTGATTCTTCTGTTATTTCAACTGCTGGAGGGCATGGAAGTCACATTGGCGGAGGCGGTGGAGGTGGTGGAAGGGTTCACTTTCATTGGTCAGATATACCAACTGGGGATGAGTATGTACCCTTAGCAAGTGTGAAAGGAAGCATTGAAACCAGGTTTGTGTCCATAAGACATGTACTTTTGAATGCTTTTGTATTAAATACTTTAATCTATACCTTCCTATCCTGCTGGTAGAAATATTACAGTGAACTAAAAATAATGCAGTAGATTTTGCTTGAACTGTAGAAATATAACTCCATGGATTTGGGTAATTGAAATAAATCAACATAATCTGCATGAAACAGATTGAATGCATTTGTAATGTATGCCTTCTTGCAGGGTAAATGATTGTTAAGCATTTCTCAGCTTTCTTATCATTATATTTATGAATATTCTACCAAACAAAGCCAGTCTAAAAAGTTAAGTTTCCACTTTCTGGACAGCACACCTGGACTAAGTACAAAGTAATTCTGCAGTAGAGGGGGAAAATTTGAAGTGCATAATCGTTTTCTTTCCCCATTATATGGCTGGTTGGCTGGCTCTTAAGGCTTTGCTGAGAAATCTTTTAATTGCACTGTGGATGATAATCAATGGAAATATCTCTTCCAATTTAGAATGCTTCTGCTATAATAATTTTCAAACCACAGATTGTTTAATTTTGTTTATTCCTTGGTTTAGTTTAGCAGTGAACGCTGAGGGATAGTGTTCTTGCTTCTTCAGATGACATTGACTTTGTATTCTGTAGAAAAGTACATGCCAATCTTGAAAAATGAGTGTTGAAATTTGGTAATTGTATCATGTTGTATTTCTTGGTCTGCTTGAGCAGGGGAATACAGATCATCAGGTTGTGATGCTCCTATTATCACTTGGCTCATTGGTTGAAGACAACTATGTAATGTCATCAACTTCTCTTGTGACCGTGTGCATTGAGAACTAGTTCTTACGAATGAGGGTTGCTATTAAATTCACTCTGTTTTTCATGTTCTTGTAAAGGATTGGTAATTAGGCCTGTTCTTATGGAAGAAAAGACCAAAAGCTTTGGGTTTCTTGTTTATCAGCCAAGAGATCTTCCTTATTTTGATGCTGTTCTAATGAGTTTTCCCTTTATTATGCCTTACAATAATTGTTGTTGTTTGGCTTTTGTGGCTTCTTCATGAAATAAGCCTGATTTTGCTGCTCTGTCTGCAGGGGAGGATTGGGTAGAGGTCAAGGGTATGCTGGGGAAAATGGGACCATTACTGGAAAGGTCTGTCCAAGGGGACTTTATGGTATATTTTGTGAGGTAGAGTCCCAAATGTTCCATGTTAGATAATTCTCTATTCTTGCTTCAGTGCCTCTGGTCAGTTAATAACTTTTAGAAAAAAACCTTCAGCTGACTTAAAGGTTTTCTCTTTTTGGTTGGGTTAAACCTTTTTTATTTAGCACAAACATCAAAGATAAATGAACATTTTTGCAACTTTTGGCTGAGTTTAATGAAACAGAACCAGCAAGATTATAGATTAATATTCTCATTAGATTTATTTTTGCATGATAGTGCAGCAGAAATGAAGATATAACTGCTTATCTGTTTAATTTACTTAATTTTCTTCACCATCTGAACACATACTCTGCAGGAATGCCCCATTGGAACATTTAAGAATGTCAGTGGATCTGATAGAGCACTTTGTCATAATTGCCAATCTAATCAGCTTCCACAACGTGCCATATATGTTAGTGTTCGAGGTATTTGGCTGGTTATAACTTAATTTATTTTACAAGAACACATTAAACTTAATGCAAATTTTTTTTTCATAAGATGCCCTTTAGTCTCATCCTAATCTTTTGACAGGCGGTGTGACTGGAAGTCCTTGCCCCTATGAATGCATTTCTGACAGATATCATATGCCACACTGTTACACAGCACTTGAAGAGCTAGTTTATACATTTGGTGGGCCATGGCTGTTTGGTCTTATTCTGTTATGTCTCCTTGTCCTTTTAGCTCTAGTTCTTAGTGTTGCACGGATGAAATATGTTGGTGGAGATGAATTACCAGCTGTTACACCCACTCGACATGGCTCTCAGATCCCTTTCCTGGAGTCACTGAATGAGGTCTAATTTTTCAGTTTGTTCCCTGTACATTTTATGTTTTTCATCTGTCATACTTATCAAACAACATCAGCAATTGAAGCCAGCTGCAACACACTATATAACTTTCACAGCATTACGATTCTGTTCAATTCAGGTTTTGGAGACGAATAGAACTGAGGAGTCCCAGAGTCATGTGCATCGGATGTATTTTATGGGTCCAAATACTTTCAGTGAACCTTGGCATCTACCTCACTCTCCTCCAGAGCAAGTAACTGAAATTGTGTATGCTCTCATCATTCTTACCTCTTTTTAACGTTTGGTGTTTTAGTGGTAAAAGTTGCTGCAATCATTTCAGTACCTGGTACCTGGTTATGTTAATTCTTCTTTATGAGCTAGCATAAACTATTAATAGTTAGCCCCCTCCCCCCTCCTCTAAAGTGTGATAAAATAATCATTTGTATAAAATAACTTGTGCATTGTTTACATTGCAGATATGAGGATGCCTTCATTAGATTTGTAGATGAGATTAACTGTTTAGCTGCCTATCAGTGGTGGGAAGGATCAGTTTACAGTATACTTTCTGTATTTGCATATCCACTAGCATGGTCCTGGCAACAGCAACGTCGGAAAAAGAAATTACAGCAGCTTCGTGAATTTGTTCGATCTGAATATGATCATGCTTGTCTACGTTCTTGCCGTTCACGTGCTCTCTATGAAGGGCTAAAGGTTTGTTCTTCAAAAATATATTTTTCAATTCTCTTCTGCAGTAAGAAATTCACAGGGGATATGGAATTATGGGTGACCTAATTATGAAGTGTTTGGGGCCAAAAAAAAAAAAAAAGCAGCTTTTCTGTATAAAATTTTCCATTCCTCTTAATTTTCCTGTCTTAAAGTTAAAAACTTTGGAGGTCAAAGTTTCATGTTAATTCCATTTGGGAATTCTTTTAAACTGAATAAATATCTTCTGTGTGTGAAACAGATCAATCTATTGCAGCATTGCTGTCCCTACTTTATACAGTCTTATAGTAATTGAAACTGATGCTTTCTACTGATATCTTTTATTTGCTTAACAGGCTGTGCTGTATGTTGTTTATCTTGTGTTAATGTAATCAACAACCCTAACATTTATCTTTACTGTTATACATTCCAGGTTGCTGCAACTTCTGATCTAATGCTTGCATATGTTGACTTTTTCCTTGGAGGAGATGAAAAAAGGGGTGACCTTCCTCCTCGTCTTCATCAAAGAGTTCCAATGTCTTTGGTTTTTGGAGGAGATGGAAGTTACATGGCTCCTTTCTCTCTCCAAAGTGATAACATAATTACCAACCTAATGAGTCAGGTTTGCTGTTTATTATTTGATAAATGGTTGTTTCACTAATTTTCAATTGGCTTAGATTCTTTTTTGTGGAATGAGAGACTGTTGATTTTAATTATTCTTTTAACAATTTCCCAGTCTGTTCCCCCAACAACATGGTTTCGACTAGCTGCTGGTCTAAATGCTCAACTGCGCTTAGTTCGTTATGGACACTTAAAGATTACCTTTGGTCATGTTATTAGCTGGCTTGAAACACATGCAAACCCTACTTTGAGTACCTATGGTGTACGTGTTGATCTTGCTTGGTTTCAGCCTACATCTTCTGGTTATTGTCAGTTTGGGCTTATGGTATGTGCTAATGGAAGTATGCCAGAGTTGGTTGAAGGTCGAGATAGATATTCTCCACCTGGGGACCAGTCATGGTAATAATTTAATAGTGATTGTACTTTTCAGGATCCAATTAAATGTTACTAGCCTAAAGTTCTCATTTATATTGCAGTTCACACGGTCATAGGAGTCATTCAGTGGCCTATTTGAGAGCTGAGGAGCATCTAGTGTCATGTAAACGGATATGTGGAGGGATTTTGCGTGCAAAAAGTTTACAGAGACTTAAAATGAGGGGTTCAATTTGTTATCGCTTTTCTTTTATTGTCTATAATACAAAGCCAGTTGGTCATCAGGTAGTTTGAACACTTCTAGAGGAAGAATTTGATTTATTTATCATTTTATTAAATTTGGTTAAACTTTTTGGATGACATTCTGATTTCTTTGTCTTATTTGCAGGATCTTGTCGGTTTGCTCATATCCATACTGCTTTTAGGAGATTTTAGTTTAGTTTTGCTTACTTTGCTGCAAATGTATTCTATATCACTGCTGGACTTCTTTTTATTTTTATTTATCCTTCCCCTTGCCATACTGTTTCCATTCCCGGCTGGCATCAGTGCTTTGTTCAGTCATGGACCTAGACGCTCCGCTGGCCTTGCTCGTGTATATGCTCTCTGGAATATTACATCCTTGATCAATGTTGTAAGTTGTTATGAAACTACTTTACACTATTTTTCAAATACTTTAAACCATGGTATAGACTTGAAAGTTATATATGTAGAAATATTTGTCTGCTCCAAGTAGGCACAACTTACCAATTAATTTGAAAAGTCTGTATTACGATTATTTGCAATTTAGTAGTAAAAAATTCAAGAATGACAATGTATGTTTGCATTGAATAACATAATATATTAAGCTCCTTAAAGCCAATATTTGAATTCTGTAACATAACTCTGTGCTAGGGACATCATAAGCAGCATTATCTTAACATGGTGGTTCTATGAAGAAAGCATGTCGAGTGTTTTTTCACATGTTGCTCTGATTTTACATTCATATCTTTCTTTGCTGACAGGTAACAGCTTTCCTATGCGGATTTGTTCACTATAAGACCCACTCTAGTAAAAAGCACACAAACTTCCCATCCTGGAATTTTAGCATGTAAGTATTTTTCATCAGTTACTGCTAAAGTAGTCAGTGTTATATACCTGCATGCTACTACTATTTTACCAGAATGAAATATTTATTCGTGCAATGACAATACCGTTATATATGCAGGGATGAAACTGAATGGTGGATGCTTCCTACGGGGTTAATTGTGTGCAAAATCATCCAAGCACGACTGGTTGATTGCCATGTGGCTAACCAAGAAATTCAGGATTACTCCTTGTACAGCAAAGATCCTGATGTTTTCTGGCAATCATGAAAGGCACGTTGCTGGATACGCGTAGGAAAGGTTAGAGTATAGAGTCATCCACACCCAACACCCCGGATAAAACCCTTTTACCTTTTTATTCAGTTTTCTTCAAATGGTTTCTTCTGTGAGTTAGCATATTAGTTTGTCTGATGTAATGGAGTAGCTCTATGCATGGTGATTACTGAATCTAAAAAACAATACTCGGTGACAATTCTTAACTTCAACCGGTGCAATGACATTTTTTATGACAAGGCCATTTTCTTCTTGCCATAGGCCCAGCTGACATGGGTTGCCTAAAGGACTTAAATGCATAAAAGCAAACTTATTGGGTTAGAAATTCATCCGTTTCGTCATTTTTCAGTTTAAGGGGAAAATTCTTTGGAAAAATGTAGTTGAAGGTTTCTTCCTTATTCCTAGTATGGTGTGGTATCTGGATTTTGTCATTTGTCATGTTTAAGGCTTTGTTTAAGAACATTTTCAGTACTTTAATTTTTAATTTTTATATCTATTTATAATTTTTAAAAATAGAAAATATTAATTAAAATAAATATTAAATATATTTTACATATTTTTGAGATATTAAAAGGCTAAAATAACTCACAATTATAGTTATAAGTTAACACAGTCAAACTAAGTCTAAATTTGCTTTTGCTTGTAATTCTAAATTTCTTATGTTGAAAAAATCTAACTTTGCCCCATAATAGACATCACTGCTAACGATATCGTTTGTTTCTAGGGATCAAATTAAAAACACAATCTTCACGAGCAAGTTTTTCATTGAGAGAGATTATAGAAGAAAATCAAACATTGTTCTTGTCACGACATTAAGAATAAAAATCATTGTCCAGTACTACGAATAAGGTTTCGTTTTTCTTCACGAATAATGCTTAGGTCAAAGGAAACCAAAACATTATGATTACTTTTTACACCTATATGTTTTAGGGCATATTTTGACTCAAAATTAATTTTACTAAAAAGAGTTTTTATTAAGAAAATATTGTATGCAAAGTTGATAATCCTTTACAATGAAATTTTGTTGAAGTCTTAGGCTTCATCTTTTAGTGCCTTTTTTTACAAGGCTTTCTTATCTAAAAATGTAGATTTATTATTCTTAATTAACTTTAATTATTTTTTAGATACTTTTTATTAATTTAAATTAATATTTTATATATTTTTAGAATAATAGAAGATTAGAAAACTTATAATTAAACGAAGCTTTATTGATGTACCAAAAAAAAAAAAGCTTTATTGGGTTATTACTTGTTAATTTTTTCATGTTTAGTAAAAAAGTGATATTTAAAAAATTGAGAAAAAGTTTTTGTTTTAAATGAGAAAAAAAAGATTATTTATTTAAAATTATGTTAAAAAATAAAAAATAAAAATATTAATTTTATCTTTTATTTGTTATAATATTAATGTATAAAAATAATAAAATAACATTAAACTTTCTTGAGTTATATTTCCCCCAAGCGAACACACTAATATCATAGGTTAGCTCATTCAACTAATAAAAAAAAAAAAAAGTACGTGATATTGAATGGTCAACTGAAGAAATTAACGTCCAAAAATAAAAACCCAAAGAAATTCCTTATCTAAATAAACAAATTTTCATTTGTATTCCTTTTAGAGAAAATAGAGAACCTATATTCATCCTGATGTCTTATGATATTATTGGTCTGGTCAAATGCTAGGCAGAATTTACCCAAAAAAAAAAAAGAAGCTAGACAGAAGAGTCTGCGAACTGCCTGCTCGCCTGCCTGCCTCCCTCAGATATTTTCTCCTTTTCTCTTGCAAAATCCGAAAATGTGGCTACATACAGAATCAAAAGATTCTATTTGCTGAATGGGGGTAACATCATCAATTACTCACTCCATCACGTTGACAATTTCTCTACCAGTCTATCTAACTATAACTACGCTACCTACCCACCTTCTTCTTCTTCATCTCTGTGTATTCTGAGAAAGGAAGAGAGGTATGAAGGAACAGAGCATGGAGGATCCACTTTTGTCCAATTATGATCTCGGAGAAATTAAGAAGAGGAAGAACAGAACCCGAGCTTTGTGTTCCCTTTTTGTTTTTCTCTGCATCTCAAGTCAGTTCTTTCTTCTGGGTTTTCCGTTTTAGATTCTTTTATGAAATCAAGAATTTTATGCCCATGAAAAGAAAGATAATGGTTTGATTAAGGTAGATTTCTTAATGTTCCTTGTATGAATTTTCCTGATTTCTGCTAGTTTTGCTGTTTGTATTGCAGTTGTAGGCCTAGTTTTCAAAGATGATTTGAGTTTCTTGGTAGTGAGAGGAAACCAGTACGGTCAAAGGATTGGGGTTGGTGATTCAGACATTGTTGAGTCAGACCGAGGTGTGGTGGCTGCGGATGATGGTCGGTGTTCTGAAATTGGTGCGTCAATCCTTAGAAAAGGAGGGCATGCGGTGGATGCTGCAGTGGCAACTGCACTTTGTGTTGGAGTTGTTAATCCAATGGCGAGCGGAATTGGAGGTGGAGCATTCATGATTGTCAGGTCTTCATCTACTTCACAGACAGAGGCTTATGACATGAGAGAAACTGCTCCCTTAGCTGCATCACAGGTCCATTAAATTGGAATCTCAGAAAAAGTATGATGTAATATATATGTTTCTATCCTGACTCTGTGTTTGTTAATGTAATTTGAAATGAACAGGACATGTATGAGAATGATCTCCAAGCCAAGTACAAAGGGGCATTGTCAATGGCAGTTCCCGGGGAGATTGCTGGCCTTCGTCAGGCTTGGTTGAAGCACGGGCGTTTAGCATGGAGGATTTTATTTGAACCTGCTATAAAACTTGCTAAAGAGGGTTTTGTGGTTGCCCCATATCTTGGATTAAGCATAGCTGCATCTGCAGAGGCTATCTTGAAGGACCCTGGCTTGAGGCAATTGTTTGCCCCAAATGGGAAGTTGTTGCAGGCTGGTGATACATGCTACAATGTGGAGCTAGCCAGGAGCCTGGAGGCAGTAGCAGAAGAGGGGCCAGAAGCCTTTTATAATGGAAAAGTTGGGGAGAAATTGGTGAAGGATGTGAGGGAGGCAGGTGGGATTTTGACAATGGAGGATTTGAGGAATTACAAGGTGGAAGTGATGGATGCAATGGCTGCAAATGTGATGGGCTATACTATCTATGGAATGCCACCTCCTTCCAGTGGAACCGTTGGCCTATCTCTGGTGGGTAATGGAATTGTATGACATTGATTTTTGCAATGATTTACACACTCTAGAATGAGAGATTGGAACGTGAAATCATTTATAATCTCAACCTCTCTTATTATTATGCTTTCTGTCTTTTCTAATTAAGAAGATTAGAATGCAAATAAAACTGCTTAATCCATGAGATTTTTAATTTTCTTAACAGGTTATGAACATCTTAGACAGCTATGAAAGTTCTGATGCTGCAAAGGGAAATCTCGGTCTGCATCGCTTGATTGAAGCAATGAAACACATGTTTGCCATAAGAATGAACTTGGGTGACCCTGATTTTGTAGATGTGAAAGAATCTATATCCAAAATGCTTTCTCCTTCTTATGCAAAGGAAATCCAGCAAAAGATACTTGACAACACCACTTTCCCTTCAGATTACTACATGTATAGGTGAAGAAAAGATCTATCCTCATTTCTTTGCTTGCTTCTTCTCAAGAAATGATTCTAGACTTGCTGATCTCTTGATACCCAGGTGGAGTCAGCTCAGAGATCATGGAACAAGCCATTTCTGCATTGTAGACACTGATCGAAATGCTGTGTCAATTACAACAACTGTAAATTATCCATTTGGAGCTGAGGTACTTTCTCCTTCTACTGGCATTGTGCTCAACAATGAGATGGGTGACTTCTCTTCACCAACAGAGATATCTCCTGACTTGCTCCCTCCAGCTCCGGCAAATTTCATTCAACCAAACAAGAGGCCCCTATCTTCAATGACACCCCTCATTATCACCAAGGTTTGAACAATTTTAAGCACGTTCTTACTTTACACTCAAACTCTATTCTTCTGGAATAAGAATAGCATCCTTCTTACTCATCAGGATGATCAACTCGTCGGAGCAATTGGTGGTAGTGGAGGATTGAGCATTATCCCAGCAGTGATTCAGGTTTTCCTGAATCATTTTGTCCTGGGGATGGAACCTTTGGCCGCAGTTCAGAAACCAAGAGTTTACCACAGGGTTGGTTTTTCCTTCCAATCCATGGGACATATTTATCTTCTTGTTTAAAAGAAATCAAAATTGACTTGATGTTATTTTTTTTTTTTTGGTGCAGCTGATACCGAATGTGGTTCGGTACGAGAACTGGACTGTAATAGATGGCAACCACATCGAGCTCGCCAAAGAAACTAGGGTTTTCTTGGAGGAGATAGGTCATCAACTGGAAGCCAGAGCATCAGGGGCAATTGTCCAGCTTGTTGTTCAGACCCTTCAAAACGCCATGGACACCAGTCGAAGATTTGGAAAAGATTCCGGTGGCAAAATATTCCACGGAACACTGACGGCTGTGAGCGACCCAAGAAAGGACGGGAAGCCAGCTGCAGTTTGATCCCCTTGGTTGCACTAAACCTGAACTGGAAGTCTTAAACATTCCAAGGAAAAGAGAATAATTTCCAGAGCATATTCAATGGAGATGGAAAACAGTACCTTAGGAGACATTTAATATTCTGTTTATAAACATTATTTTGTAATATATCAATTGTTCATCAATGATACAGCCGTTTGACATCATGCAACATGTAAATCTGATTTAAGGACAAAGAGCATGATGCAAACAGATGATTCAGAAACATTAGTTCTCACGAGGTCCTTGTTTACACCTAATTTTACAACAAATAAAGTGGTGCTACGTGTCACTCAGGTTTACGGATATTTTATTAGTTAAAAGTTGGTCTAAATTTTTTTAGATAAAATTGAATGGTTATTTCCACAATAACAGTAAAACCGTTCTCTTGTTACAAGTTTTCAGGAGGATAATCGCAGCATCAACAAATTAATCAGTTTGTTGCAGATATCATACTACTGTTGGTTTTTCATGATGCTGCCGCAGAACTCCACCATACTACCAAGGCGCTATAAATACCCAATGATGAGATCAAGTAAAGGATCGACATCTCACACAACAAACTCAGCACAATTTCTTTTTATGCTTAGATTCATTTTAGTCTCAAGCCTTTTAGTTTAGTTTCAGCTCTATGCTTCAGTCTAGATTAATTTAGTAATTCAGCTCTTCTTTTATTGGATTTGTAATGGTGAGTTTCATTACCTTCAATAGTATTTCTTTGTGATCGAGTTGCTTCCTTTTCTTTTTTCTAAGTTTTTCTTTAATTAAATCAAATGATGTCTACATTTAATTTCATATTCAATTTCATTTCTGTTAATTTATATTTCATGATGCAAGTAAATTTTTCTTGTTTCCAATTTTATTTACTTTAACTTAACTTTAACTTAATTTACTTTTACTGTAATTAAATTTCTTTTTAAAACTCTGTTTCAACCTAATTTGCGTATTTAAAATTCATTTAGATTTTCAGTAGTTTAACGATAATTTATTTTCCTTATAGTCTTAACTTTTGTTGATTACATTACCTTTGAGAAGTCCTTGGAATCATATCTAGGGCATTTTGCCGTATAACCAATTCAGTGCAAGAAGTTCATCCATCATTTCTATCAATTGTTTGATCTTTAAAACACAATTTACGACGTTTTTCATCAACTTACAAACTAAGTTCCACACTTGGAAAGAAGAGAAGGTCGTCATAAAAATCTTTCTTGTTTGGGCATAACAAGTGGCATGCCATTTCATCTACCACGTTGCCAAAATGTCTCACACAAGCTTAAATGACTCTCACACAAGCTTAAATGACTCTCACACGAGATTTTTTGGGATAACAGTCCTCAACAGTGGTATATCAATCTCTCACACAAGCTTAAATGACTCTAATTTTTGGCAAACAATATGTACATCAGCTACTAACATGCTTTGGCATTTAGCCTCATGCATGGTGTGCTTTTGA